>JAMJFZ010000236.1:6282500-6740000 GCA_026225945.1 Cricetomys ansorgei | reverse complement strand
CTTCTCAAAAGTTTCTCTTATTGCAGGATGGAGGGTCCTAGAATGTCTCAAGAACAAGGAGTTAAATGTGATGTAACCAAGCTACATCTTGGTAACCACAAGGAATTAGCACCATAAGAGTCCTGAGTTATGTACACTTAAAATGACAAAATCTTCTTCACAGTGAAAGATACTCCCAATTTTTCCTTTTGTAGTAGGTACCCTCTAGGGGCTTAATAGTCATGGGGTGTTGACAAGGTTTACAGAACCAAACATAGCACGATATGCATCCTACCCCACAGGCCACAAATAGCTACAAAATGACTGGTTACCCCATACTAGTCATATCATTGTTGTACTAGCAGGCACATCTCACCTACCAGGTTATTGTTATTGAAGCTTGTAAGGTACACAGCTCAGTAGTACCACTGATAACTAATCTTTCCCTGAATCCACATCATTATTATGAGATAGAATCCCTTCCTGTCTCTGTAGTTTACTGGTTTTGTGAGGATGGAGGTAGTAAGCTCCAGGTGTCAGTTTGTTTCTGCTTCTCTAGCACTGGAAGTATCTCCGTCAGGACTCCTGACTCGTGTGTGTGTGTGTGTGTGTGTGTGTGTGTGTGTGTGAGGAGGGTAGGGAGGCATTAGAGATCTGCATACCAGTCCTTGGATTTGTGTGAAAACACTTTACATACTGAGCCATGCTCTCTGCTCCCCTCTATTATTCATTATCTATGATGAAAATAACTGAAGTGACCACCAATGAATGAGAGTATCACATCCCCCACTATCCATGTAGGTATATTCTGCCCCCGGAGGATGACTGACTCTGAGAATAGTCATACTAGGCACTTTGGATGAGCTCAATATTAGAACCCTTTCCTATATTATGCAAGGCTTTGGCTTGGATCTCCAGAACTGAAAAACAATGGACATAGTATTGCTAAGAGAGCTACAGTTCACTAGATTCAAGTGTACCACTCTTGATGTCACTGTGAATGGAGTCCAGGAAGCTCAGATCATTTTCCATTCACAGTCCATGTGTGGTTAGGGCTGCTGTGAAGCTCCTTAGCACTCTCCTGCCAGAGGAGTAGTGGGAGACAAGCTGAGGAAAGGTCAAGTAGGGCTATATCAACACAGTTAATGGTAAATTTAATAGAACCCTCTGGTTTCTCACTCTGTTTCATGGCACCGGCTGAGCCCTGTTCTTCTGCACACTTTCTCTGTGACCTCATAGAGAAATTCAGCCTGAGTAATTCAACATATTGCCACTTAACAGAAGGCACAAGGCCAGAGCGAAGTGGTTCAAATCCCATCATGCAAGTGAATTCTGTCTTTGTCTAAGAGCAAGCAGTGAAAAGCAGGATGAGTCAGCTTCTATATAGAGGATAGTTGGAGGCTTTCATTGCTTCTTATTGCTTAACTCAGAGAGAAGGTTGACTTTTCTATCTACAAACACCACATGGAAAAGTGGGAAGAAAAAGAAAATACTTCAGAAGTATAAAATACCTCTAGTGACAATAGGTTAATGTCCAGACTATTTGTATGCCTTATATGTTGATAAAATATCAATGTATGTATATGTCAATGTGTATGTGTGAGTGTGTGTGTGTGTGTGTGTGTGTGTGTGTGTGTGTGTGCGTGTGTGTAAATAAATGTGCGTGCATGTGTGGAGACCAGGGGACAAGCTTAGCTATTGTTTCTAAGGAGATATCTGCCTTGCTTTTTTAGACAAGCCTCTGACTGGAAACAGGGACTCACTGATTGTGCTTGGCTGGTGGACCAGTGAACCCCTGGATCTTCCTGCTAGGATTATAAACATTCATCCTGAGTTTTTCCAATTGTCTTTTTTTCAATTATGATAAATTATTCTTTCGTTTTTGAGATTATAATATAATTATGTCATATCTCCCTTCCCCCTCCTCTGACCAAACCTTACCACACACTCCCTCATTGCTCTCTTTCAAAATAGTGGTTTCTTTTGTTCATTAATTGTTACATACACATGTGTACATGTATAACTTATCTTTCTATGTGTCCATGTATATTTCTCTCTTTGTGTGTGCTGCTTGACCCCTGAGGACCAATGAGGAAATTAGGTACCCTGGAGCTGGAGTTACAGGTATTTGTGAACTGTCCAAAGTGAGTGTTGGAAACAAAAGTTGGGTGCTCTGGAAGAGAAGAGGGTGCTCTTAATCCCTGAGCCATCTCTCCAGCCCTTAAGTTTTTGACTTAAAAATGAAGAAATTCACTGACTGAGCTCTCTCTCTCCAGAACTGTTTTATAATTTATAAAGGGATCCATGACATTTTCAGAGGTTTTTGACTATGTTTTGTTTGGTAGAGAAGTGATAAAAGTGATTTGTTAAATGTAGTGAATGAATCATTTTGGAGTTAAATTTATTTATCCTATGTGTTTATTGCCACAATTGCTGTTACTAAGATAATAACTGTACCCCTACTCACAGAGAAGCTAATTAAGAACTGTCTAAGTGACACAGACTGTGAGTCAGACCACTAGGACCTAAATTATTTAAGTGAACACATGAACTATTAGCAATTTTTCATATTTTCTAATTTCTTAAAACAGTAATCTCAGCTATGTGCTATGTATATAACGCTCAAGTTACTTGCTTAGGAAATATGGTTTAAAAGAATAAAAGTATATTTCTTAAATACTCTCCATTCAGAAAAGCAAATTCAGATAATCAAGAGCATGAAAAAGATACTATGTTATACATAATGTTATGCTCACTCATACTCTGCAAAGAACACTTTCACTCTGCTTGGACCTAAAACCAGTAAGTAGAAGTTTAATGAATTTAGATATTTTCTGTTTCAGGTGATCAATCATTCCCAAAACATGTAACAGACCATAAACCCAAATGCTCTGAATTTCCTAAGGAGGACTAATATGTGAAATTACTCATAAGAGTTTGGGGAATAAGTCTACAATCAGTATTTGGAGAATACAAGGTAAAACTTTCCTCGCATTAAATATTGAAATTTGGAAGTATCTACTTCCAGGAAAGCAACACTGTTATTTTGTGTTTTTCATTACAGAGTATTGTACTTCTGAATGGGATTTTAAAAGATTTAAGCATCCAAATGATTACTGTTACTTTAATAACATACCCAAGGAAATTAAGTAATAAAGAAAAAAAATCTTTATTGGGCTCATGTTTCCAGATGTTACATTTTAAGACCAAGAAGCTCCATTTTGTTAGGCATTGGGAAAGGGTGGTCCAATCTGACAGGAGCAAATGTATTATGTTGGGCTAATTTAGTACTGTTCAGTACTGTTCAGTACTGTATAACAGGAAACCAGGCCCAAAAGTTTACATCAAAGACATGCCTCTAATGACCTCCCATTTCACTCCATACCTTAGATGTTCTATTTCCTCACAACACTACCATTAAAAGTCAAAAGTTAATACACAGACTTTTGGAGTACATTTAACTACAGCATATTACTGGACAAGGGCAATGCTTAAACCAGCGCTATTCACAAAGAAAATAAATGGACAGATTAATCTGGATAATTAAGACTTCTACGCGACCCAGAGAAGGAAAGAAAAGTTTAACTAAGGCATTTCTCATGGAGGTTTCACATTATGTATTTGGTTTCACACTCTTCTACATACTTAAGTATTTTTGTCAGTTGTTTAAGTATCTTACTTTTTATTTTTATGGTATAACTTAGACTTTAAGCTGATGCTGACAATTAATAGGTATTTTCTACTCCTATACAATTATTTCTAGAAAGGAAAGTTTATTAAACAAATTATCTCTCCTTTCATATTCTTCTCTCCTCACCCCATAGCCTATACCCAAACCTACCCCAACTTTCTTGTTCTGGTTGTAGCATCAAGTACAACATTTCTTTTTCTCCACACAGTGTGAGGTCTGGCTTATCCTGGGACAAGCATTCCTCTAGGCATCTGATCAGAGTACATGGTCTAAATAAAGACAGCTGGTTCCCAGGTGACATGATAAACCTAGGGTCACCAGTGTTTCCCATTCCCCCCTCCCTATTTCTGTCAGTCACATATACCTAGCAACATCCTACCTAGGAACCCAATGGTCACATAACAGAGAATCAGGTATGTGATTTTTACTCTCTTTCCTGTTCACCATTACAATCCCTCTAGTTTTATCCCTAGCCCTGTAACAGACTGCTTGCAGGAGCCTGTCTTCCCATTCCACTTTCATTATGTGTGTGTGGAGGTGGCTCTGTTGAACCTTGTAGCAGACACAAATTTTCTGCTTCTCATGGACCTTCTCAGTCCCTCTTCTAGCTCAACCACATTCCTTTGTGTTAGCCCCCCATAACTGGAGGCAGTTTCTACTAGGGACATGAGTGGCCACACCTGAGTCCTTGCAAGGGCTCAAGAAGGTCAATCTCACTGTCTTTCCTATGCTCCGTTATAATCCCTCCATTCCCATCCTCAGCTAGGTATGGTGCTCCTCCTCCTATTCAACTCCCTTCACTGGAGACTCCAATTCTTGGTTCTGACCTAGCCCTTTCATCTTTGGCCCTTCTTACCTTTTGTTGCTTTGCTGCAATCTACATACAGGATCCCCTCTTCCTACCACAACTCCAGTTCCCTGTAGATACCACCTCTAGTTGAGAACAGGATCCCCTTAGCTCTTTCTTTAAATCCCTTCTCAGTCTTTTCGCATACCCCACCTCTATCCCTCTCTGCCACCCACTGACCTAAGAAAGCACTTTCCACCAGACAGCCCTCTGCCTCTACACTTCCCTAAGATCCAGAGATGGCAACAGAAACCAACAAATGTAACATCCACCCAACAAAGACAAGACTGGATAGCAACACCTAGAATCACAATCATTCCAACCTCAGATGCCTAGATGCCAGCATGAAAACACAGTCATTAACAGACAAGACAATGTCTCTACCAGAACCAAGCACTGAATAAAAGCGACAAGATAAGGACTTCAAAATAGCTATTATGAATATGTTCAAGGACCTTAAAGAGGATACGAATAAACCCCTCAATGAAATCTACAGAAACACAAACACTGGACTGAAATAATGAAGCAATTCAGGATTTTTCCCCAGCCCTATAGCAGACTGCTTACAGGGGCCATTCCCTGGAGACTCAGCAGAACCTTGATGTGGATCTGGGTTTCCTGATTCCTGTGGAACCTTTTCTTCTCCTTCTCTTCTGTCCCATTCACATTTCTTTCTGTCAACTGCTGCTAGCAAGAAACACTCAGTACCTGTCCACACTGACTTGGAAAGAGGGCATTTTCACTCTCCTTCCTGCCTTCCATTGCAATCCCACTGATTGCGTGTACAACCCTGTAGCAGACTACTTGCAGGGGCCTGATTCTCAGTTTGCCTCTGTCCATTGGGGACTTCCATGAACCTTTCAGAGGACCCAACTATTTTCCTTCATGTCTACCAGCTACTGTCTGGTTGGATTGGAGGCCTACTCCATGAGATGGAACCTATGCCTTAGACTGCTCAGGTGAGTGAGATTAGATAGACAATGGACCTTTGGGGATGCTCAAGGAACATAGCAATAAAACAACTCTTAGAACATTGTGAAATAACCATAGATTAGTATATTGCTCAGAAATCATCAAAGAAATTCCTGATTCTCCGTATGGAAACTAATACAGGGACCTACAGATGCACAACATGGATGAGTAAGAAACCTTGGAACACTCAATCTGAAATGGGATGTCTCAACAAAAACCCTCCCTCCTCTCAGGGCTCAATAAACTTAAAGAAGAGGAGACAGAAAGAATGTTTTATCCAGTGGGGATGGAGGACACACATATGAAATCACAGAATCAGTGGCAGCATGCACATGACCTTCACAGCTACAAACCAGATGGGTTCTCAGAACTGAGAAGTGGGGTGGACAAAAACCAGCATCACTGACTCAGAAGCAATCTCTAATTGACAACAGCTTGCCATGGAAAATTAGTTTTCTCCAAGGGTGTCTCACTAGGTATACAGACCCAATTGAAGAGAGCCTCCATGCCCAATCCCTGCTTTGAATCCTTGAATCTAAATGAGATCTCATTAGACCACTACACATCCATAAACCTCTCCCAAACAACATCTCTTTGGGCACTGAGGAAAATTTGTTCTAAAAAAACTCAAGGATATTTTTATTTTATTTCATTCTACTCTTTGAATCTCATATCTGAGGATCAGAGAATATTTTACAGTTTCCTACCTTTATGTTTTGGAAGAAGTGTTATTTTGCATAATTCTGCACTAAAGTGCAAAACTTGTCAATAGCAGAAGGAGAAATTCGGAAAGATGATTAAAAAAGAATGGGTATTCATTGCCACTGATGCCTTCATGGATTCAAAAGCTCAAAGTAGGTTGCAAATAGGTTTCATTTTCAGTTTTTCACACAAAGAATGTTTTGTTCATGTGCTTTAATTTTAACAATTTAAAATTCTTAGGTTCACCTGTGTTCAACATTATTATCAGAAATAGTCCCTCTGCCTGATTCACCCTGTCTACTACCATCATTGAATACCTTTAAAAGCTAGAAAAAGAAGAAAGTAAAATTATGTAATCTGGGAACTGTGCATATTGATGGATGAGTATATTCTTGTTATGTATGAATGAGCTTCTATTTATAAAATAATATCTATCTGTATTTAAATATTTATATCCAGAAAGGAATAACATTAGGTATTCTCCAAACAACATATCTTGAAATGTATACCAGAACTCTTTCTTTTTATTTTGTATCTGATTTTAGTGCAAACTGAAGGAAAAGAATTGATGAGCTTCCCTCAAAAGTGAAAATTAATATCATCTCAAGTGTTCACCATAGCTGTTGAAAAAGAAAAATCAGGGTGAGGGATTAGTTATTTGAGAAAGAAGAATACATCAATAATAAAGAACAATAATATATGATGCTATTTGTGTGGTGATAATTAGGAAAAAATTACAAACTTCTGAGAAAAATACACTGATATGCTTAACATTTTGAAATGCAATTATAGGTAAGAAAAAATGCAGAAATCAAATTGGCTCTTCTTGGGTTGTTATCTAAACACATAATTTTGGAGTCTAATACATCCTTTGAGATTGAAAGAGTCATTAAGGAATCATTCATCTACAAGAAATATCAGCAAGAAAGCAATGAATCCAGATGCTTATAAAGTTTTATTTTAGGAAATATTCAGAGATACAATATATTCAACTTAAAAAGAGAGCTGGAAAGAGGAAGAAAGCCATTTCATCTTAATTTAGTAAACATTTCCTTCTTGAAATGGAAGCAAAACTCCAAGATATGAAATTTCAAAGAACCTTACTTTCAAATTTAACATAAATCTGGTGAATTTCCCAAAGACTACATGGTTGTTGAAAAGAATATTGTACAAGATAAGACTCTAATTTTTCTTCTCTCTGTATTGGATAAGAATATGTGTCCATTGTATAAGAATATGTGCTCAAAAATAAGAATACATGTTTACTCTAAACTTAAATATGGCATGAGATAATATAACTTGTATGTAGGCTCATGGGTCAGTGTTTTGTCAAATACCTTTGCCATGATAAGAAAATGTTTTCAGCTACCTGATTTTGGACATTTTATAAAATAACAAACACAACTTATTCTCTTGAATTTTTTGAAGTTTTATTTATCTTTATTTTGTGTGTGTGAGTATTCTGCATGCATGTATTTACATGTACATGCCTGGTGCTCTTGGAGGTCAATAGAAGGTATAATTGGAATTACAGATGATTGTGAACCACCACATGGATTCTGGGAATCCAACCCAGGTCCGCTGTAAGAACAACAAATACACTGAACTTCCTGAGGCAACTCTCCAGTACGTCTTTGGAATTTTCAACCAGATTCTAGAGAAATCTTATGGCCAAGTGATTTTTTTTAACCACTTTTTACCACTTAAGACACATTTATAATCCATTCTGGTAATGACTCATAGATTTGACCCCTTTTCTATCCTAATCTCCTGGGCTGGAAGGCAGTTGTCCTGCTCTTCATGTCTCAGAAGAAGGAGTAAGTGAGCGAGACTCGTGAAAGAACAAATTCTACTGCTTTATGACAGCTTGGGTCAGGGATAGATTGCTAGCTCACCATGGATGTCTTTTGACCAAGTCTAGCTATATCAGGGAATAGGGAGGACCAGGGAAGAAAAAGAATTAAAAAATAACAAAAGCAAAGAGTCAAAAGCTGGGGTTAGGAGGGCTAGGAGGGCTGATATACCAGGCCAGCAAGTTTACTAACTGCACAGCTCTTTATAGCCCTCAAATGGGGAAGCAGAAAATAGCTCAGTAAAAAAGTATCTCACAGCAGGATTACAGGGAGATTCTCCCTTAGCAAGGTACATTCTTGGAGAGGAAACAAAGCATTTAACATATTAGTGTTGGAAATATTTAGGCACATAGATACTGGTAGCATTTCAAGTGCCAGTTCCTGGATTACAACTCCTGTTAAGGCCTACAAACTAGTCCACAGCTAACCTTACATGGCATGATCCTAGTTAGTTGAGGGGCAAAATGCCCACATCCTGTCTACAGGCCTCCAATTCACTATAGACTTGAACAGTCTTCTTTAGAACAAACAATCTTTGGGAAAAAAGAAATTTATTTTAGTACATGGATTAAAAAAATGAGAGACTCAGGCTGAGCATGACATGCACAGGGTGAACCACAAAAGAAAGTAATGTTTCCTGAAGGTAAAGAAAGAATGGCGGAACTTTGGTATTTGTGAGATATGTTAAATTATGTGAAATATTTACAGATATTTATATAGAAGGTAGGGAGAACAGAGGCATAAGGGAGAGATGGAAAGAGAGGCATTTGAGAGATGTGAGAGGGCAAAATCTACATGGGCATAGGGTATGAGGATGCTTCCTTCTAATAAAATGACTCAAGGGCATTTTTAAATAATCAAATTTACACTGCTTCAATTAATATAAAAAAACAAACAGGCCCTGTTTCTCATTTCTGTGTTCAATTCAATCTTGATTGAAGTTTACTTGACATTTTCAATTTTCAATCGTTTGGCGTTAATGAAGAAATAATTAAACTTGTGACACTTGACAAAAATTTAGAAGCCCAGTAGACTCTGATCTGAAATTTTCTCGAGATGTTCACAGAGATCTTGGGGACGGCCTGGAACCATCATGAACGCAATATTTAGCAGAATCCTTTCTGCCACTTAATTTTGGAAGGTAATAAACAATGTCATGTCATCATGTCATCATTTTCTTGACACAAGTATTGAAAAAAGTCATTATTACTACATAAGTAGAACTTTGCATTTTATTAGTGGTATTGTGTGTGAAATTTGATTCTTGTGACAAAATGTGTAAGGAAGACAAGCCAAATGCCGTTATCTTTGTATTACAAGTAGGGGGAAGAAGCTGGATAGGGAAACTACTTATTCCATTCAGTAATTCTAAGGCTTTAAGGCTCACCCGTCTCACTGAGATCCCAATTATCACCTTCATGCTTATCTCAGGGGTGAAACCTGGTAGGTCCATAAAGTCCAGTCTCAATGTGAGCTGATGTGTACAGGTGTCAGGATTCAATCTGTCTGTGCACAGCACTGAGACTCATGTCTTCACCTTGTGTCTCCAGAGAGATCTGCTCTTAGCCTTTTTGCATCTGCCCTTGTCTTTGCTTTCATGACATCTTAGAGTTCATGGTCCTGCATTGCCAGAAACTTATTTGTTTCTTGTGTCTTTATTTCCTTTGACTGCCATCATACATTTTAACTTTCTTCAAACTAATTTTAGTGTCTTAAGAACAACAAGCATCTGAGGTGATGGAGGACTGAGGAGATGGTTGAGGTGGTAAAATGCTTACAAAGAACCATGAAGGCCTGAGTTTGATCCCCGTCTTCATTAGTGTTCTATTGCCATGAAGAGACATCATCACTATGGCAACTCTTATAAAATAAAACATTTAATTGCTGCTGGCTTACAACTTCAGAGGTTTAGTCTATTATCATCATTGCCGAAAGCCTGGTGGCACACAGGCAGACATGGTACGGAGAAGCAGCTGAGAGCTATACATCTGGATCCACAGGCAGAATTAAAAGAAAAGGATACTGGGCCTGGCTTGAGCTTTTGAAACTCCAAAGCATACTCTCAGTGATACACTTCCTCCAATCACGCTCCTACTCCAGCAAGACCACGTCACCTAGTCCATCTCAAATATTGCCACTCACTGATGATCAAGCATTCTAATACATGAGCATAAAGGGGCTATTCCTGTTCAAACCATAATCCCAATAACCAGGAAAAAGGAAAATCATTGGATTTCAGTGGGCAACAAACCTGGTGAGTTCTTATTCTTGCTAGGTTCTAGATAATGGAGATACCTTGTCTCAAAACAAACAAACAAGCAAACAAAAACAAAACAAAGAGCAAACAAGCCAAACACCAGCAAAGTGAATGCTAATTGAGGAGCACTATCTGAAAGTCGTCTTCTGTCATTTGCATACACATATTCACTGTTTTTGCTTCAGTAGCTACTTTAATATCTTCTCTTCTACAACTGTCAGATTTCCTGCCTCTCTCATAAAACTCTCAGATCATAATTCAAATTCAAAATAGTATCCCTAGTTCAAAATCCTTGGGTTATCATATTGCAGGGAATGAGATCTTTTACCATTTGGTGCTATTATTTATCTGGTAGTTTCTGGCTTCCGCTTGTCCTCTTGAATGACAGTGGGGCATGTCTTCCTGTTATCATCCTTGGAGGGTATCTATTTCTTTTCCTAATCAGAACAACCTTTGTTGGCCTATAAAATTCCTTATTTAGTGACTATCCCTTGCCGGAATGGATTTTCCTTAGATTACATTGCCATTCAGTCTAAAAATTTGTTATATAGATGAGTTTAAGATGAAAATCATCCTGATTGCTAAAAATACACATTGAATATTTTATACTTCATTTTAAAGATATGGACAATCCAGTTACTGCTTGATTACTTTGTTTTCAGGTTGAACCGAGTGCTTCATGCATGCTGGGAGAGCACTGCATCTGCTCTACACCCCTAACCTATCTTTTGATTTACTTCTAGGTTTTCTAACTCTTCATGGAAAATCTTTTTCAAAGACACAAACTGTTACTGTGTTTATTTCACAACTTTGCAACCCTTCCTTGAGTCATTCTAATCTGGTTTCCATATTCAGTCTTCACTGAAACAACTCTCATTTGGACACCAATAGCTAAGGTTACCATATAAATCATCACTGAGTATGTTTTGCACAGAAAAATGTACTAAGCAATAGCTTATCTGTATTATACTCACCACACTAGTGCACAATCTATAGATTGGAACTATCTAAGGCAATCTAGAGGGTATAGTTTATCAATGGTCTTCACAGTGAAAATTGAAATAGACTACTTTTTGTTTGTGAGACTGACCCAGCATCTTACCAACCATTTAACACTGTTTAAATCACCCTCTTCCTGCAGCATTTTTTCCTTCTGCCCTACTGATACCTTTTTTTATTATTTTTCCTACTGGTTTTGGCCTATGATAGGTCATCTTCCCTGATTTTGCTTATCTATTCAGTCTCTCATTATACCACAGCTATATTCTTTATCCTTTCTTCTAGTTGAGAACTTTCTAACATGTTGTAGATTCAAATATTCAATAATATTTTTATATTTCTCCTTAGATATTCTCAGGACTATTCTTTTATGAGTTGCCCACAGCAATTTTCCTTCTCAAACATATTACTGCATCACAGAAAATATTATCACCAACTTAGAAATTCTATTAAGGCAGGGGTCATATATGTATAAATCACTGTTGCTTTTGCTGTATCAATTCAGTCACTGGGTCACAGTAAAGCTCCATAAATATCTGTAAATTGAAAGGAAAGGCAATTATAGTACTTCTTATGACTAGTAACATTAAAGATTTTAGATAATTGGTTTTACAACTTCCCATTTTTTTCCTTACAAAAAACATACTTCTTTAAAAATAGCTCTGACTAGTTTTTAAAATGCTCTCTAAATTGTAGTATCTGTGTTTTTTGATTATGTAACTTCTTTGATCTGAACCAAACTTTTAGAGCACTAAAGATTTTAGTTTGTTTACTTAAAAATCTTTCCAAACACTATGTTTCCGACAAGGCTCTTAGGAGCTCTGATTGGAGTCTGATAGAACTTTCTCTTTACTTGTCTAGAGCATCTCATTTGAACAGTAGTTGTATGTACATGCATACTTATGTTGTATGTAAATGTGTGAGGTATAGAGATGTCTCCTTTACTTTATTTGGTACTTTGGCATTCTGTTATGTAAATGACCGAAGGCACAGAATCAATACTGGTTATATGGACTTTAGAAAAGCAAAAATATTTTTTACAAATATCATCTATTTCATATTCTCTTTCTTAACCTACATATGTAGAAAATAATACCCATGTAGCTACAGCTACATTCAGGCCATAATTTTACTAAATTTCCATCTTAATTTTTAAAACTGAAAAGATTCATAAATGCCAATGCAAAGAAAGAATACAAAGACAAAGGCAGGTAGAAATTATACCACAGGCTTCAGGTGCATTGACTAATTTAAATTCAAGCCCACCACATCCCTATGAAGTAAATGCTACATTTAATTTTTTAAACATTATTTTTTGGGGAAGAAATAAGAATAATATGTGACAGATGAGTCACATTTACAAAACTGAAATGTAGCATTGTTAGGAGAACTTCATACCAAAGAACAATTGCATCTTGAATATAAAGAAAAGAAAAATAGCTTGAGGAATCCACGATAGGCTCAGAGAATAGCACAAGAATTAAATCCGTAAGAAATATTAGAGGGGTGAAAAATTATTGTGCTAACGGGTATTTTGTCAAACTTACATGAAAAGTCAGAAGAGATATTAGCAAAGACAGGGAAATTAAAGGACTGTCATTAATTTATAAAGAGGAATGTTAATTAAAACCTGAAAAGAATCACAGAGAAATTACTTCTTTTATTTATTTCAAGAAATCTTTTGAACTGCTAATGAGAACATTTGGGTTATCTCAGAAATAATTACCTCTGTATTTATTGTATTGAATTATGATTTCTAAAGTTAAAGAAAGTTACAGAAATTAGCTGAAAATGAAACAAAGAGAGCACAAAATAGTATAAAATTTGGTAAACAAAAAAGTAGATCAAGTTTAGACCTAAAAGTGAGTTGGAGCGAGGTAAAGGGAAAGATAAAAGTTAGGAGCTATCAAAAATATATAGGACTGAACAATTACAGTAGATTTTAAATTGTTGCTACGGAACAGAAAATGCTAATGTCTCATTGAAATATTAATGGACTTTTAAAAGTATTAGAATAAAGAGAATGGATAGGAGAGGAGCAGGAATCTTGGTAAAAAGATTTTTACCAAAGATTCTGGTAAAAAGATGTACCAAAAAAAAATCTTTCTGAGTAATTCAGGAAATTCATTGTTTAACCAGCTAAAATGTCAAAGAGTCATCTAGAAGTTGAGGGTGGATTTGATCATATTTCAGCATATACATCTATGGAATTCGCAAAGAATACATAAAAATAGAAAAGTACCATGGATAGCCCTTATATAAAGTGGTCTTTGTTTAGAATTTTAAAGACCTTTACCAATCAAAAGAAAAAATATCTAAGCTGCCTTAAAAATCAGCACATGTCCCGTGGAGTTATCTGTTCCTCCTCCTTTACTCCTCTCTGCTTCTGTGGTTACTGTTGACTGCCGAAGCTAGAAGCAAAGAATAAGAAGCAAACCAATGACCTTGAGCATATTTCTCATCTTTAAGTTGTAGGTTGTTGTAGAGAAAGTTGTAAGTAGAGAAAGAAAATAAGAAAGAAAATGGTCTTTGTGTTTTGTAGCTCTTCTGTCCCTAACATACCTGTGAGCTTGGTAGCAAGGAATTAAGAACAATTCTTTTGTCAGTTCACACAGCAATCTCTGCAGATACATGAAGTAGTTGGGATTTGTATTTTATAACTAGTCAACTGACTGTGACTCAGAGGAGTCACTCAACACAAACAGCAGAAATACAAGACAAACAAACACAGTGTAAAGTGGTGATGAGAGTAGTTCAGATGCACAACGGTCAACACACGTTGCTATGAATAGCTCTCCCTCCACTGGAATACAGGAACGTAAAAATAACTCCAAACTTAATGAAAATAGGCTGAGAGATCTTATGGGGATATTTCTTTTATAAGACTTGAAGGATTTCTTGGAAAACTACTTTGTTTTTTCTCTATATATGAAGAAATACTCATCCAAGGAAATTATATATTATAATATATAAATATATATTTATTGTATTTATTATTTATTATTATGTTTATGTATTTATAAATATCATGAATAATAAGTACATATATAAACAGTCATGGCACCTGCCTCACACACCTGTTAACCCATCACTTGGGAAGATGAAGCAGGAATATATGGAGTTTCAGGTCAACCTTGGCTGTGTAATGAGTTCTAGGCCTGCAGGAGCTACATATGGATCCTGACAGTTTAAATAGTTAATATTCAATATTTTAATGAGTTAAAGTCAACTTGTGGGGTTTCAAAGATTACTTAGAAGAGTGCATTATGTGTAACAAAGATAAAAATGAGGAAGAGAAATGACAGGACTTCTGACCAAGAGAGTTTTAAGACTAATAGATAACTTGAAAATAGGACAAATAAATCAATGAGTAACTAATGGAGAAATAATTTTATGGGAGAGGAAAGGCCATCTTTTGGTGTTTTTATTCTGTATAGATCTATTTTATTCTTTTTCTCAAATATATACAATCTTCTATATTCATATGAATATATTCTATGATAAATATGCATTTTAACAACTAAGGTTCTTGCAGGTATGTCTATCCATTTTGCAAATCTTTCCTAGAAAAATCTTTACAGTAGAGAAAGTAGTTTATTCTTTAACTTTCTCTTCCCTAGGTCAAACACCAGAAATCCATTTAATTTTTCTTTAAATTTTCCACTGAAGATAATCATCTTTATAACCATCTGATATAGAACCTTCTTTAGCAAAAGGTGATAACATAAGTTAACTATAAATTCTCTCCTATATGCTTGAGATATAAATGATGGGCATTTATGCACCCTTTCTGTTTGTAATCACATATTGACCCCTTTTAATGTAATCAATGTAATATTGAATTGAAGCCTTAGGATAATGTATTAGTATATATAGAATTTGGCTCTGCTAAATATTTTTGGCAATATTAAGTTGTTGTAAGATATATATATATATATATATATATATATATATATATATATATATATATTATGGAATTACCACTTCAAACATTTGAATGCATGTAGATTATTAATATTAAATTTGTCTACATTTTGTACCACCTTCATCACATTTACTTCCAGAATATTTCAATCTTCTAAAACAGAACTTCTGTACCTATTAAGTAAATACTACCCTTTGCCTCTTAGCTGCAGTCCCTGACTACCACCATTTACTTTTTATCTCTAAATTTTACTTCTATGTGTATATCATATAAGTGC
This sequence comes from Cricetomys ansorgei, assembly GCA_026225945.1. NCBI lineage: Eukaryota > Metazoa > Chordata > Mammalia > Rodentia > Nesomyidae > Cricetomys > Cricetomys ansorgei. The sequence continues at coordinate 6,724,498 of JAMJFZ010000236.1, read as the reverse complement.
AATTGCACAGTATTATTATTTTAAGGTTGATTTATTTTACTAAGTACACTATCTTAAAGGCTTATTCATGATGCATATGAAAAATACTTTATTTTGTTTCAAAACAGATAAATAATCTTCCAATAATGATGTACTTCATTTTACCTTTGTGATATTCTATAAACATTTGAGCTTCTTTTATGTTTTTTTTTTTAATTGTGAATCGTACTTCCGGAACTGTTGGTGTTTCAGTTTTCTAAATATCTTTTGAGTGTTCATTTTAAATTCTTTTGACATATATGAGGAAATGGTACTGCAATACCAGATTCTAATGTGTGTGTTTTTTAGGAACTTCTACATAAAATAGTGGTTATACTCATTGACCTTCCTAACAGAGGTGAACTTGGTTTACCAACTCCTTGGAGATCCTTTCTTCCTTCAAACAATTTATAAAATACATCCAGATTCCCCTTGTCACCTCCCTCTACATCCCCCTTCCCCCCATCTCTCCTCTCCCCAGAAATGCCCCCATCACCACCCATAAACATCCCTCCTACTTCTTCCTAGAATAGAACAGTCCCCCCCACCCAGGGTTATCCCATAATCAGGACATGGCATAGCAAGACAGAAAAGAAAGTTAAAGAAGAGTTTATTTTGGCTTATAGATTCAACGGGCTAGGTGCTCATAATGGTGGGAGTGCTGGTTAGTGGTTTTATATCAACTTGACACAAGTTTGAGTCAATTTTGAAAATTTCCCTATTGGATTGGCCTGTGGGAAAGCCTAAAGTACATTTTCTTGATTTATGGCCAGTTTACTGTGGGTAGTATACCCCTGGGATAGTGGTCTTGATGCTATAACACGGCAGGTTGAAAGAAGGCTTAGGAAACAAGCCAGTAGGTAGCACTCCTTCATGAACTAACTCCCTTAAAAACTATATAAGCTCCGTTTGATATTTTGAATTTAGAATCGGCAGTTCTGGACAGCTAGGACCGATGAATAAGCCATTATTAACAGAGAAGCATCTTTTAGGTGAAAGCTTCTGGGAGTACCCTTAGTGTCAGGTCACAGAAGCTGTGGTCCAGATGAGACCAAAGCAGCAGCTCATGCTAGTAGCTCAATTTGCTAATGTATAAGAGTCACCCATGTTGTACTGGTTTTGAAGGCATTAGGGGGTTATGGAGAGCATTTGAAGCTTGGTACTATGTGGCAGGCTAGAGTTCCCAAAGACAGGCTGGGAGAGGCCATTCATGAGGAGCAGTCATGCAGTAAAAGCCCCAGGATTGAAGTGACCATGAAGGGAAGTTAAGGTTTCACACAATATAGCAGAGTTAGAGTGCCTTAGAGAGCCCAAAAGAGGCTGTTGGTTAAGGTGCATCCCAGCTTCAGTGACCCAGCATTTTAGAAATGCCAGTACCATGGAACAAATGAAAAAGACAACAGCAGACGCGCAGTTGAAGTTGCCTGAACCTAGGAGACAAGCTGCATGTACTTTGAATGACAGACCCAGAGAAGTATGACTACTCAAGATGGCATGGTGGCAGGGGCTGGAGGCTGAGAGATCACATCTCACCTGCATACAGGAAGTGCATTACATTGTGTTTTGTATTACATTGTATTGCATTTTACTAATGTGAAAAAAGAGAGCTAACTGGAAGTGCGATGAAGAGGTAAACTCTCAAGCCTCCTCCAAGTGATGTACTTCAGGGATTTGGAAAGAGCATCATTAGCAAACTGGTGAGACTTCTGGGGAAAGGTACATGGATTTGTCTTTCCACATGAGCAAAAGACATGAAAGTACATGCTTATCATATGAACGCTTATCAAAAAAAAAAAAAGACTTCAACAAAGGAAGCATTAAGTAATCAGTACATAGGATGACACATTCTGTTTGCAGTTAACCACTTTCTCTAGTTCTTCTTGTTGTCCAATGGGCCAGTGAACCAAGTGGTCATGGTGGTAGAGATGGAGGGGCAACGCATGAACTTGACCACATAGACATCTACTCACTAAGACTGGCCTGATTATAGCTACTATTGAGTGCCAGCAGTAGATATCAACACTGAGCCTCTGATATGGCACCAATCCATGGTATAATCAGACAGTGAGCAACGTTATGTTGACTATATAGAATGACTCCCATTGAAGAAAGGGCAGCACTTTGTCCTTACTGAAATTGATGCTTGTTTTGGTTAAAAAAATTCATTCCCTGCATATAATGCTTCTGTCTAAATTACTGTCAACAAATTGTAAAACATCTTATCCTCCATCATGGTATTTCAAACAGTATCACTTCTGATCAAATAACTCACTTCACAGCCAAAACATGCAACAGTGTACTCAGTCAAGTCATGGGGTCCACTTACCTTATCATGTGTACCGCCATCCTGAGGCAGTAAGCTTCATAGAATGGTGGAATGCCCGTGTAAGGCACATTTACAATGTTGTGATATTTAAGTAGTAACAGTCTGAAGGAGGAAGACAGAACTCTATAGAAGGCTGCATATGCTTTGAATCAGCATCTACTAGCCATGTCTCCCATGTCCAAGAATCAAGGGGAGGCAATGGGAATGGTACTACTTATCATCACCCCTAGAGACTCACTAGGACAAGATTGAATATTGATTCCTTTTTCATAAGTCTATGCTCTGATGACCTAGATGTTTTGGTTTTGAGGAGGTTTGTATTTCTGCCAGGATGCCAAATGTCCTATAATTTTCAGTGATGAAGGTATGAGTCACATCTCCATGTAAAGAACAAGAGCTTGCTAAGAGAGAAGGGAATACAGAATGTGTAGAAGAGGAAAGTAAACACCCGCTAAGGTCAAATGATCAGTTTCAGAAATGAGAATTGATATAAATATTTCTATTTTGTCTTTTTCTGTTAAGAACATATTTGTGCATAGATATATATCTGTTAACCAAATTTTTGTGTTTTCTTTCACCCACTCCTTCACAATGTAATGTAACATCATCTGAAATCATATTAGTAGTTAAATACTCTAAATCTACATTATCATATTATCATATTAACCACTAAAATATGAACCATTCTTTGAGTGATTTTGTCATCTATTCTAATATATAATGCATTTATGGCTGTATGTGGGGTAGTGATAGCATGTTAAGTGGGATTATGAACCTACTCATTTTCTCTTACAAATTAAACATGATAGAAGTCTATGTGATTGGAAGTCAAGTTGACAAGGGGTGGACTTGCGATGACAAATCCTAGTTGTTAATATGACTGGATCTGCATTCAACTAAAATGAATGTTACTCAGCACTCTAGTGAGGGACTTTCTTGATCAGATTATTTGAATTTAGAAGTCCTACCTAAATGTGGGCAGCACTTTCTGGCAGCAGAGCAGTTAAAGACTGGGGAAAGGAATTTTTCCTTTTGCATCTTGCCTTCACTCTCACTCTCACTCTCCTGGGGCTGTAGTTTTCATTCCCCAATATTAGAATAAGCACAGACTGAAAACCAGAGTCACTCCAGAAATCCAGTGCCAGGGACAGTTGCGATATCCATCCCAGGGAACTAAGTGACTTCCAGGTTCTCAGCATCTCCAGTGTGAGATAGCTGTTGTTGGACTACCCAGACCATAGTGTGTAAGCAAATCAATAAAACTCATGCATGCATGCACACATATCTGTGCACACACACACACTCACATGCATATTGTCAGTTTTTTTTTTCTCTAGAGAACCCAAATCCAATGTCTAATCTAAACTTTGATACTTATAACTATATATTGTAAAAGACACACGTGACCCCATGCTCGTGTTTTGACTTAAGTGAAACATTAGGACAATGGGAAATATACTTCATTGATTTAGAATGATCTTGTCTTGGGTGAAAGTGCTTTATCATGAAAGCATTCAGAGACAAGAGCAGTGGAGGTGGGGAGAACAGGAGGAAAGCTAAACATGGAGACGTTCTCATTAGCGTAAGCCTGTGGAAAAGTAAACGGGACTGCCTTCTTTGTTTTATGGAGTCAAATTTTTGTCCTGGTGGAGGTAAGTTCGATCAATTCTCAGAGTTGTCTCTACATAGAGGAAAGAACTTGACCTATTTAGTGACCACATGTATGATAGGATCTGACTTTTCTGTTTCTCCCATGCAGGAATATAAACAAATTTTGATAGCATGTGACAGTGATACAAGAAAATGATGTGTATTAGCTGCGATGACTGAGCACCAACCTGGGAGTGTGCAGAAAAATGTATAAGGATGCAATCAGATATGACAAAGTACTGACAAAGTACTACCATGCATTCTAACAAAAGATCATATGGATCCTGAGCGTAGGTACAGACCAACTAGAGCTGATGCTGGATGGACGCAGGGGAAGAATAGTCACCTACTATGAAAGAAGTAAAAAAAAAAAAAAAAGAATTTTGTATCAAAACTTTATTTATTAAACAAAAATGCACCATTGGAATAACATTTCTATAAAAAAATGAATATGAGACTGTTCTACAGTGATTACAAAACCCCCTTTTCCTCGTGTAGTAGTATACAAGTTCATGTGTAGAAACAGTCATCGTTTTAAACTGTAAGCAAGCTTCCTTTCTCATAGAACAACATTTACACTTAAATATTGCAATCACTACTCTAATTTGGTTAACAATGCTAGAGTCCGACAAGTCCAAGAAACTCTTTGTAGGCTCAAAACACCTTTATGCTAAAAGGTGTTTTGTAATAACAAAAAGTTTCTTTCTCCACTAAGGCTAGTTAAAGCTGTAGTATACCCATTTCTACCAAATAAACGTATCACTATCACACTAACAAATTGAATTGCAAAGCCCTTTGAGAGAATGAATAGCACTGATCTGTAAAATGCTATTCTACTTATTTTAGGTTGGTGTTATCTCCTTTGAAGCCCTAGAAAGGGAGAAGGTGGTAATGGTGGAACTTTAGTGACAGCTTTGCCTGGCCTGAACACTTCCTCATGCTCAGCAGTGGGCGTTTCTAAAGTAGTCCCTCTGAGATTCAAAACACTGCAGCTTTAACAGCCATGCCTAGATCCCAACCATATCTCCCTTTGTATCATAAATTATCCAAAAAGAAGCCACTTCTAAATAATAAATTAAATATTACTTATAAAAAGTACCCCTTGTACCCACCCACCCTTCCCCCAAACAAGGTGACAATTCACAAAGTTCAGAATTGTCAGGTTTACCCTACAATAATAAAAAACACATTTTCCCTCCTCTCTAACATTCCTTTCTTGCATCTGAAAATACACATCAAACACACAGTGAGATCCCTCGGCCCATGCCTTTGTATTTGTGATTTCTTGTACAGTTTTGCTATTGCTCTCCTATTAACAACAACAACAACAACAAAATCATAAGATGGTAATGCGCAAAGCTGAGAGCAAGAGAAAAACACCCTTCAAAGTGTTGCTGGAAGTCTTCCTAGTGAAAAGTTATCCAACGAAGAAGAGGTGGACTAGGTTAGAAGTTATACTCCTTGCTGATATGGGCATGGTGTTGTCTCCTATCTAATCTCACTGACAAGAAATATAGCATTTCTTTTGCAAATAAAATCTTTCTGGAAGCAGGTATTTGACAACAAGGTAGACTTAGGCATGGGGACATATATTTTCAGTTGGATGGGGTATCATACGCAATACCTATCTGTGATTTTATAAAGTATCCACATTACTTTAAGCACAAGGTTTAATGAATACTATTAAAGAAATTCTTGAAAGTCATTAGATAAATAAAAATTATGAGGAGAATGGTGCTTTTGAATGATGATTTTGAAAAAGAAACTTTGCATTTGAGTATGTAGTGGCTTCTGCAGATCCATAGTCCCCTGGGGTTTGTAGTTTTCAAATCATGATAAGTAGGTATAACCAGGTATACCAGCCCATGATAGTAAATTTCAGCCTTGGAGATAGAGCGTGGTTTCATAAATAGAACTAGGTAAAGAAGAGATTATATAAATTCTCCATATTACTGTTCTGCAAATTTTAATGTTCATATTACTTTTATTTTCTTTAAATTCATGCAAGACTTGAAAGTTTTCTATTCTTTCTTTCTCTCATTGACTGGAAATGAGCATTCCCAAACCACTAGAACTCTTGGGTTGGGATAAGATTTTAGGTAAAGTGGTGGGCAGCCTCTTAAGAAGTAATCTTTTATTGGACTCAATCCTCTACCCTGACTGAGATACTGTGTTCCATTTGCAGGCGACTTTAAGATGCTTATTTGCACAAATCAGGAGAAGAATCCAAAGGAGAGGAAAGTTTCAATTATCATTTCTAAGCACAAATTCTGATCGTGTCTTGGAAAGACCTATGCTTGAGATGTGGTTCATTGGGAACGAACTCAATGGTTCATCACTGGGTATCAACCCAGTGGTTGATAAGCCTTAGCTTTAAAATATTGTCTGGATCTCCATTCATAAATACCACCTATGCAGAGCATGAAGCACATACTTTATTTTCAACAATCTTTATTTTGAAGAAATCCAAACTATTATTTCTTCCAATCCCCATAAGAAAGACTTAATGAGTCTGTTTCTGACATAGTTGGCGTGACTTCTTTATTTCTCAGTTGTTCAACTGAATATGTACTTATAATAACTAAATATAAAGTTGCATTGTTTAAATATTTTAGAAGATTATGGATCTACTACATGGAAGCAGCTATAGCCAGTTTCTCATGGAATGTAAATCACTGGGAAATATTTAAATTTGGACTAGAGCATTATACAAATGTTTTGTATATACTTTGAGCTATTTTCAATTTCGTCAGCTTTAACAAATGCAGAAAATCCTGCAGGAATGAAAATAGCTTTATTATCAAAATGAAATAGAGAAAAATAGTAAAAGTTCTTCAAGAGCAGGCTCTTGCTTTACATTTTAGCATATTTTGTGGAAACTGGAATCCTTCTACCAAGTTTGATTTTACTTTTCACAGAAAATTGACTCCTGGTGACAGAGACGCTGGATGCCTGTTCAGCTTTCACCTATGAGAGTCAGAGATTTATATGATTAAAGGGCCCTGGATAGCATGAACTAGACCTATGACTCACATCAGTCATGGAGTTAGTCTTGTCAAAGGAAATTAGAGAATTAAAATATCACCCAGGAACCTGGACAAGTTTCTTGTACACATGTGGATCACTGGACGGGAAGAGGGAACAAGAGTTCTGCAAAAGCCACACTGAAGTAACTGTACATTAAAATCTACACATTGCTGATAGCAGTCTCCTGAGTATGTGTAAATGGATTTCACTATATATTCAAGTCATAACAATATGACTTACTGGAATCCCCAACTACTAAAATAAACTATTATATTTGTTTATTGAAACTTTCAAAGGTATATGGAAGAAATATAACTCCCACTGAAAATGAATAACATACTTTCAATGACTTTTAAAGATTACATTTAGTAAAATTATTGACTGAGTGGGAAGGCCTAGAGTTTTGTGAAAATTCTAATTGTCTTGACTCTTTAACTAGATTTTACAGAACAACTTTCCATTATATTTCATTCCCTGAAATCTGAGGTTTATAGCACACCCCAAACTGAAACTTGAGTTGGTTATAATGGCTATCAAATGCCTTCAAAAAGTGGTCCCATGTGTGGATACTAGAAAAGGGAACAAATTTTGGGTTATTGAGAAAGTTAGCTTAGCTTAATAAGTGTCTTCCAGTTTGTAATAATGGATTAATTTTTAAAGTATTCAATGCTATATTAAGAAATGCCTTATTTCATGTCAGTTGAAAGTTGTCAACTTACATGCCCAGATATTGAACAAAAATATTCTATCCTATTAGATAACATCATATAGCTCTTCAAAAGGACCTCCAGAAAAATCTCAGTAAATTGAACAAGCACTCTTATTGAAGGAAATTTTGCAAATGGACCAGACTTTCTAATGAACCATTTGAACAAGCCCTCTCTTTGACATCAGATTTCCTTCCTGACATAAAACTGTAAAAAAATAATCTGAATTATTATTTCTGTTACAGTGCCATTTTGCTCAAAATATTTCATTCAGGAATTCATATATAATTACCCACCTAATAAAAGGAGCTATTAGGTTGTAAAGATCCTATCCTTGCCATGCTCTTTTAAAATTATGACCTACTCAAGCTTGAAATCAAAGGCAGAGCTGAAAGGAATAATTCAGCTGAAACTCTCATTGGGTTTTCAAGTCACCTAACTGATAAATATGCAAACTAGCTCCCTTTTGGCGACTCAGCTGCATAAATAGGGATTAACTCCAAATTCAGCTGAAAATTCATAAACTAAAATGGTATGTTCAGAATGTTCTTAATTTCAGCTAGTTTCAAGCTGTAGATAACATGGCAATAGAAGTTTAAAATTCTACTCCACAGTTTAAGATGCTGCTTTGAAAAATACCTACAGGAGTTATGCTGTGTCAGTTGTCAAACGGCCCCACCCCTCTCTCTTCTCTAACTCTGTCAGAGGCATGGTGTGGAAGGTTGCCTTGACAACAGAGCCTGTGGTCAACATCTGTCAATGTCGCCTCCCACAGCTCAGTGAAGATGCTATAGGCAGAAGTGACATTGCTCAAGAAAAGGTGCTCTTGGAAATGATCTTTCATGCTCCTTTTCTTTCTTTTGAGCATGCTCTCTGAAAGTCTACTATCTCCACAGAGGGATACTGGGGACACAGGGTATATGATGCATGGAGTTGGCCATTTTACCTAAGGCTACTTGCCCAGGAGAAGTAGGGGAATGGTGGTTTGGAGGATTGTGGAATTCTGGCTGAATTCCTGAAGAAGAAGCCTTAGTGAGGCTCAGACAGGCCATCACAGTGTGGAATGGCACAGAAGCCATTCTAATTAAAGAGTATCTTATTACAAGCGTAAGTACACAATCACCATGTGTCTGAGAAGATTGCATATTGTATTCTTCTTCTAGAAAGGTATTTGTAGCAGGATGCCACCAGTTGAGGATTTTTAAGTTTCTAAGCTCTATACATAAATGTTAATCAAGGATGGATTTACAAATACTTGCAAAAATCAGTAAAAACTTTACACCCACTCACTAATATCTGCCTCCTGAGTGAGATGAATGATTGAGCTATAATCAAGCATTCACTGCCTTTTTTGCTCACTTATTTACTTCTTTACTTTTTATGCTGACAAGAAAACATCCAATCCTTTGGTGCTATGGAGTGAGAATTACCATGGATTCTTTGTAGTTTAAAGTTGAAACAAAAATAGTGGGTTTGTACTGATTTGCTATGGCATGGTCCAGGCTGAAATAATGCACTTGTGTTTTGTAAGACTAGTCCTACACAGAAAATGCAATGTCTCACTGAAAAGAAAACATAGACATTAGTGATGACACCATGGTCACTGCAGTGACAGTGACCCAGAACGATGCTAGCAGCTTCAGCCTTGACTTTGTAGTGAAGACTCATCATTGTTCTTGCTTAGGGACCTCGTGGCCATCTTTGTACAATTCCTCCTGTCTGTTTAGGATGGGATGCTGATTCCTTCTGAAGTGCTTCAGTTGTTCATTAACTGCGTGGTCCTGATGGTTGACCTGTACACTGGTTAGGAGTTCGTGGACACAGGTGTGCTGTTTATGGATAATTGGTATGCTGTAAAGTTCCCAGAAATTCTCAACATTTCGGCAATATGTGTCAAAAAGCTGAACCTGTGATGGCATTAAGTTGCTTCATTAGCCCTTCCAAACTTGCCATTTGTTCACTCAAGTCATCCTGCTCATACACCTAAAGAGAGAAGGAGAACAGAGTTTAGTACTGTATCTTGGTAGGCTCCTTCCAGGAAGGATCCACTTATTATTTGACCATTACTTGGGCTACTCATTATTCTTAAGTTTGACATAAGGACCAATAAAATGAATTGTTCTCAGAGTATTTTAACTGAACTTGTGATAGAAAACGAGTTATCAATATATGATGAAATGCTTTCCTGGACTCTGTACCTTTAATAGGGAAAAGGTTTCATAGTTAAAAATATCCTATTTTGAATCATATTCTACCAATTGCTAACTTTGTGGCAGCAGAGAAATTAGTAGATTACTCTGATATACAATAGTTTTCCTTGTCTGCAAATTTATAATTATGTTTATTTCATAATTTATTCTGGGCATCCTGTGATGTGCTTCCTGATTGTCAGTGTCTGGTATATGATTCATGTTCAATACATTATTTCCTTTACATTTTCATAGGCTACCTAAAAATAGGTATCTAAAGAGTATCTAAAGGTCAACATCAGTTTGTTTGTTTTTTTTTAAATAACATGACATAGGCATTAAGTCTTGCATGGTAACTTGATGGTTTCTACCTTGACTGATGAGAAATGTATAAATTATGACTTAAGCTTGTGAGTGGAAACGAAGTTTATGACCAAAGTCAGAGTGCTTTGCATGGATGTGAAGGAACCCTTGCAGCATGATATGGATCCCATAAACTAAGAAGCTGACCTGTACAACTCTTAGTGAGTATATTGCCTTTAACTGTGAACCACTTGTTTTTTTTTTTCTTTCTTTCTTTCTTTGTTATTGTTTTGTTTGATACAGGGTTTCCCTGTTGTATCTCTGGCTGTCCTGGAACTCACTGTAGACCAGGCTGGCCTCAAACTCACAGACATCCACCTGCCTCTGCCTCCCAGTGCTGGGATTAAAGGCATACATCATCACCACTTGGCTTGTGAATCACTTGTATAATGTTATTTGTGAGTTCCAGGATTTTTACTTCTCCAATATCCCCAGTTATTGGCCTTAGAACCTTTTATTTAATAATAATAACACTTGCTGTTTTCAGTCTTTTTATTTTCAAATCAAAATATCTTGCCTTAGTGAATATGAACAACACTTCAATGCTTTCTGCTGGTAAGTAGTCAGAAGATAGTAACTCCCTCTCCCATTTTCTTTCTTAAACATAGTTTGTTTTAATGAATATAGACATGATATTCTGGTTTATTCTCACTTATTCCTTTCAGTTTGTTATATAATTGAACAATGGTCTAAATCATTATTTGTACTCTTTGTAGCCAAGATGGATTAATTGGTACCATGCTCAGAGAGACCTTCTATTCCAGCTAAGTCAGTGTTCATTATCCCCAGAAAATATCAGAAAATTTGTATTAGAGATGTCTCTCAAAACTTTGTCATCCAAATTTGAAGAATATTGAAGATATACGGGTACATGATATTTACCCATGAGCATCTTTACAAAATAAGAGCACATTGATGAATTGTTTGGCCCATATACCACTCAAAGCTGACCAAGGAATTAAAAAGTTGCACCTTGGTCCAACATATTATTTTGTATTGAGACAATTACTTAATCATTTTGAGCTTGTCTGCCACTGCATCTTCAGTGCTGAGATTATGTGCTACCACACCTAGTCCTTGATCAACTATTTTCAAATATGCTATTTTGTATTCTTGAAATACAGTTAGTTAAAATTAAATGTGCTTCACATATAAGACACACATCTAATTCTAAATGCATAATGTAAAAACAAAATGAAAATATCTTATATACCTCTGCTTCATTTTTATTGTTAGCATGCTAGCATAATATTTGGAAAATATTAGATTAAACAAAAGATAGGATTAGATTAAGTTTTATCATTTTTAGGCTTTCAATGCAGCTCCTAAAATTTTAAAAATTTTCAGGATGTTACATTTTTACTTTATAGGAAGCCGTTGTTCTAAATTTGACCCCCTTTTTTGCATTTCCTTTCATACATATTTCTTACTGCTTTGAATACTATATCCTTTACCTTTATGATTTCAGCCAGTCTTAAGGGCAAAACAGGCCACTTGACATTAGTCACTTGACATTAGAATTAGAAATTGTCATATAAAATACACATTGTAAATTAGTGTTTTGACCAATTTTATGTGTGGCCACAAATTATGATACTACACACACATTCAAATAGATACTTGTATTTTGACAAGAGGTAGGTGCCTTCAAATTTTGATCATGTAGAATGTATGTTCAGACAAAATATACGTTACTGAATTCCTTTGTTTTTACATTGTTAAATTACTTTATGGTTTAGAGTATTTAAATTAAAAAGTCGTGAAAGGGTATTATGTGTTAGTCAAATGAAATGTTACTTTCCTTTTGACAGTCAGATTACAGATGACAATAATTTTAGCTAGGGAAATTGGTTATTGCATGACTTATATGGGCTGGTTAGACTCAGTCTTTTTTTGTTAGTGTTTTTTTCTTTTCCTTTTCTTTTCTTATCTTTTTCTTTTTTCTTTTTCTTTTTCTTTTTTTTTGAGATAAGGTTTCTCTGTAGTAACTCTGGCTGTCTTGGAACTCACTCTGTTGACCAGGCTGGACTTGAACTCACAGAGATCTGCCTGCTTCTGCCTCCCAAGTGCTTGGATTAAATGCTTGGGCCACCACTGCCTGGAGATGTATATTTTTTTCTTTGTCTTCTTCTTCTTCTTCTTCTTTTTTCTTTTCTTTTTTTTAGTTTATACTCAGTGTTTTTATCCTTGGCTATTTTTAAAGTTTTATCACTGTAACATTTGCAAAACCTTGTGTAAGTCTCAGGCTGTGCATGAGGTAACAAAAACTAGTTGACAGTGGCAAATACTCATTTCAGACTCTGCTTTAAAAAAAAGAAATAATTACGAATAGATAGGATTCTAATCTTTTTTTTCATGTTTTCCCTTTCCTGATAATCAAGTTATCTGATATGTTAATTCTATAAATTCCTTTGAAATATTTCGTCTTGAAAACTGTTCAGAAGTCACTAACATTTGAAACAGCTGCCTTTAGGCAGCATAATTTCCATCTCTTTCATAATGTATTTTTAATAGAAATTTTTCCCCTTTCAAAATTCCTATTTTTCCCCTTTATCTTTGATTTTCCTTTGAGTTTTCTAATTTAATCATATATGCTTTTCCCCTTAGAACAGAAATTTTCCCTTCCTTAACAAATAAAACCTCTCCCTCTATGTCTCTCTCTGTGTCTCTGTGTCTGTCTCTCTCTCTCTCTCTCCTTGGTTTTTCCAGACAGAGTTTCTCTATTGTAACTCAACCTGGCCTGGAACTCACTCTGTAGACCAGGCTGGCCTCGAACTCACAGAGATCTGCTGCCTCTGCCTGCTGAGAGCTGGGATTAAAGGCATGCACCACCACTGAATGAAATGCCCTTTCATTTTCTAAGTGCATTTTTAATTAGCTTACAGAATACTGTACTTCCAAAAGGCTTCTTCATATAACCTTTGTTTTGTTTACACCTCCTTACCTTCTCTATCCCTCAAGTCTACAATCCCCTTTACATGTTGAACACCTAAAAGGACTGTCCCACGCCATGTGACCGTGTCATACACTTCTCTTTATTTTTTATCTTGGGTTGGAAGACTCAAGGTTGGAAACCTCCAAGACTGAGGTTTCCATATAGTGTTTTCAGGCAGTCTTCCTTTGTGTTAAAGCTTCCACTGCCTCTTCAATTCTGTTGTCCAACTCTCTTAATGCTTAAATATTTCTGCTACTAGTATTGTCCTTTGCTGCAGCTTTTCTCTTCTCAAACAACTTTCATTTCTTCATTTTGCATTTTCTTCTCAATTTTATATTTCTTGCTATTGTTTGGTTTTAGGAGCAAGAACAACTTCAGAAAATCCCTTAGAAGATAACTTCTAGTTAAATATTAGTTAAATAATCAACACATGTTTCCAGTATTTCAAGTAATCACAGGTGTGTGAGTGAATAGGGTCACATATATGTGCAGACACATTTATGGATACATACATGTGCATATATAAACATGTGTATATTGATTGTATAAACCCACAGATTAATTTTCTTTCATTTAAGGTGATCCAGACGTATAAATACTTGTTTAACTAACTCCCTGGAATACCCTTTTTTCTTAAAGGATTTCACTTCACATTCAAGTAATGATGAGTGCTGACTGCTTTAGACCACAGTGTACAGCATAACTCTGAACAAAGTCTCTTACACTGGCTGGATCCTCTGTCGGCTTGTGACTCTCCTCAGATACTTCAGGGGCTGTTGGCACAGACACGGGAAGCAAAGGGGACCTTGCCTTTCCGGCCAGCCCCAGAGAGGCCGTTTTAACATGAGACTTGGGAAGAGTGGGTCCTGGAATAGAAAACAGGGTAATGAAAGTAATATATAGAACATTCAGGAAACAATCTCTGTCATATAAATGAAATCTAGTAGGCCTGCCTTGACTTTAGCATGCTGATCATTCTGTGCGCAGTGATTGATTCTGATGCTCAGAATGAGCTTACTTCATTTCTAGTGAATGGAAGACAGACTGTGATAAGGCCTTCCAGGATGAAGTCTGTGAGTTATAACTAATTTTGAGTGGATTCCAAATCAGGCATGGGGCTTGAGAATTTCCATCACAACTTACAGAGTACCAGGTGAGCTCATTGTCTGCTAGCCTCTGGTTCAGGCTACAAAGTCCTGTGCAATAACTCCTAAATAAGCTCTAAATTGTATGAGACACAAAGATTTGTGAGTTTAGAAGAAAGAGCTGCTTTATCTATAAACAAATATTAGATATTCAGTAGAAAAACAACAGAGAATTTTATTATTAATTATCTTTTGAACAAAAATGAGACAATTTCGTCCTGATCAGGATAAACTCTGTCAATAGAATACATTTTAATATTCTTATAAACATGCAACAAATTATGAAGTTTATTGAATGACATTTTTCCTATACTATAAAAAAGAATTACTTGGTCTTTGTTTAGTTTGAAATTTCCTTACAAATCCTGCTTAACCTGTGGCAGTATTTCTGCTTCATTGCTGATAACTTGCCACAGATGTTAATAAAGACTCATTGAATTGGCTAGCACATCTCACAGGACTACAGAGCCATGTCTACTTATCATTTTGTGCTTCAGTACAAAAATTAAAACTTTCTATAGGATTTCAGAGAAGGAACACTTGTGAAGTTTCACCAACACGGCTGTCAACATAAGCCCTGAACAAGCACAATACCAATAGAAAAGCTAATGTGGAAGGGTGAAAACTCAGGAGGTTTCAGCCCCAGACAAAGAACTAGGGCAACTAAGGGATGCTGAGATTGGGAGAAATAGTCTTCTCCAGGAAAAAACACACCAATTAGTAATCCAGTATCAAATGGTCAGCCCTGAAAATGTATACACGGTAGTAAAATGTAACAGAATGAGCAGGCTTTATTTACATATTTAGGGTACACATCTCTAAGCACATGCACACACACACACACACACACACACACACACAAGCACATACACACACATATATCAATCAAATGGGGTATTTGGGAGGGGCTGGAGAGAGAGAGGGGAAAGGAGAAAATAGTGTAATAATTATATTATAATCTGAAAAAAAACATAATAAAAATTTTAAAGGTTTCAAAACTATTCTACCCCTAATAGTGACACTTAAGTTGTTGGCTCTGCAGATCTTAGTAGGGCATTATGGTCCACACATTGAAAGAGAATCCTATATTTAGTAAATCTACTAGGGTTAATACATTAACTGGTTTAATGCATCTGTTATCAGAACAAATTCCATTTGTTAATTTGAAACAACATAAATACTCTAATAAATCAACAATAGGCTAAATTCTAGTCACTGTAGAGGATACATTTGATACGAATCTATTTTCCTCTGTCATAGCCTAACACGCAATTCCTTCTCAGAGTCTTTTTATAATCATTAGGGATCAAAAGTGTGCAACTAGACACAGTAAGCCGGTATATTCAGCTATCACTAGTTGTGCTATCTCTTGAATTTCTGAAGGTATCCTGGCATGTTTCTCTGTAAAATAGTAACGATAATAGTGATTTGTAAAGATTAAACGAGATTACATAGTTAAAGTGGTTGATGGCTGGGGAGATGGCTCAATCTATAAAGTTCTTGCATTTCAAGCATGAGTTCCCTAGTCTGAGGCCCAGAACCCATGTAAAAAATATGGTTGACTTAACATGCACTTGTAACTCCAATGCTGGGGAGGCAGAACCTGGGTAGACTTCTGGGGTCCACTGACAAGACAGAACTAGCTTACTTAATAAGCAGGCTTCATGCCAGTGAAAAATTCTCTTTCAAAATAGAAAAGGTGGACTATGTCTGGTGAGTAAATGATTTCTGACATTCTCCTCCGGCTTCCACTTGCAAACACACACGCACACGCACACGTGCACACACACACACACACACACACACACTACACACACACATCCTGTCAAACAGTTGATAGTTAATAAGTTGTTCAAATAGGACTAGTAATTAATATTTCCACATTAAAATAATCCTAAGTATTATTTTTTCTGAGCTCATGCATGAGGTTAGAAAGCATGGAACAAATTCAGGGAACCTCAAATTTCCACATTTGGGCAGACAATTCCCTCAAATTTCATCTGATTGTTCTGAAAAAAATGAAGGTTTTCTAACTTATAAATTGTTTTATCTCATCCAAATGAAACTTTTTCAGGAAACCATGCAAGTGAACATTAATGAAGTTCAAAGACTATATTTAACATAAAGATTGAAAAATATCCTATGTCACTGAATTTCATAATTGAGTTGTAATACCAATGAACTCTAGCATTGACTTCACCTATTTTTATTACAATGTTAATTAAATATAAGCATAATGGTGTCATGCTCTTCATAACTCATATTTCTTCTGTTTTAGTCTATAATACAAACATAAGTAATCTTTTTTATTTGTTTTTTTTTAAATTTATACATGAGGCTGTAAAGAATGAAACAAAATCAGGGAAACTCAAATTTCCACATTTGGGCAGACAATTCAGCTTTATCCTCACAAAAATGTTCCCTTCGCCTTGCAGGGGTTCCTTTTATTCCTTCCTACTTTAGCAGAGCAGATGTATCCTGATAACTCTTTTCTCTATGTACTTATTTGTACATATTTATAGTCTAGGCTTTCTAGATGATGAAAACAAGTTTTACTTTTACTTTTAAGGTTTTCCTAATGTTTTAAAGGCACAAACTAACTCTGTGAACTCCGCTATATACATGCAATATGCCATGCACACTCTGAAAATCAGTTCTCTTGGTATTGGTGATATTTACAAAGAAAGCATAAGTGTATCTATCAATCAAAGAAATTAGGCATTGACATAGCTTGGCATAGAGGAAATTATGTCAGGGTTGGTTCTTGTTTTATAAGAGGAAAAATATACAGTAAATATTCTTTTACAATTTATCAGTCTTGTTCATGTGATCCTTAATACCTATCTTAGTACATTTTGGAAGCTATGCATGTACAGAAAACGTGAGGTTTAGGCATGGCTTATCATTATCACTAGAGAAATACTCTTGGATACATTTTCTACCTAAAACATGGCCAGATGCTTGATGTATTAGACTCTACTTGTCATATTAATATGCTACACCACAATACAGGTGTGCATAAAGCTACCTAAATTCAATATCATTATGACAATGAAGATTATTATGATAAGTGATTTTCTCTAGTTATTGGGGCAACATGCATTCAAAATGTACTAATAGTTGTGCAATGACAAGACATTATGATTTTTGCAAAAGGGATCTAAGAAATCTTGGATTCAGACCACAGGAAGTGTGAAATCTCAACAGACTTTCTTTTCTGAACTACTTTTCACCGTATCACAAATGTTCAGAACTCAGGAATCTCAGTGACCTTCTTTACTGTTTTGCTGAAGTGAACCTTAGGTTGCTAGAAATGAAGACACTGAGGTAGAACTAATTGTCGTAAGTATATAGGCAAAGAATTTGACCAGTCTCCCAGAGTTTTTTTATTGGCAGGATTTAACTGGTGAAACCAGTGGTCTTAACTATTTTTTATTTCCATATATTGAAGGAAGAATTAAAGATAAGTGTATAGAGGAACTTTCACAGTTAAGATATATTAACAGCCGACTAGACAATGTTGATATTAAAACTGCTCTTTAATAAAGAGGAAATGTAAATAAAAATATTCTATGAAAGCTTTTCTACTCAGAAGCTGACCGCATTCTCCTAGATGTGAGAGATTTTCTGTTCCTATGCTGTTTCTATTTTCACAGATTTTGCATTTTCTGCTTTGAACTTCAGATATTTTAAGTCTGACATTAGAAGCCTGAGTTCCTCAAAGCTCTCGAAGCTGTGTTTTACCCTTTACATAAGTATTTCAAACTCACTGAACAATTGCTTTCTGATTTGATTTTCTAGTTTGTATACCCTAGTCTTCTATGGGGCTACAAGTCAGAACCAATTCTTTACTGCGTATCTTACAACTTACCAGTCGCCTTCCCCCAGGGCAACATTCTGACTCCTTCTACAGCATTGGAACCAAACATTCATTTTTATATAAAATAACTGGTCTTCTGCCATGGACCATTTTGAAGTAAAAAAGGAGTACAATCCTCTGGCTTTAGTGAGTAGAGCCTGGGGACAGCCTAAACTGAAGACATTTCAAAGAGAGCCATCCTGCTGTCTCTTACCCGCTGATGTACTGTTACAGTTGAACTTCTAACCTGAGTTCATTCCTCCACATTGAGGTTTCCTAAATTTCACTCGCAGACTTGATATATTTCATAAATACTGGCTTGCTTTTTCTACATTCTTCTTGGGTTATTCATGTGGAATAATCAATGTCAGACCTTCAGAGTATATCTACAAGGTTAACATCACATTCCTACTATTTGTTATGGGATTGTGGTCCTGGATCTTGCTTTGTTATCCTGTTCACCCTTGTTAAAGGTTTCATTACATCGATTATATAATACCAAACATCTGAGTGTTTTGCAGATCTAGAAATGCATCTAAAGGACAGACAGCTCCATAAACGATGAGAGATCCATCTGTACTAGGTACAAGTGCCAGACACAGCTTCAAAATTCTTGAAGGTATTATGATCTGGTAAGACAAATATGATACCTTCAATGATATTGTCAAAATCCTATAACAGCATGTACCTGTAAATGTAAAGGGGCCAAGGCATTTGGGGGGCTCTTGGGATATTGGATTTACATAGTGCATCTTGCCCAGGCTGCCCATGCTCTGGATAACTTGATAAAAGTTACATGGGATTGGGACAGAAAGGCTCAAGAGGCATTTGAGCAGGCTCAGATTCTTGTAGAACAGGATAAACAGCTGTGTGCTCCTCTATCCCAGTGTCCCTTCCTGTTAGAAGTCACCAGAAGTTCAGAAGGCTATATCCGGGGCCTAGGGAAAAATGAAACTCAGTAAACAGTTCCAAAGGGTTTTGGTTTCAGTCATGAAAAAGAGCAGAGTTCAGTGCACAGCACTAGAATAGCAACTGTGAGTGAGACAGAAAGAACTGCAACTGGTAGAATCCATAAATGGTTCCCGCTCAGTGACCGACAAAAAAACTTACCCAATAAAGAGCTAGATTGAAGGTATTTTGTCCAAACCCCCATCCAAAATAACAAAGAATCAGATTCTACCAAGGTGGTATGTGTACATACAGGAATGAGATTTGGTGTCTACAAGCCCCATCATCAAGGCCTTGCAAACTGTCTTAGGATCAGAGTTCTTTAAAGCCACTGCGTGTCTTTAATGATTGAACCAACAGCTGAGCCAGATAAAGTACTACTGGAAGGGATGTCACCTCTCCATCCCTGTAGATGCCTGGCACACAAACAGTAGTAGTAGGCACACCAAAGAAGAATGGGTAGCTGTAGCAATACGAATGATCACAGATGCCATGCGGCTGGAGAAGGAAGAAGGAAAAGGTAGAAGATAGGCTAAGTTAATAGCATGTGGAGTGTAAGAATCCATGAGACATAGTTTGTGACAATCTGGATTGACAGTCAGGCTCTATTTAGAAGCCTCATTTCATGGATGGCCTAATGAGAAAAGGAGGATTGCCAGATGCTGAGTTGGTCACTGTGGGGTCAACAGATATGGACATATATAATAGAGTTTAACAGGAATCAGAATCCCTTGTAGTTTTCCATGTGGGAGACCACAGTCTATTAGGTTCCCCTGAAAATCGAGAAGTAAATGACCTTTCCAAATATGGGCCATTTCTCCTCAGTTCCCCTTGGAAGCTGCCCATTGTGTCCATATAAAGTCTTGTCCTAGGGGAACCAATATTTATTGGAAAATACCTAAGGCTGGTGGCATTTCTGTGAAATATTCTGATATTTTGCATGCTCTTGAAATATGTGAGACCTGTTCCCCCATTATGGCATTGGCAAACGGAGGCCCCAATGGGACACATATATAACTCAACCTGTCCCTTGAGAAATTGGCAAGTGTACTTCATAGGCCCTATAGCTGTGAGGGGAACAAATGTGTCCTCACCTGGGTAGGTATGCCACATGCCTTTTATAAGTATTTCCATGTGAGGGAGTAATATGAGAAGCCACCATTAAGGATCTTACCCACTTAAGGGTTATGCTCTGATGTCCATGAAGAATCAATAATGAAGAGGTAACCATTTAACTAATGTTGATGTACAGAACTGAGATGAAGACAACCATATACAGTGGTACCTTACAACTCTACTGCAGCTGGGTTAATCAAAAGGAAAAGTGGGTGTTAAAATAACAGGCTTTCACCATGGTAGAAGAGGCCATACAGGATACTGGTAGAGAAACGACACCAACTTTCCTGTATGGCTAAGGACCCTGCATTTTAAAATACTGATGTATCAGGAAGAATATGCCTGCTTGTGGCTCAGCTATCATAGGAAATACCAACAGCCTTTGGATTGTATTTAAGGCTCACTCCTCAAGAAGGCATTCATGACTGGTATTGTAAGCCAGAACAAAAGAAAAATATGTGGCTAGGAAGATCATAGATCCAAACAGGGAAACAACTTCTATGGTTTCACTAGATGGATGAGATGAGTTTGTCAAACTGCCCTTTAAACATTTGGGTGTGTCCATAGATCAACATTGTTGTCAGCTTCAACTCATAAACACTGGTGAAGCTCTGGAGAACAAGTGACTGTTGGGGTGGCATAGTGGCCTAATTCTACAACTACCATCTATAATGACCCCCTCTAAGGCTCAGGGGTCATTGCACAAGAAAGAGTAGATAGAATATGAGAGCTGGAGGGAGGGGTAAATTGTTGTGCAACAATTTCCTTCAAGATAGAACATTCCATCCTGCAAGGAAGCTCCTGAAGACAGATAGTAAATGAGTCAAAATACATTCCGAAGTCTCTGAAACTGACCAGATTCACTAGTTCCTCCCCTCTCTCCTGCAGTAAACAGTAAAGATCTCTGAGGGTCACACTCAGACAAGGCAAGCTGCACAGAAGATTCTGCGATCAGACCAATTAATTGTCTGGAAGAATTAGAAACTAATCGAGCTGCCTTGAAGTAGTTTAGATAAATGGAATCATGTGGAAAGTATACTCTTCAGTCATTTGAGTAGCCTGCAGGCTGTACAGTGTGCTTCAGATTCCCAGCTTTTGCAAGCTGCAACCAGTGAAATGGTGGACTGTGGTGATACAACTGTCTTTGAATCATTTCTGCTCCTGTAAGTAATCCTTCATCCATATTCCTGTAAGTAACTCCAGTAAAACTTTGGTTCACCAGATTTGACTTTGGTGGTATCAGTCCTTTAGTCTGTCCATGGTTTCCTATCTGGGTTGAGCAGATATGTGTTATATCTCCCTAGGAAAAAGCTTGTCACACAGCATTATAAGTGAACTTTTATGGAGGGCTCATCCATGTAGCACTTTATGCCATGTAAAAATAGGCAGCTATGTGGTTAAGGACTGATGTACTATAGATAGGAGTACACACAGTAGGAAAGAGGTCATATAATGTAATCTGGTAGTTAAAATTAGGAACTGCCACTCTGCTACTCTGCTACTCTGCTACTCTGCTTTAGAAACCAACCTAACTTTTTCTTGAACCCCATAAAAGACAGAAGCCAAGAATAACCAGATTCTTTGAGCACTCTCACCCACGTGGCTGACCGTCAATCTTGACATGTCTAACTTATCCTACTCCTTTGCTTTGAGCTAGCTAAAGGACCTTATAACAATCCTTTAGGTTGCTAAGAACTTTGAAGCACCTGGCCCAGACCAACAGACCACAGTTAATGTTTTGATATACCAAAGAGGGCTTCGACATAACCCCTAAAGCATTGCTAGACACAGTAGTAAGTATTAGAAAATAAGCATTTTGTCAGCATGCTAAAAACATCTGGAGATGACAAGGCTTTTACCAGTTTTTCTTCAAGTTGGAAAATCTTAGCTGCAGCATACAGGGATGACTTCATGTTTATTTCTTTGCTTTAGAGAACTACACTCACTTTGATAATTGCCTTGGAACAGATATCCATGCTATAACAGTAACAGTAGCCTGATAGCTTAATTTCTTTGACTCTTGATTTCTTCATATCTATCAAGGTTACATAATACGCTCTCTTAGTTATTACCTATAAAAATGATGTGAGAAGCTGGTACAGCTATCCTGGTTGCATTTCATTTTCTTTCTGTTTTTAATAGTGTGGTGTTTTAAAAATTAATTTTATTTTTTCATTTGTTTACACGTATATTTTATTTTGTTGAAATCTACTCCTTACTCCCCCACTTTCAACTCTTCCTGGGCCCCTCTCCATACCCAAGTCCTGTAAGTTTAATTTTCTATTTAATATCTTGCCTCTCCTTCAGATTTGGGAAGAATCGACCAAGGTGACATGGACCTCTACTCTCAGCGTTTAGAAGGCTGAGGCAGGATGCCTACTGCCAACACAAGGCCATTCTAGGCTAGCAAGTATTGGATTCAGACCCAATAAACATCAAAAACCCAAAAAACAATGAAGCAAAATTAGAAGACTTTGATAAAAACGTATCCAAAAAACCCATTACTCATAAACTTATAATACTTAATTCATAAGGGATAATAACTTGTTCTTAAATTAGTGCTGCATACTTTTTTTAAAAAAAATCATTACTGAAAGCTTGTAACAACACGTTCTCATTTTTGATTTTTTATATTTCAAGCTATAAATTGTTTAAGTAAAATAATGCGGTATTAAATTCCTATGAGTCTAAATGATCCATGGTTAATTGAAATCTTTCAGTTTGCAAATGCTTCAGTTGAAGCCATTGCACAATTTTCTGTGCCTGGGGCGCACGCCAGAGACGCACTTCAGGAGACCCTCGGTACAACACTGGTAGCTGCTATGTTAAATAAATGCTTTTACATGGTTATACAACTAATTAAGTGAGCATCACTTTGGTTTTAAGGCCGTTTCCTCAGCAGGACCCACTAAGCAGGGAAACACAAATGATGCTTGAGCTTTGCGATGGGGTAGTAGTGTGCATCGGGGAAGATGAACAGCCTCAGCAGGCATTTACTGTTCTAAGCTTTATTTTCACAGTGCAGTTATTAAACATTTCATTTGCTCATTAGGCACATAATATATGACTGCCAGGTGCGGCTTCCCACTCGCATCTCCTTGTAGAAGTTGCTACCCACTATAATACTTTATTTCTATTTTTTTCTTTTTATCTCATAGGACTTTCTATGTTGAGAAACACTGGACTAAGCTGCAGCAGGATCACATTGAGCAGACTCACCTGGGGCAGATCAGAGGCCAGCGTGCATTCTGAGTCGGATCTTCAAGTTTAACTTTGATAATCTTGACTCTTTTCTCTCATAGCCAACTCTACTTTTCAATCCTTCATTTTTATGAATAAAATTGCAGGACGCTTGGCTCACCTTTGTCTCTCACATATTCTACGGTGGCACGGAAATGCCCTCTCACTGTGTGGCTTTGATATGAAAACTATTCAGATACATACATATTTTTAATAATCAGTCTGCTTGTGTCATCTGGGGATCATGAAGGATTATAAACTCATCTGCACTTCTCATGAGTTAGGAGATTTGGTGCTATGGGATAATGCGCACTATGTGTGGGAAACTGTATATTCTCATTCTTTTATCCTTGTTTGTCTGCTAAGTATTTAAAGAAAGAGTAAGTGGTTAAAGTTACTTGTATACAACAGTCGTAAGTCCTTACAAGTGGCATAGTTTCAAACATGCACGCTCTTGCATTGGTCTTAAGTCATTTTACTTCATGATACAGAAGAGTGTATTGCACTTTAAGAGAAATAAGAATTAAAATGAAAGAAAAAGCTTGTTCTCTTCTTTTAACTATCCCATTTCTTTGTAGAGATGGGAAAAGTAGCAGAGCTGCCTGCTGAGGACTTGCTGACTGGAGGTCTTGTCTCTCTACCTATATATACTCTCCTAAGTAAAAGGAGCTACACTGAGTCACAGGTAAGGTGGCTGACACATGGTAAGAGTGGTATAGTAAAGGTCACTACTCAAGTTCTTACCTCTGTGTGTAATTGACATAGAAAACTCCAATTGTGCAGACTGCATATCTTTAAGCAGCTAGGAAAGGCCTCACTCCACTGTAGCAAGCCAATAGTCACATGGTTATAGAGAGAAAAGAAGCTTCCTAATTGTTCCTACCTAATTGTTCCAGAGACCCATAGCTGTTGGGATCTGGATTTCTATTTGGTCATCAGTACTTTGTCTCTATTGTGTTTGGGTGCCAGAACCCAAAGCAAAAACTTAGATGCTGCTGTAGAGGTACACTAACTACAACAACCCACTCCTCCCCATGTTTTCATAGATGTTCCTTAAAATAGACTTCCAAGGCATACTTTATTTTGTTGTCTTGGAGACAAGAAAATCAAAGTTCAAAGAAGATACATGAATGATTCAGCCTACTCAGCTAGTGACAGGGTTCAAGGATTTCTACTATTAAAATATATGTTGTCACAGATAAAAAATAATCTAAAAATTAACAAAAAACACATACATGGGAATCAGAGTAAATAAATGAGAATCTTGGATCTGTGAAGGAGAGAGTAAAAATTGGGCAACCAGAAGACAACAGTATGGTGCTAACGATTTACAGGGCTGGAGTCAGAAGAAAGAACAGAGAACAGGAATAAATACTACAGATTTCTGCTTGCCTCTTCTTCTGTCTCTGGGAATACAACCCAAGACTCAGTACATGGAGTGATGCTCTACCACTAAACTTCTGCAGACACCTTTCTTTCTGCATACCAGCTAAATTTGATCCCTTCTAATAGAGGAAATAGTACATATGTAACAATACTGCATCAGAGAAATGAAAATTCTAAAGACTAAGTAAAATTCAGTATTTGTGAGCTGGGTTTTAAAAATTTTAAAATGTATATCAAAAGTGTATCTTTTCAGCCTTCCTTCCTTACTTACTTCCTTTTTCCCGCTTCTCTTTCTTTCCTTCTTTCTTTCTTTCTTTCTTTCTTTCTTTCTTTCTTTCTTTCTTTCTTTCTTTCTTTCTTTTTCTTTCTTTCTTTCTTTCTTTCTTTCTTTCTTTCTTTCTTTCTTTCTTTCTTTCTTTCTTTCTTTCTTTCTTTCTTTCTTTCTTTCTTTCTTTCTTTCTCTTCCTCTTCCTCCCTCCCTCCCTCCCCCTTCCTTCCTTCCTTTCTTTCTTTCCTTCTTTCTTTCTTTGTACTTCTCCTCAATCCCATCCTCCCATTTTTCTATTTCCTTTCTACACACTAAACATGAAATTAAGAGCCATATTTTTTCCCCACGACATAAAAAAAAAAAAAAATCCAATAATGTAACCAACGACAAATCAATCATGGCTTTCCAACTGCCTTGACTCATTTGGATTTTAATGGTAGATGATAGAAAGGTAATATAAGGAATGGGAAATTTTTCTGTTGTCATTTCATCTACCTATTTGCTTTGCTTCCTAACACAACTCTCAAATATGACGGTAATGTTTATTTTACAAGACCCTTTTCCCCTGGCTGAAACAGTGAACTAATAAGCCAATACATGATTTAATTACTCTCCTGTGATAATCTAGTAAGCATCTAACAAAATATCTAATGGTCTTAATGAAAACATACACTGTCATGGTTAGCCTATGGTCTAACTTCCCACCTTTGCATGTTGGAATTTAAGTACCAAATTCACTAGGAAATTCAGGGGCCATTTAATAGTAACTGAAAAAACAAACAACAAAAACAAACAAACAAAACACACACAAGGGGCTCCAAAACAGCAGAGGAAAGAAAGTGGCCAATCTTATTGGAAGCATGAGTTGAAGTATAGTCCCAAGTAACTTGGAAGCTGTAGAGAGCCTACATGTTAGAGGTATTTATTTCACATTTTGTAATGGATAAGAGAGACTCTTAGGAGAGTTTTAAAGATTTGAGAGGAACTAAGCTCTCTACACAGCCCTTGTGTAAAGTTTACACTGGGAAATAATGACTAAGCAGAGTTGTTGTATAGGAAGTCCTCAAGGACAGACCACAGTAATACTGCCGTGTGCTTGGGATTGGCCCAGGGTCTAACTCATTGAGAGCAGGGCCGACTGTGCTTTAACGGAAGACTCCCCAGCCTTAAAATGGAGACAGACCGGCAGCAAGAAACTGACGAGGCTGCAGAGAGTTTGTAGCAGCAATTATCCATGTTTCTTCATTTAGAGGCTTCACAGGATAAGTGTCAAGGAAATCAGCTAAGATCTTGAGAAATGGATTCACCTGAGCAGTTTAGTGTCTCCTCCTCTATGATGCTTTTCTGGGGTTCTGAATTCATGGTGACAAATTCTCAGCTGACTAAAATACCAAGAGAAATTCACAGTCTTGCACTGGGATTTTTGAATGGCACATGATTTTGATTGGTAAGGTATAAAGATGAGCATTTCCCATTATAGCCTTTGCTCTCTTAAGGGGTCTGCCTTGAAGTCCATGGAGTTCATAATTTTCAACAATGTCAATGAAGAATCTCCTCAGTGAGTTGAAATATTCTAAATCATTTGCATAAAAGGGAAATTTGGTAAGAAAATTACATATCTTTTGTCTGTTCAAATAATTTCCTAGATTTTTCTTTCTAATTCTATTTACCAAATTTGCAACAGGAAGCAAAGATTTCATTTAATAACTTATAACCGTTCTGATTTACGTATTTTTTGCTTTGGTTAGGAAAATTGTCAATTTTGTTCTTCATGAAACATCTTTCTTTAATATCTAATTTTTTATCATATTCTAAATAAAAATTCAAAGACATCACATTTCCAATTCATAGTTAAATAACATTGCAATTATATCAATATTACCTAATGAAAAAATTTTATATGCCAAAACACATAAACACCCATACTTTAGCCTCCTACAACTTTATTAATTGCGTACTGCATATAGAATGCAATTGTAATACTAAATTATCCATAATAGCACACAGTAGATTATGCTTCTGTCAAATATTTCATGTGTAGCTTAAAATAATAATTTTCACCTTTCAAAATCTGCATTATGTGTACACTGAAACTGTTTTCTCTTCTAAAGAAAAACAGATGAGCACTGGGTCTCTGTTTTATAGCTATGTCTTTACTCACAAGGGCTAGATTCCTTAACATTGTGAAATAATTTATTTTAATTTGGTTTCTTTCATTAATGCAACTCAACAAAGAACACATACACACACACATACACACATTCTAATGGGTATGCATCATGACTATGTTTAGAATGTCACTTCCAGCTTACACTGTGGTATTGGCACACTGCCACCTAAACACCATTGTTTCCCATTTTTATATGTGTATTTTATAGATTGACCCAGGCACAGCATACATACATACTATTTTCAAAGGAGACTAAAATTCTCATAGAATTTATGTTAATCAATAATGTTCATTTATATCTTTTAAAGGCATTTTCAAGTATAAGAGTTAAATATTATCAACCTTTGAACCCCAAAGAATCATTGTAGAAAATAGCTAGTATAAACTTTACTTTTATCAACATTTAACAACTTTCTGCTGTATACTTGCATAGTACCATTCTCTCAGCCAGCTGGCTTTTGTCCTCCCTAGACTATGGGATTGTATATATAAATAAGTAAGTAAGTAAGTAAATAAATAAATAAATAAATATGCATATATATACATATGTCACAAATTTCCTTATACATGTACACTCTAGTGTGCATCATTCCTGTAATCTTTTAAGTAGAATGTGATCGTATGATCTTTTCTCAGTTCTCTGAATCATAACATTTTTGAAATCAGATTGCTTCTTGAAACAATATGTTTAAATTTAATAACTTTTATTTTTGAGATTATAATGTAATCACATCATTTCCCCCCTTCATGTCTCTCTCTTCAAAGCCTCCTGTATACCACAACTTGGTATTTAAAATTCATGGTCTTTCTTTTTTCATTAATTTTTGCTATATGAATTTATGTATATACATATACATATGTTCCTAAATATAAATTTATCAGTCTATATAATGTTACAAGTATATATGTTTTAGGGCTCACCCTTTGGTATTGGATAACCAGTTGGTGTGCTCTTCCCTGGAGAGGATTATTTCTCCTACTCTTGGCATTCTTTAGTTGCCTGTAGTTCTTTGTGTTGGGTTGAAGCCTCATGGATTTCCCCAAGATCACATCTATTGTTGTCCTTGTTCAACTAGGATAAATAATTATGGTTTTGAGCCTTTATGGGTTTAGCATGTGAAGTTACTAGGAAATACAGTCTCACAGAAAACTCTCTGATCCTCTAGTTACTAAAATCTTTCTGCCCCCTCTTGAACAATATTTCCTGAGTTTTAACTCAGCAATTGTTCCATACGTACTTTATTCATTGGGATTGAAATCCACAAATCTGCATTTTGATTGGTTGTGATTTACTATAATGGTCTCTGTCTGTTGAGTTTTTCGAAGTTCCTAGAGATTTTATTCCCTTAAAAAATGATAAATTAAACCAACGTACATTCCAGGCGCAATAGCATCATATATGCTTATAGAAATGTTCAGGGGTGAAATTAATTGATGTTTGCAAGTTTTAGTACTTAGAAATAGTGAAACCTTATGTATTTAAAAATGATTGGCAATGGCTAAGTTGTTAAAATATTTGCAATATTAGCAAGAGGCCTGAAATTCAGATGCCCAGAACTCACATCAATATTAGGTAGACATGGTGTCTTGCCTATAATTCTAAATGGAGAGAGGAATCCCAAGCAAGATGGATATAAGGCCCAGCCATATTGGTGAGCTCTATGTTTGACTGAGAGAACCTACATCAAAATGAAATAACAAGGAATAATTGAGGAAGATTTGTGACATCATTCATGGGCCTCCACCTATACAACTTACACATATGTACATATAACCACACCCATACATGTACCCACACATATATAAATGAATATACACACATGCATACTAATCTCATGTGTATATGTGTGAAAAGAAAAGAGACTTTAAGTGCCTAGAATCTAAATTATGAGTATATTGGTGTTCACTGAATATTTTTTATGAGAATTTCATATATTTTTAAATTTTTAATGCGTTTATTAGCATATGTTAATTATAAATAATAATGGAATCCTTATGACATTCATACACGTATGTGAATGTACTTTGTTTTCTTGTCTCCATTCAATTAACCAGCCTGTTTTATATGCTTTTATGTTTTTCTCCTTTCTCTCCTTGTTTCTCTGTCTTTCTTTTTGTCTCTGACTCTGTCTGTCTGTCTGTGTGCATGCGTGTATGTGTGACCCAATTATCAGAAAATGGGTAAGTAGTTATATACTGGAACATAGGTACCTTATCAGTGGTTAAACAATTGGAGAACATGGTTCCTCCTTCTCTTGCAACCATTAACTTCCAAGAACTCCTCATGGGAGTTCAAAGTGGGAGGGGGCCAGATGATTCCCTTCCCAATTAATTTTAGGATATTGGCAATTCCAGTATTATTTAGGTACTGTTTATGTAATCATGGCTGATAAAGTTCAAGAGTGTAATGTCCATGTTTTTACCAGAAGACTGCATTTGACAATACTCCATCTTATCCTCCAGCTTTTAGCAGTCTTTCTTTACCTTCTTCTGGGATATTCCTTGGGGCTTGAAGGGGATGATACAGATATCTCATTTATAAATACTCATTTATTCCTAGAACTTTGACCAGTTATGAGTTTTTGCAATTGCCTCTTGCAACTGCAAAATAAAAGTTCATCTGATCAAAATCCACAACAGCAGTAACCTCTGGGGATCAACATAGTAATTTAGAAGGCTATTTGGTGGATGTCTATGGTCTATTTAACAAAATAACTGTAGTGGGTTCTCCCCCAGCCATGGAGAAATCAATGACCAAATGTAGTAATTAGCCTACTGTGTAGACTCAGCCAGGAAGACAAGGAGGCATATTTCATAACCACAAACCCTGTCAGACCTCAGCAGAGAGAACCATTGTCATGGCAAGTGGCATCCTTGACAGTGGAACACTGAGCCTCTGAGCTCAGCTGTTTGTATTCATTCAGAGCTCCTCAGATGCAGACCAGAAGCAATCAAACATCCCCCCCCCCAAAAAAAAAATCCAACACCTACAGACAATACAAAATGCAAAGGTCTATGCATCCCTTTTTCCAACAGTACATAAAAACAATTATTTTAAACAACTAAAAATAAAAATACAAAACAATTCCTGTTTTATGTAAAAAAAAAATTGTTTTCCCTTTACGACACAATTTAACACTACACTAGCACAACTATTTGCAAGAGGAACAACCACAAGTTGCTAATGCATAGGACCAAATGAAACCAAACATCTATCAAGCTTTCCACAATGTCTTTTGACAGCAGAAAAACATTATCAATGTCCAATTATCTGGAATTTACTCATGATCTTCTGAGCTCCTCCAAAGTGTTTGAAGATCACTTCTCTGGCTCTGACTTTTGCAGCACACAAAGCTTGTCCTCTAGACTCTGACCAGCTCTACTCTGCTGCTGCTATTGTTCTTGGTGGTCATCCCATAGTATTGGCATCTTTAGAATTCTGCAGTCTTCTGCTGCCACTGGTCTGTACTTTCATCTATAGCCTCTCCTGGGCTCTCTTCATGGTGCCCAGCCTCAACTTTTCTGCATGACCCCTTCATCTGGGCCTTCAACTACTACTGAGGCTGAACCTTAACAAATGTCTTCTACTGGGCTCTCTTCTTGGTGCCAAACCTCAACTTCTTTACATGATCCTTTCAATCTGGGCCTTCAACTGCTATGGAGGCTGCACCTTCACCAATGGCCTCTCCTGGCCTCTCATTGTGCCAAGGCTCAGCTGCTCTCTATGACCCCTTCATGCTTTCAAAACCAGCACCACTAACATTAATAAGTTTGGCTACCACCACAAGATACAACCTTGGCCAGTTCTGGGAAACAGTTTCTGTGTGCTGACCCTGAGATAACATTTTCCATATTTTAAGGTAGAGTCTGATTTGCAAGAAAAAAAATTAGTCTTTGTTTGCAGGAAGGGTTCCCTCATGGGTGGAGGTATCTCTCCTTGTAGATAGGTTTGCAGTAAAAACAAAACAAAACAAAACTGTTCAGTCCCAAGTGGCTTTTTGGCTCTAAGCAGTGGTTTCCACAACAGGTGGTCCTGGGCCGGTAGGAAGAATCTCCATTTGAAATATTCTGGCTATCTGGTGTTCTTTTTTACCACCACTAAGGAGAAACATATACCCTTCTTCATAGACCTCAAACACAACATCTTGAGCTTCACATACATACAACACAGCTATCAGAAAACTCAGTTTGTGAAACAGTATGTACCTCCAATGGTGGGAGGGAGCTTTGGCTCCATGATCAGGAAAAGCAGTAAGAACCCTAACTTTTCCTGCTCCCAGCTGAATTCTTTATCTCTAAAGGCCTCCATTCTGTGGCTCTCACCTTGGAGACTTTTCCCTCATTTATTTATTTATTAATTGCACAGCCTTTTGTCTTCATAGAGGCTTATTTTGTTTCTCTCTCTTCTCTTCCTTCAGGAGCCTTCAATTAATACCTAGATCTCTCTCCTCTGGTAGCTTCCCTGAGCATACTTTACTGGACTCTGAGGTCTGGAGCGTCTTTGTCTTCTTCCTTGTCTCCACATTGCATCAGCTAGTGTGATGTCCTGCCTCTTATTGCAGGGGCCATTTGTAGCAGTACGCTGCTATGGTGGCTCAGCAAGGAAGACAAGGAGGCATATTTCATAGCCACAAACCCTGCCAGACCTCAGCAAAGTGAACCACTGTCATGGCAAGTAGCATCCTTGACAGTGGAATGCTGAACCTCTGAGCTCAGGTGTTTTTATTCATTCAGAACTCCTCAGGTGCAGATCATAAGCAATCAAACACCCCCCCCCCTCCAAAAATAATCCAACACCTGCAGACAATACAAAACGCCAAGGCCCATGCATCCTTTTTTTCCAACAGTGCACAAAAACAATTATTTTAAATACTACTAAAAATAAACTTCCACAACAACCAAATTTACAGTACCAATACCAGATATAAATCCCTTCCATAGGAATGGGAATCCACTCCAATCATAATGTGATTGATTTTCACCATAAAAGACTTGCTACTATTACAACAGAACACATCTTGCCTGTCAGATTAATCATGAATTGCAGGATCCATGGTTGTCTATTGACTACTTATCTCCACCAAAAGCTTGCACAGAACTTTCTAATTCTATGAGAGATAGTCAATAGAATAGATACTTCTAGCTTAGTTTCTGATTAATTGTCTATATCCTGTGGTCAGAGCATATAGTATTTTCAGCAATAGGGTCTTAGCATCTAGTAAACAGCAGTGACAATTTCCTGATTTGTTTTGAGAGCCCCAGGAGCATTCCTACAAACAGCTCATAGGGAAGTAGTTCACCCTTGACACTACTATATTCATGGAATCATCTGTGGCTTCAGGGAACAGCTTTATCTACCCACACAGGGGAACTGCATTCAGACTTCCTCTTAAAAGTTTAATTTTGAATTAGCTTACCATTTATCAGATTCCCCTGTGGCTCTTTAGTTTGGCTAGATATTTTTATGATAAAATTTTGTAAGCAATATCCAAAAAGATAGTATCCTCACATGAAAGAACTACTATATTTACGATGATTGTTTTCTTAAAATGTTTCTGTACCTTGGTTTCTGGAACATTCTAGTATTATTGTCTTATCTGTAGGACTTCTTTTTTGCTCTACCAAAAAAAAAAAAAAAAAAAAAAAAAGGAGATTTGTCCTAAATCAGTTTTGAAACTTTGCTTTTTCCTTCAGGTTCTTTTCCTAGGAGCTGGTGTCTTATTCTAGTTACTATATGCTGAAATGCTCCCTTCCTAAAGATGATTCTCTAAGCTACCACTTCAGCTGTGACTGCTCCCAAGGAATGCTACATCTCTCCCTATACATAGTTGATTTCTTCCAGATGCTCATATAACCTCTTCCTCCTCAAAGTTCTTACTTCTCACAAGTTAACCTTTCCCAGTACTTCATTCTTTCTGTTTGCTTATATGATGATCCCTGAAGACACAGGATTAAAACAACAGTCACTGGGCACTCATCTTCTTCATTCCTACCATCTAACTACTTAGTAACTCAACTGTTTCTGCTTCTGAGAGACAAGTCTTGCAACAAACAGTCTTTTTCAATCTTCTTTCCATCCTTCAAATACATGACACACTCTCTTAACCAGTCTTATGCAATTGGTTTACTATGTGACCTTCCTTACTAGCAGCTCAATTGTCATTTATCAGACTCTGCCTTTTTTTCCAGTGTATAAACTATTACCCTGGGACTCACACTCTCAAGCAAGACTATTTTACCCATAAACTTCAAAATCTCATAGCTGGAGCTTCCTGATACAGTTCCGTGAGTCTATAGCAATTTGGGAAAAAGGATTCATGCTGAAGTTATGCAGAATGAGACTATGTTCTGCCTCCCTGTTTGGTGACTGTGACCTCATATGTCACAGTCTAAGTTCTCAGAACTCTAGGGTCATATCATGCAGAATGGCATGGCCTATTTTGCAATTGCTGTGCAAGACAAAGCCACGGCATATACGAGTCAGCAAGCTTCTGACTCTGGAGAGCTAACAGAGAATTAACTATTAAACATGCATGTCTTATGGAATGATATCTATTTATTGTGAGCTACCAGAAATATGATTTCCTCAGACTGGGTACTTTAAAAATTCTGGCTGGTTGGGATTTAATTCTTTCCTATTTTCATTGCTAGTAAGTGTGAAATAAAATATTCAACCCATCTTTTTAGTATCAGCCAAAGAGAAGGCCTGTTGAAGTCTATACACGAGGAGTTACTAATAAGGAGTGTCCATATATAATGCTTAACAAGCCCTTCACTATTTTACATATTCTTCCACATTTAATTTCCAAGTATTTCTTCTTTATACAAAGACTGCAAGCCAAATTAGAAATGAGTTCATCTTATCTTTAGTTGATTTTTACATCAATATAATAATTATTTTAGCAGTCAAATAAAAGCATACTCTGTACATATTGGACAACAAGTCACAAATAGAAGCATCACAAAATAAAACCCAATAAAAATATAAGTAATTTGTCATGAAACCTAAATTGTGCAAAAGTTGGGGAATGTTTGTTATTGTCTATAAATGCAAAATATAGAATACTGTATAATATATATATATATATATATATACCAAAGAAAGTATTGGGAAATTATATACATATATATATATATATATATATATATATATATATAATTATGCACTTATAATAAGTCTTGAATATAGACTTAACATTTGTGAGATTACTATCTACCACTTCATGACCTTTGTTTATGTATATTACAACATAATGATGAAGAAAATAGACTTTGGATTAAGACATGGCTAGGTCTAGACCCCTGTTCTGACAGATACATACTATGTGATGTTGGATGTAATTCTTGCATCTTTTTTGATTCAACATTTCCTCATGAATTCACTGGGAGAAATATCTTTCATTTATGCTTCTCTGAAGAGTGAATATGAACATGAACTTACAGCGATGTGTTCCATAGTCGCAATTATCAGTAAGAAAGTCTGAAGTCCCATTGACATGGTCAGGATCCATTGGCTTTTTACTTCAGTGTCTTATGGGGTTTACAACATATACAAGATTGTTACAATATTAAAGAATGTTGAGAATATGTATTTCTATGATCTTAAATGTTACTTTTAGAAGACATTCCATAAGAACAAAATATTTCTTTAGGATTGTGCTACACACAGAATGAGTGCATTATTAAAATCTGAACTTAGAGGAAAGGAAGAATGAGAGGTAATACTGTCTGTAACCCTGCAGTTGGAGAAGGAGAGATTGGTAGGGAAGCTGTCTGAGTGTTGGTCATAATCTCTGACTGACATGAGTTCTGTTACCCAAAATGAATCCTATGAATAAGCATGTAAGTCCAAGAACTCACAGATACTCCTTAACAATGAATTCCCTGACATTCAAATCCTTAAAAGAATTTAAAAACTTCACTTTTTAACATTTTAAAGCTGTGATTTCCATGTCTACAATTGCTCCTCTCTGGTCTGGAGTATGGTACTTTATCGTCAAATGCTTTGAGTGCAGGACCTACTGCTCTCTGAGTTCAGAATTTCTGAATGAGGTAAAGGGTGTTCTGAATGTGACATCTGGATGGCAGAGAAGGAATGGGAAAATAAAGAGAGAAAGAAAAAAAACATTTTATTTCTTAACCAGTTATTAAAGATACTGGATCTTTAAAAATATCTTTCTCCCAACCTACCTTTATCACAAACCTCTTTGTAAACATATTTACTCCATATATCTCCATATATGTATTTTATATTCAATAATTAATTATGATAATATTTTTAGGGAAATTCTGTAATTTAACTTTCTTACTACTCATATAAATATTACTTCTAATAATCTCCTGTTTGCTGTGATTTATATTATCACTTTTTATAAGTGATACCTACCCTCATTACCTCTAGGAAAAAACAGTAATTTATTTTACAGATTATACAAGATATTAACCCAGATATGATACTGAGTGAACTGGAAATTTTTATTGAACCCCGAGTCACTGTGCAAGTCAATCAGTCAGTGTTGTGGGAGGTGCTCTTTACTGTACCATGAGAACATGGGAAATCTAGGAGACATAATGACCATCTCCACAGTGACAGTCAAATTCCTGGAAGCTTTCCACAGGAGCTCATCTTCTACAGAAAAATTCCTATAGGGTATTCTAAATCTTAACTACCAATCTTTAATTAGGCAATAAAATAGACATTTTCAGAAGTAGGACTTAAGCATATATATTCAAACTAATGCTTTTATAAGGCATTGAAAATGTGCATAATATATTTTGGTGTTTATATAAAAAAATGAAAACTTTAATTTTCTATTATCTCTTGATAATATTCAATATCTTTTGAGCAGATGGAAAAATGCTCAGCTCTTGGTCCTAGCCTATGGAAAGGATTCTTAGTTGTAACAGTTTTTGAACAAGGCTTGAAAAAGACTTGGTGACGATGTCCACACGTGAGCCTAATTTGGATGTAATGAACAGGAAAGGGAAAGTGATCCCTAACCTGTTATGTACAGTGAACAATTTGTCTATGAAAACTACAAACATGGTAGAAAATTATATAGCTGTGAACTTTTGGGTACAAACACGTGTATGTTCAAACACACAAACATACACAAACACTTGCAGTAATGCACACACACAGAGAGATGAGGGAGACAGAGGAGACAGAGATAGAGAGACAGAGAAAGAGAGAGGTAAATTTAATTTCAGGTAAGTTATCAAGCATACTAGTCCTTTCACAAACCTCAGGTTAAGGGTACATATTCTGTTCTAAAACAAAACTGCTTCAAAGTGTAAACTACAGAGGGGCAGGCAGCCAATGTAGTGCCTAGAATCCCTTTAGAAATCCAATGTGTAGGGATCTTCTCCAGATCCACTGAATTAGAACCTGTATTTGAATAAGATTTGCAAGTGATTCCCTAACACATGAAATTTGAGGTTCACTGCTACAGAAAGAAATATCCATGATGAATATAGAATTCATATTGTATCTCAAATTATGTTTATAAATATTCTAATATAGTAACAAATTATGTTGTTCTTAAGTTAGAAGACAAATGTGTCTGATATTTTATACACGTTGAATACGAAATAACCTCTTTATTCCATTTTCAATCACTGACTTCTGCTCTTCCCATTTTTAACTTCTATGATAGTTTTACTGCAGAGAAATAGATAAGATGAAAGTTCGATCTGGGAGAGGGAGATTCTAATAACATTAAAAGCATGAAATTGGTCCCACGTTAGGACAATTTAGGGGAGATACAATGCTTACAAAGGCAGGAAGTCACACATTTACCATCAGATTTGCCATAGTGCAGGAGATAAGGTCTTATTGGAATCTACACTATTGCAACAGTGGCCAGCTTCCTGGCTGTTGGATGGATTTATGGTTTGAGAGTGAGTTCTGCTCTAATGGATGAGACACTGAATTTCTGTAAAGCCCGCGAGCCATATTCAGTAGGTTGTGTATTCTAATCACAATTTTGTTTTCCTCATGGTTTTATCCATTTCATTATGACCATTACATCCTGCAACTAAGTATAGGGGAATATGACATTTCACAAATTAGATCAGGTTTAACCAGACAGCAAATTATTAAAATACTACTTTACACCTACAATTCATGTGATTCCATTCCTTTCTGTATGTATAACAATGTAAAGAAGCACAATATAAATTGATAGAGCCTCCGGATTATTCTAGATCAGAAATTTCTAATTTAAATATCATTTTATAAGCAAAATTCATGTTTACATATTTTGATTCCCTAAAGTTGTGCAGCAGTGCCATTTCAGGTTAGAAAGGGTTTTCAGGTTACGAGGGAAAAATGAAGCACAAAGAAGGTAAAGGACAAATTCAATAACTGAGATAGCCAGCTGAGCCTCAGTGCAGGGTTTTATTGTCAGTCAGTTCTTTTCTTTAAACTCTGTTCATGATGGATAGGCGATATGGGAGAATAGGTCAATTCTACTCAGTCTTCAGGTGGCCACACTGTCCTGCTGTGTTTTCCTCAACAAGGAAGGTGTCAGCTCAGACTAGTTTATACAGCGCACCCCATTTCCGATGGGAAACCAACTACAGAGCACAAGTTAAAACCAACACAATCCCTGACTTTAAAAGCAATCTAGGTTAGCACATTATTGTGATTTGAAAAATGGAAATTATGACTTGGTGACTGTGTAAGTATAAGGTGCATACAACTTGCCAAATAAAAGAATCTAGGGTGTGAAGGAATGATATTAAGAGTCAACAATTTAGAAAAGACATTGAAAAGGGCATTCCAATCATTATTTCTAAAAGCTGGCATGTACAATCATGTTGTAATACGCCTCTCATTTGAAATCAGTCATTTGCTTATCATTGTAATTCACACACACACACACACACACACACACACACATACACACACACACACACACACACACACACACACACACACACAGAAAAAAATGCTAGAATCCCTATTTGCTACAAAAGATAAAGGTGCTGTCCTTTGAAAGCCTTTTTCTTTCTGGTGAATGAGATTCTGGAAACAAAAACATTCTGGGTGCATAAGATGAAAGTCAATGTTCACAAATTCATAAGATGTCTACTGTTGTAAATATATTGCCTACAAGGTCCTGCCAGCCAGAAAAAAATGTTAAAAACCATTACAGGGTCTGTTAATAATTTTTACATAATTTTAAATATATTAAAGGTCTTATCTTTATAGTTTTATAGCTGATAGTTAAATTCAGCTCATTCTAACACAGAGACATTTTGCTTATTTTTCAGTGTTAGTTTTTCCATAACATGGATTCAACAGTCTATTAATAGGAGGTTAATGTGAAAACTCTTTCTCAATCTTTCCCACACTGTCAAGGGAAGTTTTGGAGTCTAACACTAATTGATGAACCAAAAAGAAATTTGTCAACTTCTTACTTAACTGGGATTTCAGACAATGATCTAGAGAATCTTTTTTTTAATTTATGATTTATTTTAAATGTGTGTGTGTGGGGGGGTGAGTGTGTATGTGATATTTCTGTGTGAGTGAATTCCACATGTACAGGTGCCCACAGAGATCAGAAGAGGATGCTGGATGCCTCAGAAGTGGAGTATTAGGTGGTTGTGAGCAGCAAATGTCCTGAACTGCTGAGCTAGCAGCAATCCCTCAAGTTTGGAATCTTTAATCAAATTAAAACCTTTCCCATGCTTTTACTCCTTTTGTTTTACAAAGATGCAAGAGATTAGGAAGCTCACATTATACTAGTACAACACTGTGAAATCAATATTTGAGAGGTCACAGGTTTTTTGCCTATAGAATGATAGTTTCACAAGACAATGGGTTCCTATTTTAAGTTTATGTAAAGTACTACTGGTCCTTTCACAGCTAAGAACTTCAGGACGGAAACCACACATGAATGCATGAACACTCACACACACACACACACACAAACTACAACACACCCCTTGTCTTGGCCCTCTGTATATTTTATGTCAAATTTATAATACAATGAGCTCAACACTCCATCAGACATTTTCTATTTAATCTGAAAGGGAACTAAGTCAAATCACTAATATGTCCACATCTGTGATTTGCAAGAGGCAGTGACTGCTCTGTGGAATTTGTAAAGCTAATACAGTTATTCACCCTATGGACGTGAAATACTAAGGCACTTTTTCACAAGATGAAATTTCAAAAACCACCATAAAGACCCTAGAGTCTCCTAAGCTAAATCTCTAACTCAGCAAGGGGGAGGGGGGAATGAAGGAAAGAATCTATGTGTACAGGTAGGCAGAGTTCAAGCCATCATGACAACAGAATGCCTCTCTAATTACCTCCTACCACAGCAATACTGCAAAGCACTCTGCCATCCCAGGAGACTGTAACTCCATAATATATATTGCCCTATCCCTCATATATAAAGTTGTTGCAAACACAGCTCTGCAAATCTCAGTGGGAGGCAAATTGAGGCTGGGAACCTTAACACCACTCATGAAAAACCTCAGGCAGAAATCCTGGTGAGGGGAAGAGTGCCTTCACTGATGCTAATGGCAAAGCTCTCAAAGCAGAGGAACTTCTCATTTAGCATAATCTTTAAAAAAAAATTAGAGCCAGGCCTCCCATTACCATATTCTAAAGTAATTACGTTCAGTAAGTAAAGACAAATTCATTACTAATTACACAGTCTTTTATTGTGAAATCCAGAGCAAAATTATTTGAGGTATTTTCTTTTCTAAGCTGACAACAGAATGACTTTACTTCATCCATCAGTTTGACTAAAGTAATGATTTTCTTGGAATTAAAATTTGTTGAAAGCTCTAAGTATTTCATCTTTTGGGGTAAGAAGCATGTAGTTAATGTCACCACTAAGAAGAAACATAAAAGGGAAAGGCATTTAATAATTCCTAAGTGATGGTAAAGCATATCTCACAAAGCATAGAGGGAGGGTAGCATTTAAAGGCAACTTATGCAAAAAAGAAAAAAAAATCAAATCAAACCAAACAATGAAGCCAGAAAATACAAAAGAAGAGATGGCTTCTGACAAACAGTTAGGACAAAAAAAAAAATGGGAGCAATACTCAAAAATAGAAGGCTCATAGAGGACAATGGAGACAGAAGCAATGGGGGTTTGCTTGTATGGCATTCTACCAGCTGGCTCCCCTTATATGCTCAGTAATTGATGCAATATGGCCAGAGAGAGGATAAGCAACTGATTGCTAAGGACACAGTCCAGTCACTTAGGCTCCATTTTGTCAGCGTCTGTTTAAGACAGCTTTGGTAATATTTTAATTAGAAGAATATAATGCCTGATAAAAATGTCAGCTCTCTGTTCCTCTATCTGTCCCATGAAAATCAAATGTTTCTTTTGATAACTTTGTCACTCTAGAACTTTAGACTGCAGCTTGGGCCCCACAGCCCATGTCCTGAATCAAATATCACTTCTGATCATAGAGGGTTTTTTTCTCTTTCATTTAAAATAGCATGCAATAATTATTTTTGACTTCTCTGCTCTATGAGAAACTATGACTTAAAAAAATCTTTTCTTCTGCCATAGCTTGGATTTGAATTCATCCAAGGTTCCTGGGATGAAGGCGTGGTCCCTAGGCTTGTGCTCTGTGGAGATGGCAGAACTCTAAAAGGTGAGAAGTTTTAGATTATTGAGGCATACCCTCCCTCAAAAGTAACTAGAAGACCTTTGTCCCTTCCTCTTCCTCTTTGGCTTCTTAGCAATGAGATGTGTGGTCTGCTTTACCACACATTCCTACCCTGATACGTGAACTGGAACCTCTACAACTAGGGCCCTCAAACCCTTTTTCTGTTCGTAAGCTGACTATCTCAGGTATTTTTAGTGGAGAGATGGCACTCATGGCAGACATATAAGTCTAGAGAATAATAAAATGTGCTATTGTAGTTTAGTTTCATGGTGTTCTATAATTGGCCATCTTTAATATACAATATTAAGCTACTTTGTTTTCCTTATTAAAACATGAATAAAGATGACATATGGGTATATAGTACTAAACTCATAACTATTTAGGGTGCTAGATTTTTTTTTCTTTTTATAATTTCAGATGTTGATATAATACTTTTTTATATCTGTTTTTTGTCATTAAATACATCAGACATAAACTGAGAGGCGCTAATGAATTTCTAAAAATTTAGAAACTGTTTTCTGATGTTAAAAGTGGGTAAAGAAGCATTACCTCCCAGATTTGTAGACTGAAATAAGCTGCTGATATCATCTGTGTGTCAGTTCCCTGGCTACTACCCAATTATCAGTAACAAGTACACAATGAGCACAAATGAGCACAATGGACGGGCAGTCCACCTTGAAAACACACATGCTATCTAGACCTTCTCAAGTTACCTTCTACACTCCAGTAAAGTCACCATCAATGACAGCAGTGTCTGATAGGTGGCATGGGTACTTACCTGGCTGAGACAAAAGCGGCGTATAAGGGACTTTTGGTTCTATTGCATTCATTGGTGGAGGTAGCAAAGGGTTAGCAAAGCTGCGGAGTGGATGGGTCGGTCGGACACAGGCTGTAGGGATGGTCCTGCTGGGTGCTTCCTCATTGCTGGGATGTTCAGGCTGAGCTGGAGGCAGCATGGGCTGCTGTTGGGTGGTTGGTCCTTCACTCACAGCTGTAGTGAAGATAAGATATCCAAGTGTCATTCCAGATAAAGCTTCTTTCCTCAATATTTTCAGAATCAGTCAAGCAAGAATTGACAGTATCTGCCAATCTCTTCTCCATTTTATGGACATTTTTCTGCTCTCATGTATGTATGGAATACAATTAACACAGCCATTTTCAATGGTAAAAACGGGTTCAAAAGGAAAAGGTGTGTTTTTCAGGGACAGCAATACAGTATATTCACACTAACTATATTACCTGAACTGTCTGTGCCCTGTAATAGTAAGTGGTGAAGTGAGAAAAAGAGTTATTTCTCCTTTCCTAAGTAGTCATGTCACTGAAATTCAACATACCAAACCCAGTTACAGCTGAATTATTATCTACCAGCCAATATGCCAATTTTCCTCTGATTTAAATATGCCATGTCAACTGTCAAATAAATCAGTAACAGGGTGCTCAGAGGCATTGCTAAAATGCGATACAAATAATACCTACTATCATTATTTCCCATAACAAAATAGAAGCACTTTGAGCTAAAAGTTATATGAGACATGACTCCACTGGAACAAGTTGCCTGAATTCAGAATTATTATTTTCCCTCTTTGATAGCAAACCTTGTAATTTTCAGGCAGATTACTACGGTTGAAGAGGCTTCACATAGTCATTTGTGACAGCCTTGGGGTATCTGGCCTGCTTGGTGTATTTAAATGCACCTTTTCCTCTGGGAAAAGGTGAGGGAGACTAAAATATTTTCAAGACATTTTCTGTTGTGAAAGACAAGGTGAATCAACTTGAAATATTCATTCATAGTCAAAGCCAAAAGGTCCAAGTTAAACCACAGATGAGAACTGTGTTGTTAACTGTATGTGAGTATTTCTAGATATTTATTTCTTGGGAAAATTGTTTTGGTAAAAATGGGAAAATATCATATTGTTATCGTAATACCTCACTTTGGAAGGATAGTTATTAACATGGAATTATTTTGAGATGATAAATTTAAAAGATCATTTGGAGATGGCTATGTGGAGCTCAGCAAGGTCAGCAATGAACAGAGAGAGAAAAAAAAGATGTCTGACTTGCTGAAGGAGCAGTCATGAAAGATAAAAAGATCAAGTTATGAAAGATGCAGAAGTGATGCATCTTCCAGAGGCATTTTTATTCATACTTTTTGGTTCATTTGGGGTCAGAGTTCCTCTGGATGAAAGAACAGCCTGTGGGCCTCATCCTTCAGAGGTGAAGGTAGAGGATGCACAGTTGGCTAATGAAATGGTAGCAATCAGAGCTCGAAATCAGACATTTTGTCATCTTCTAACAAGGAACCATAGGTAAGGCAGCCAACTGTGAAAACCCACCATGTAGGTCTTATAAGAAACTAAATTGCTTTCATGATCACAAAGAGGAAAAAAATGTCTTCATATTTTTTGTTTGGTCAGAGTCTATCCTGGGGTGAGTAAAATTTTAATTTCCTGCAGAGAATAAATATAGGTCTTTAAAGTTGAATTTACATTTAATCTGAAGAAAGAAAGTGTCCAAAGGCTGATTTTCTAAATGAAGATTTATAATTTTTAGCTATTTCTAAACCTGGGTAATTTCATTCCTTGGCCTCAGAATGGTGGATATGTTGTCCATCACTCCTGGTCCTTTGAAGAAGGTTCACTTTAGGGTAGGTATCCTTGTTTGTACTTCTTTCACACTACAGGTCCCAGAAGGAATTATTTAACTACTAGATTTCAGGAAATGACTAGAGCACTACAGGGTCATTAAAAATGTTTTCAGAAATGATTCTCAGGGTGGAAAAAGTTATTAAACACAAGAAACTTTT
The DNA here is from genome assembly GCA_026225945.1 of Cricetomys ansorgei. Lineage (NCBI taxonomy): Eukaryota > Metazoa > Chordata > Mammalia > Rodentia > Nesomyidae > Cricetomys > Cricetomys ansorgei. The sequence continues at coordinate 6,680,707 of JAMJFZ010000236.1, read as the reverse complement.
AACTTCCTAGGGATGGAAGTTCTTGAGAATACTTACTTTCGTTTGAGAGTCTCTCTGTTCCACTGTGAACTGTGAGCATAATACATGAGGTTCCAGAGGTTGCTTCTGTCTGATACATTTCTATTTATAGTGGCCGGTTCTTATTAATGAGGTCAAACTTATAAGTATGGGAAAGGAAATTTCACATTTTATTTCTTAGAAATTTGCTTTAGGTAATTCATTCTATTGAAAATATACTGTGACTAATCTGTATCTTGTCCTGGAACTCCCTTATCACTGAAGAAACAACAACATTTTAAATGTCTACTTTCCCTTTATTTCTTTTTCCTTCCTTCAATTCTTTCTTTTGTATTTTGGACATGAAAAGTTCATGATAAAATATTATTACAGTCTTGAATCAATGAAATTTTCATGCATCCTTCTTAAACATTTTGAAATTCTGCTTCTTATTTCGGCAAAACCTTTGCATGTCATGTGAACATATGGATTGTAATGATCTTACTGAAAGTATTGAGCATAAGATCCAAGAGAGACTCGGGACAAATGACTAACTGAGGTGCTTATTAACATATCAAAGTACACTCTGACCTCTGGGGTCACCAGTACCAGTGTCTTCTCCTGCTCTTCTCACCCTGTCCCCTACCTTTCCCAGCACCTGGGCTCCCCTTCCTCCAGGTTCTCATTCTTACACAACACTGCCATTTCATACAAGTACTCTCTTGGTCCTCTCTTTCTTGGTCTCCTCTTTCTTGGTCCTCTCTCTCCTTTTGTTCTTCTCTCTTTGTTTCCCTTTCTTCATCTTCCCCCAACCCTCTTTTCATAGCTCAGTCCATTCTCCTGGCCATGTTCAGTTTTCTACTTCCCCTCCCTCCTCTGAACTCTTCTAGATGCCTCTGGCTGTCCTCTCCCTCATATCTACAATAAGAACCTTCCCCTTACCACAGCTGGGAATGGTCATGTCCTCATTTCATTCATTGAGGACATTCCTGGTCATATTTTCATGCCATTTCTTTTCATCAGCATCGATGAGAACTAAAAATCTCTTTATCTGGAGCCTTGTATTTCTAGCCTTCAGACTGCCCATTGTAATTCCCACTGGGATCACTATGATAGGACCCTAACTATGTGGACTATATCCTTTGTCTAATTCATCCTGAAAAATACAAATGACCACATAGTAAAGCCTGAGGTGTGAGTAGGCAGCTCCATATGTGGGAACAAATACATTGCGACCCATTAGAGACAAGTTTTGTTTTGTTTCAAACAAATAGAATGGAAGAAGCTTTTCATAGGTAATTCATAATTTTTGTATTTTAGGTAAATCCTTTCAGAGTTGGCTGACATTTAAAGCAGCGAAAATCCTCAAATAAACAGAATAGCAATCACTCCAACAGAGAAATGATGCATTTTAAATGTGCCCGTTTGGCCAGTTCAGACACCAGCTCCAGGACACCTATGTGAAACAAATTGGCTCAGTGACATGGCATTTATCTGTGCTAAGAACTCTGAAAGCAAAGAAAAGCTCTTTTCACCCACGGAGTACAGCCTCTCCGTAATTTAGAGCAGAGTGAGAAGCAAATGGATGTCGGCAAGGCACTCATTTTCAAATGATGAAATAGTCAGAATTCATTGTACAAATAGCATACAATTACACAGTGGAGTCAAATCTCAAGGTACTTTGTAATAATTAATGTCAACACACAAAATACTTGCTATAGAATAACTGGCAGAAATACTACAAAAATGGAAATGAGGATTTTTCTTCTACCTAAGAAGGATGATGGTTGATAGAAATACAGCCCACCAACAGCTTGAAGCCGATTGACTCTGAGACATGACTACTTCCTTTGGAACCTATTTGACTCATTAATTTTTAAAGAATGATATTATGAACTATTGCTCAGTAACCTAGTTCTGGACTGTGTTTAGAGGATACTCCTAGAACAACGAATGACTTTCTTCACTGTGCTTCTAATTTTGTCTGGGACAAATACCATTTGGGTAGTCTATTTCCAGTTTATGGGAGAACCAGGTCAGAAAAACAGCATGGCAAAATCTGAGAAACATTCTCACTGTGGCAATGATAGAATGGAAACCTCTTAGAATGGATGAGAAAATGGGAAACTTCGTTGCTTTGATTTGCAGAAATTCAGCTCCAAAACTATTTGTTTGGAAGATTTACAAAGTATCATCCTGATCTCTTGGAGTAGTGACCTATTTGAGGCTTATGATGAGAGTGGAGCTGTAGTTACTTAGAGGGGTTATTTGTCTATCATTCAGGAAATGTGTGGAATGCAATGATTGCAGTGTGTCCCCCCTTTCCTTACAGTTGCACAGAACCCCAACTTTGTTTATGACTTCAGAAAGCATCAGCCTTGGGGACAGGGCTTTAGCATTTTCTCAGTTGAGAATCACCAGGTCTTGAGATAACTTTGGAGGAGAAGTGTCTCCTCACTTGTCCACATTTGCGGCATCTTTTTCTGTGTACTTTTCTCTGTTCCCTTAGAACACTAAAATAACATCTTCACCAAAAGCCATGGAATGCTTTCTTCTTGGGAGAGAATATGGTTGCTTAGTGTTCTACAAGCCATGTAGAAACCAATTCCAATGAGCTGGATGTCAACTATCATTGACAATGATTTAGAGGATACTTTATTTCCTAGAAAGGGAACATTTATTCATTCTTTTTCTTTTCCATACAAGTGCTTGAAGCACCTTAGATGTTATTTCTTTTGCATTGCATATTTGTATGTGTGTGTGTGTGTGTATAAAAGTGCTTGCTGAATGAATGAACATATACAATTTAAGGCAATCTATAAATCATGGCCCAGGATAGAATTTTCATTGTCTGATAATTTGGAAGAAGTTCAAAAATTATGCAGCTTTTTGCTAAGAAACTATTGTTTACATAACCACTCATAATTGTTCTGTTAAATATTTTCAATTATAATATAGGATTACCTTCATTTGCTAACTCATACTGCTCAAAGACTACCAAAACAAAAATCTACTAAAGACTGTAAATGCTTTGATTGATTAACTAACTTTTAATATACTTCATTATTTAGAGTTTACAGAAAAATTGATGGAAAATACAGAAAATTTCCATGTTGTTCCTGTTTTCACACTTCCTCATTACCAAAACAGAACTTGGGAGGGTTAATTTCTTTTAATCAGACACAAAATAATTTCTCAATACCAGCATATTTCACTTGCATAAAATTTAACTTTTGGATAATTTTTCCAATAAGAGCCAATTCCACATGCTACACTAATTCAAGAGAAAAAAAAAGCGGGTAGATGAGATGAATACATTTATACATATGTAAACCGTGTTGACAAAAATTGGAAAAAAAATGAAGGAAACGGTCACTAAAAAGAAATACTCTAATAAGAAAAGCACGGAGCTTTGGTTCGTATCAGCCATGCCAGGCAGGCCCGAGCAAGGTTCTCCCACAGATTCCTCTTCAAAGTCCTCAGATACAGATAAAAAAAAAAAGAGTGTGGGGTAAAGTGTCATCAAATGAAAGGAGTATTGTTGAGAAGTGAGGAAGGGACTTGGCTTGGAGTTTTCTCACTGGATTCCCATGTGTAGTGATTTTGAGATCAGAAATTTCTAGTCGTTGGGCTTCCCACACGCTTCTCATTACCTCCCTTCACTGTGATTTTGGAGGTTTTTTTTTCCCCCTAGAGATTTTTCCACACAACTCTATTTTGTAGATATGATGTGCAGTGAGAAAAGGGAAATGAATCTAATTCTCGCCTGGCAGATTTTTGATGCCTTTTAATTCTAACCTTGCTACATTTGGACGATTTATGATTTCTTCGAGCTGCCCCTGTTGAGTTGGGAAAAAATATAGCTTACCTCACGAATATATTTTATTGCTGTGCTATCATATCTATTACAAAACCTCCTCTCAAAGAAGAGCTGCTGAGTCACCTCTTCTTAACTAAGAGATGAAAGCCATAAAATCGATTGCAAGATGCTGTGCTCGAGGGGCAGGTGAAACCAAACAGGAGAAATCAGCATGGTATGTGTGAAAGCTTTAGTCTCCCTCTACTCTTGCTTTCTTTCTGATAAATGATGTTTTGTTCCAGCAACCATTCTTTCTCCAATAGTTAAAAGTTTAAAAAGCTTTACTTAAGCAACTAAAAAATGCTAAGGATTCATCAAGTATTTGTTCACTGAGATTCGGTAGAGATATTACAACCTCACCAACAGATAATAGATAAAGTGTATTGGAGGATCCAACTTGATTTATAACTTCCTAGTTATCAAGGTATTGTTTCAAAACATCTACTACACCATTGTGTAATGGAGACACATGTACTTTATTGCCCAGCAGACACATTTGTGTGTGGAATCTGCTGCAGAAAGAGCTCCAGGGCATCACTCTAACAGCTTGCTTCTAGAATCCAAAGTGTAAGTATGTTGAGAAGGAAGATTTTTACACCAGAGTCATAGGTACTAAGTCTTTCCAAAGAATAAGAAGATCAAAATGACTCATGGAGGAGAGCTTGCTGTTATTAATGGGGTTTTTTTGCAATAAAAGAGAAGGAAAATGCATTACACTGACTTCTTCCTGCTCCAAAACCTCGATCCACGGACAGTGTTGGGAATGGTACAGGCCGGAGAGTGAACTGTGGGTGGGGGTATCCACAGGTGGGAGATGGAAGGATTCCTGGATACTGGGCACTCTCTAGTGTTGGCACAGGGATGGCGCTCACGACAGCTGCAAGACAGACAAAAAGGCTAAGTTATTTTTAAAATTCTATATATCCACCTACAAACATTAAAGGGAATGGATTAATTTTCAAGATTTCAAATCATCAAGCTTCATGGTATCACTGGTGTTCTCTTAATACTTCTTAGAACAAAAAAATGTTTGCTTTTAGAACACCTGAGTATGGTGCATCTCCCTCCAGCTTGAAACTTTTTTCATAGAAAAATAAGTTGTAATAGAGGCACCTCAATACTACAGTCTTTGTCCACCTGCCCCCCCCCCCCATTCTTCTAAGGAAAAACATGGAACAAGCGGTTTCAGGCTGTGGCAAAGTGAATCTATGGTGTAGATTGGGCATAGGAAGTGTTCGAACTGGGATTTATCCTATAAATGAATTTATTGCTGTGAGTGACAAAGTGCACAGATAAGCACAAGGACACTCTCAGTATCCATAACCAAGGTTTATCTTTAAATAAAATCTTTCTAACACTCAAAGTGATCCACATAAATGCACACTGCTTAAAGGCGACTGCATGTTACCTGCAAACACTAACAGTGTGATGAGGCTGGCTGAAAACAGTAGAAAAACACTTGTACAATGTGTTTGATGTCTTGACAGTTTTGTTCAATTTCATTATTCAAAGATTATTCAATTACATCTTTTCATAAGGTATTTATCACTATTTTAGTCAACCTTAATTTCATATCATTTGATAATCATCCTATAAAATGATGTAGCATCTTTGTCTCTTATCAAAACATGGACTTTAAGTCAGCTAATGGGATGGTTAGTTTGAGTAGGATAATCTAGTCTATAATATTAAAGTTACATCCTTTTTACAAAAGATTATTTAGTTATATTCTAATGCCATCTCTGTATTTGTGTGTATATGCTTTTACATCTCTCAAAGGGAAGCCTTTTCTTTTCAGTATATTACTGTTCCACTGAACAGAAAAAAAAAATTCAGGTCTATTTGTACTTGCTTTATTATACTTGGTGCAGTTTCACATCGGTGTGTATTCCAGAAGGTGCAAACATAAATAACTTGTATAAATAACAGTTTCTTACTCAGTCAGGAAGTTTCTACAACTGACATTCAAACTAAATGTGTAGATATACACTGCTGCGGTTGCTCAGCTTGGAAGACACGGTGGCATTTTCCAAGGTAGAAGCCCTGCTAGAGCTCAGCAGAGGGAACCACCATCCTGGCCAGCACCATACTGGATAGTGGAACCCCAAGTGTCTGAGTTCAGGTGTTTTTATCGACACCGAACTCTTCTGGTGTTCTCCTGATAGCATGTGCAGATCATTAGCAATCAAACATCCCCCATAGAAATCCAACACCTGCCTAGCCCAGTCCAGCCGCATCCCAGCCCCGCAGGTCTCAGGGAATATGCCTCATGACCCCATGCAACTAAAAGGTGCTCACTTCCTAGGTGGGATCCCCACATAAATCCAACACCTGAAGACAATACGAAACAGCAAGACCTAGGGAGCCCCTCATCCAACAGTGCATAAAACAATTACTTTATACATAACTAAAAATAAACTTCCACATAAATGAAGTAAGGCTCCATCTAGATGTGAGTGAGGGACTTCTGAAAAAGGTCCTGGGTAACAATTAACGATATGAATTTTCATGTGTTTTTGGAGGCGTTCAGATTTAGTGACTGAAAAAGAATTAATTATATATAGCAATATTCATCCACATATATGCACTTATATGTAGGCTAGTCATAGTTCAGTTTTTAGGTCAATATAAGGAAAACGTATATTTGTATCATAAGTACTATTAATAGACGGATACACATAGTTGGACACATACACATATATATGCAACTGGTGTGTGAAATAGCCCCATTCATGACATTAGTAACGAGATTCCAATAAAACCTTGACATTCCTTAAGGCTGCACAGAAACCCTAATTGTAATGCTAATTCCATCTATAAGGGGAAAAAACATAACAGTTGAAACTTAAAGTCAGAGGAAATGCAAGTATAAAATAAAATCTTAATTTATAGCTATTTTATCTATAAAAATGGATGACCAATAAACTACCATCAACCATAATAATCGGTGATGTTTGCATATGGTTCTGTGGGAACAGAGAATGGTAGCTATGAGTTCAAGGATAAAGGTGAGTGATAAGAACCCTGCTAAAGAAACAGCCTCCTCATGAATTTCCTAGAAGGATGATGAAGATGAATAGAAAACCATGACAATTGTATGCAGAATTTAAGTTGCGCCAAAATATGTAAAATGTTAAATTTCAAATGTAGAGGTGAGGGGAGGTGTATATCTTAATAAATTAATTTAAAAAGAGCTTGAAAGAGATTTTGAGAACACCCTAGCAAAAGAGTAAGTTGTGATTATACAAAACAAACATGTAGACAGTTTTAGAAAAGACAAACTTTTAAACTGACAAAAACTTTTAACAAACAAGATTAAAACCAAGTAAAGCCCTGCAGATCACACATACGTTAGGAGAGGGAGCCACAATTTTGTTATCTTTGTCTCTTTCAAAGTGTAGTGACACGAGGGGCCTCATTTTTTCTGGTGGGTAATAAAAAGAGGTTTCTAGAGTATTATTTGTATTTTTCATATTTGAACTCATTGGAAAATTTCGAGGACATTGGCTATATTATTTTATGTGTATAGTTACCATTGTAACATTAGTAATAATAACACCAGTAAAAACGGAATGAAAGCATTTGTGAAAAAAAACATAAAGTAGTATAAAATATGTGTGTTATTCAGCTCAAAATCTTAGTGTCTGAAACAGTCAAGTAGGTTGTTTTTTTAAATACAATTCATTGACCAAACAACCCCCAATTAGCCATTAAGGCTACTAGGTGACTGATAGTTATTTTGCATTGACAGTTTTTCACTCATATATTATGGTTGCAATGATCATCTCCTTAGAGACAGACCACACCCATTCAACAAATGTGCATATCATCATATCAGTATTATCAAGCTTTTATGATGCTAGAAATAATGCTTTGAGCCAACTCTTAACATTCCACTTGGAAAAAGAGATTCACAAGGATCTTCTGGTCTGAGAACAAATAAATGTGAATTGAAAAATCAGAACAGATCCACAAGCCATAGAATCTTCATAGATAGGCAGAGAGACTGACATTATGTTCCAATCCCCAGTCCATAAAGGCTGAAGAAAGTTTACTTTTAATTTAGGCTACTGACCATGGTACAAAGGTATTACAAACAATAAAAGTTTTGAAAAATAATACACGCACTGTGGTTTTTGCATTTCAAAAATATTCACTGTCTTTTTTTATTCTGCTGTAGACTATGATATTCAGTAATGACAGCTTTGGTTTTAAGGTATTTTGATCTTTGATTCTTTTTTTTATTTAGACTAGTTTAAGGATTTTTTTTTTTTGCATTCTCTCTCCTTCCCTGCTCTGTGTATATGTGTTTGTGTAGGTATGTGTGCAGAAGTGCTGGTGCCTGCAGAAGGCAGAGTGTCAGATTTCATCATATTTCCCTTGAACTGTAGTTACAGGCTTTTGTGAGTCACATAATATATGTTCTAGGAACTTAACTTGGGGCCTTCAGAACAGCAGTTCAAGCTTCCCTATAATTAATTCTTGAAGAGACCAGAAGTTGTTGATATCTAATTTTAGGACAATTGGCACAAAAGTGAACATCCTAGGGGGTCCTGGAGGTCCACATCTGTGCCAGCTTCTCAGGAGGATGAGATTGGAGGGCCTCAAGTTCAAGGCCAGTCTCAACTGCAGTATGAAATCAAAACCAGCCTGGGCAATTTAGTGGGATCTTGTTTCAAACTAAAGAAATAAAAAAAGGATTGGGGTCATATAATTTAGTGGGAGTGTGCTTCTCTAGTACAGAGAAATGCCTCGGTTAAACCTTCAGCGGGTCTTGTTGAGGAGGGGATATATGGAGATGACAATATGGATAGAATAAAATAAATAAAAGGCAATAGTATAAGCTGAAGAAAATGTTATTTACTGTTGTTTTGTTCATTATTTTACCATAAAACATTAGTTCTCAAAGAGAGCACAAATGCAGTTGCACAAATAAATGTATATGCATACACACACACTCTCTCCCTCTCTCTCTCTCTTACACACACATACACACACATACACACACATGTTTACAGCATTTTCTACACTGCTGTATTTATGTACAACAGCCCAAAGAGCAAAGACATCTTTCAGTTTCAATAAATCTCTGCTCTGTGACCAAATATGACAAGAAGTCTCTTCTGACACAGCTTGCTTATAATTGAATTTATATCTGATACCCATGCAGAGTTTTCAAGTAGAAATTCCCTCGCCAAATGCATAGCTCCATGAACAGGCACTGTGTAAACTTTTACAGCCATCCTTAAAATATTATCACTAAGTGCAACCTCCAGGAACTCTAATGTGAAGACTGGAATTTAGAACTGTTAGTTTTAAGAACTGAATCCTCAACTACATATTTCTCAACATGATTCATGGCAGAATGGGGAGATTTGTTTAAGGAGGAGAGGGGAAACATATAACAGCAAAAGTAAGGTTATGTTTGAGTGAAAGATATTTAATGAAACTATTCCTCATGGTGCCTCTTTTTCTGAAGTCATTTCTGCAGTGACCTACATATAATCTGGAACATTTGAACATTTAGTGTCAATTGTCCTTAACAATTAATATTCATACTTACTTCAGATGTTTAGACATTCATTGATGAGAAAGTGTCACAGATGACACCTGCATGCATTCACTTACCGTACCTGTTCTGTAGTCATCCTGAATATGTTGGCAAAAAGACCAAATACTTGAGTTCAGCTACCTGAGCTCAATACTTAGGCCTGCCACATGCTAGTGAGTCTTACATGCCATACCTAAGATGGTACCCAACAATTCTCTTCTGTGGTACCTTCCTTCTAGTTCCACCATGCATTTTACCAGGTTGGTCTTGTGACCAGGAGCAGTATGGCAGAAGAAATGGTCGCCATTTTCAATACTAGGCTAAAGAGAATTTCTGTCTCTCTTCCATTCTTTCACACTCATGTACTCTTCCTCTGTCATTGCAGATAGCACTGCCTGTGGAAGACATGTGTCATATCCTCAAATAATGCTGGCCGAATTACGGAGAAAAAGGTGAATAGAGATGCAGAGTTGATCCAAGAATCTGTCCTAGTCCAAGAGTCTGTGAAGAACTTCCTGATAGCTTGTGACTCTGAGCCAGAACCACCTAATTAAAATTTCTGACTTCCTGGCATTCAGAAATAATAGATAAAATAAGTGAATAGCATTTTATATGGGTAAATTTGGGGCAATTTATTTTCTATTGTAATATAGCAACTGGAGCAAATCATTTAAGATATTCTAGGCTCCTCATTTGTAAAACAGAGAGGGTAACACTGCCAAAAGTCTAGTGTGATTGTGATGGTTAAAGGGATTATCCATAGAGAAGTGTATCGTCATGTGGTCTGGAGTTAGAGCATGAATATCGCTATTAATTTATGTGCCTTCTGCATGTCCATCCTAGCCTGGATTTAGTTTAATCAGAAGTGTTTGTAAAAATCATTTTGCTTTACACATTAAAATGTTGTATATTATATCAATGTTGATGCCTATTTTAATTCATGTTTGACCCTGAAGGGATTATGACCCTATAAGATTTTGAGAGCAGAAGGAAAAGTTGTCCCCCCACTAGGGGAGAAACACCAGAACTATGATGACAAAACAAAATCTGGGTTCAGACTGTGGAATTTTAAGTTCTTGGCTTAGGGAAGGCCCTTTGCTCATCTAGCTGCAGCAGGCCCACCCCTAGCACACTTTAGAAATGCTTCACAAGATGAGCTATGCTATGAGCTATGAGCTATGAGATATGGCTCACTTTCTGCCACAGCGTGGGGAGAAACATAGTAACCTCATAGGATACACATTATTAGAGTGTAATCTAAGCTCCCCCCAACTTCCCACAACCTTTATGTTTTTCTGTTAGGGATTTCAACTAAGGTATTTTACGATGTGGTATGGCTATAAAAACCATAGGCATATAACAGTTGTGAACATATGGATGTACATCAATGGGACTCAATATCTAAAAATATTAATATACAATACATAATAAATTACCATATAAAGAACTGCAAGATATACATACCAAAAGGAAAGGCTTATAGTCCTTTTTTAATATCCCAGAACCTAGGTTATTTGTCCTCTTACAGATGATCCCTTCTCAGAGTCCATCTCTCTGTATACAGAACCAGGCCCTTGGTGGTACTTTAGCTAGACTCAATAGAAGTCCATTTTGGAAAAATCTTATTTTTTTCATATAGCTATGAAACTTCAAATAGTTTCTTCAACTCATGGCTAGTGAATGCTGTAGTGAAGTGATGGAGAGACTAGAAAGTAGAGTCTCTTGGTGAATTTTCTAGAGAGCTAAAATTCAGTAAGTAGCCCTAAGCTACTATAAAACAAACAAACAATACTGGGAAGACAGCATGTTTGGACCATTCACTGTGTTTTCATATTGTCATCAGGGGACTTAGCAGAGAAGTGTTTGGGGCTAATATGCAGCAATACGTTTCCTAGTATTTTCAACCAAGAAGTGTAATCTTTGATAATTAACTAGATTTGGCTCAGCCATTAAATTAAGTACTATTCCCTCTAAATTTTTAAACCTCAAACATAACATCAGATTAAATTATGTTTTATCTGGTAATTAACACTTAACATAGCATAGTCTGGTGGTTTGAAAACGAATCTCCCTCTGAAGTTTAAATATTTGAATATTTGGTTTTCAATTGCAGGTCTGTTTGGGGAAGTTACAAAAGGGCCTTTAGGGGTAGAGCCTTCTGGAGGAAGTAAGCCATAGGGGTGGCAATTCATATTTGAAATGGCCACATTTCAATATGTGGCACACATTCAAGTGTCCTCTCAACTTCCTGTTGAAGCAGCCTGCTGCCATGTCTCATCTTCCATTATGGACTCTCTCTCTCTCTAGAGCTGTAAGCAAAAACAAATCAACTCTTTTTCCCATAGGTCATTTTTGGTAATGGCCTTTTATGATAGCAATTTATAACTCATAAATAAGGTAACAGATGAGAAGAAAAAAAGAAATGCAATCTCAGAAAAATAAGATGTCTTAAGTACATCAGCAACTATCTTGATATATATCTAGATATCACAATAATGCTATATTTTTGCTTTATATAAACCTTGATAAAAGAATCTAGACCTGAATAAATCTAAGTAAATTTATAGGAAGCCATCAGCAAATTCATATACTGTACTAAATGAATTCACAACCTTGCCAAGTTCAGACTTAACAAACTTTAACATTATAAGGACACAATCACAATAAATGGAAATTTTTTTATAGTATTTTACTTACCAGATGCTTGTGAATGTTTTTTTTCTCTGAAATTGACTATGGTCACTTACTGAAGTCACTTTTTGTTCAATATAATTTCACCAATGCAAGAGTTATAAGCAATAGATAATAATTCAAAATGACAGTATTTAAAGAATATATATCCTATTGCGTCATTATTTCTTAATGCACTATGAGCTACATATGGAAAACCTGAGGCATGCTAAGCATAATGATTCGAGTCTTTCTGAAGTAAAATGTCTAGTATTTTTCCTCCAGAGAAAGAAAGAGAGCATCAGCTAAAACCTCTGCATTGTCCCTTACAGACACTCACAAACTCCCTTCAACATAGACTGCCCTTGGAAAGTATCAGACCATAGATTCCTTTACTCATCTTTAAACCTTACATAAAACAAATGAGACACATCTATTAGGTGTCTCTTTTACAATATGATGTCTTCAAAATTCTCCATATAGTCTTATCACTTAGTTTATGCATTTTATTGCTGCATGTTATTATATAATACGAAAGTACTATATTACATTTGTTCAGGTAAAAAAGATGTGCTACAACTGGGTTTGGTCTTTAGTAAGTATATTATGCCTTTATCCAGAAGTAGAATGTACTGCAGAATGTAATAATTAGACTAGGATATACTAATAAGATTTTAAACTATTTAGTTAATTAAAAGTACATGAAATATTAGAAAATTAAAATAATAATAGCAAAGTCAGTTGCTGGTCATTGTAGGGGTCCTGTTAATGTTGACAAAAAATGTACAAATAAGACAAGATTAGTTGTATTAGACAGAGGGAAACTCAGAACTCTAGATGAGAACATAAAGCAGACGCCACTGGATAAAAGAAGCCCAGGATTGGCACCAACCTTAATTTCCATGATTATAAACCTGATATGATACTTTCATAACTATTTAAAACAAAGAAAAAGAATTTAAAGAGGTGGATAATGCCAATGGGGAAAGCCATCTTTATCTATGAAGAAGCAGTGCACCCTAAAGATTCAGAGTGTGTACAGTCATGTACTGGAGAAAGGCTCTCCCGCAGTCCCCTCTGTGAAGCCAGGACAGCTTCATCCCATGACAATACTATGAGGATTGAATGATTAGCAAGTTTTTTACCATGTGAATGACAATGAAAAGCTTTCAATATTTGTTAATTTCATTTGATTTATCTTCCTTTCACAACACATTCCTTCATAGAAAAAATTTCAAGTGCTTTTAACTGGAAAGTTTGTCAGATGTTTTCCCTATTTCTGATAAAAAAGGAGCCCTCAACACAAATCTTACAAACACATGGGGGATATTCTTTTAATTCACGTATATATTCATTCTCTTGTTTGATAAATATTTAGTAAGCATCAATTTTTGCAAGGCACTAAGCTACACAATATGTGAATATGAAGATGGATTAGCTACATGAAATAATTCATAAACTGTTAAAGAATACAAAATATTGACTTCAATACTTAAGCATATATGATAGTACTCCATGTACTAAATACCACCAAGTGTTATAAATAATGCTAATCAAATATTAAATCATGTGCCCTCATTTCTAGATGAGGTAACTTGAAAGGCATTTTTCACATGATCCATATTTGCCTGGGTGTTTGAAAGCACATAAAGCTTTGTTGGGAATGGCTGTCTATCGAGTTATTCTAGTAGCGCAGAGGAAAGCCATGCATGTATGCAGACAGGCAATCAGTCTTCCTTGGCAAGAGCCAAAGGTCTAGCAGTGAGGAACTAACTAGCTTTGATCCTGATACACTGATGAGTTTGTAGTATTGTTTGGTTATTTGGTTTGTTTGCTAGTTTACTCTGAAGAAAAATCAATGTGATATGGGAACTTGCTGGATAGAAAAATTACATATGATTCTAATGATCTCCAAAACATTCTGAAGCAAGTTACATTTAGAAGAAACAGGTTTACATAGAATTTCATTATTAACAAGATAGCATTTAGGTATTCAGTTTAGAGGCAGCTAAGTACTGAATTACTCTATGTAGTGAAAAGTATGAAAGAAAGAATACACTAGCATTGTAGAATATTGTAGGTGAGAGAATAGTAACAACTAGAATACTGGAACCATTATTCTGTCCTAATTCTGGCTCTAATTACTAACTGTGTTAGCTAGTTTATCTCTCTGATCCTTAGTTCTCTTATCAGCTGATTAGGTATAACATTAATATCCAAGGGTTAATCATTTTATATTCATTATAAAGGCTAAATATATATTATATATAACATATATATATATATACATACTGATATACATACTGATATATATATTATATATATAAAACAATAAAAGAAACTGTATTGGAGCATAGTAGAAGGGTTGTGACAGAAATACACAGAGAGAAAGGAAAGAGAAAGAGAGAGAGAAACACTCTCTGAAAAGAGAACAACACATGTTGTTAATGTGTACTTTCACCTAATACCTGAGATGCTATATACTATTGCCCAAGCCACAGAAAGAAAGGTTACATGCTGTAGTGGATTATAGAGAGACTTGTGAAAAGTTGAAAGCAGAGATCAGCACAGAGGCTTGACCACATGGGGCTTTGTAGCACATTATAATATTGTTGTATTACATGTTCTGGGGAATAAGATGATGTAAAGTAGATATTGAAACACTGCTGAGTAGATAAAAAAGAAATCACAGGATAAACAGCTAAAGTAGAGATGAATTTTAAGTAGATTGCAATAGTCAATAAATTAAGTGCTAGAAGGAGTTTAGAAAAAGTCAAGCAAGGAAAGAAGGAAAGAAATGATAAAATAGACAAATAGAATGAAATTAAGATGTACATAGTGAAATATTAGACTTAGGATGTGAGAAAAATCAATATAAAGAAGTTAAAGGGATGAGAGAGCTGTCTTGGCAGTGAAGAACACTTGTATCGCAATTATAAAGACCAGAATTTGGAACACAGTACCCACATAACTATGCTGGTGTCCAACAAACATGTGTAACTTCAGCTTTGGGGCATCAGATGCACCTTTATGGCCTCTATGCATGCACACACAGAGATAGATACACATATAAATAAATAATAAATAAATAAATAAATAAATAAATAAATAAATAAATAAATTTAAATAAATATAAAATGAAATAGAGGCATCAAACTAATATTTCTGACAAGACTAACTGATTGATTGTGATGTCATTTCCTGAACTGAGAAAAACTGTTCCAGAGCCAGTTCTGTGGATGGGAAAAGGAAATTATGGAAAACTGAATTCACAGATTTGATCACAACTAAGGTAACCTATTAGACATTTGGAGAATCTGAGTGGACAGTAGATATAAAAGTACACATGGATTCTGGGAAAAAAATGAGGGTGGAGATACAACTTAGGATCATCAGCATTTAGAACACATTATGACCATTGACATTATCTCAGTGGTTACTGTAGAAGGTCGAGGCAGCAGCCCTAAGCAGGAGCCCTAGCTAATCTTGAATCTGAGAAGTAGGGAATAAGAGGAGGAATGATGAGAAAGAAGAGCCAATGGGAGGAATGAAGGAAATAGATGAATTTAACATATTACAAATCAAGGGGGGAATCTCTCTCTCTCTCTCTCTCTCTCTCTCTCTCTCTCTCTCTCTCTCTGTATGTGTGTGTGTGTTCATGATTTCTTCACTGTCTTTCTGTCCCCCACCATACAACATACATAGGACTCTATGCCACATTCAGCTGAGAGTTGACTACTTGAAGTGACAGCATAGACATACGGACGACCTCGGCTGCTGTGATAGTTTAAATGAGAAACATCCTCCAAAGTTCAGGCATTTGCATGCTCAGTCCCCAGTTTTTAATGCTGTCTGGGGAGTTCAGGGGGTCTGATCTTACCAGAGGAAGCATCACTAGGGACAGGCTTTAAGAGTTCATATATTCTTTTTGCTTCCAGTTTACTCTCTCTGTTTTGTATACGGAGACATTATCTCTCAGCTTCCTACTTTGACTACCTACTGTTATGCATCCCTGACCATGATGGAATGTCCCTCTGGAACAATAAGTCCAAATAAACTGGTCCTTTTATAAGTTGCTTCTTGTCATTGTGTTTGATCACCACAAAATGAAAGTAACAATACAGATACCAAGATTTCTGAAAAGAACAAATACAATATTTGATTCCAATCAAGGAACAGAAAGAAGAAAATATGTGTACTTTTATATTTTTATAAGTGAGTACTGGAGTTTTAGTTGGTGGAAAATGGTCCCAAGTGATTGTTTGAAAATAGGAGTTAAGACAGAATGTAAATGTTTACATGCCAACTACAATGAACAGTAAGGAGGAAATTTTATTTGACAGCATGGGAAGAGCTATGTATGGAAAGTTCATACATGAGTGATAGAGTTAGCAACATGGTTTCTGTATGGTAACATAAGAATACTAATTGGATTTCATGCAAAAACATGAGTACCATTTTCTCAACACTCCTCTATCCTTGATGATGCAAGAACAAAGGTGATGCTAATGATAATTATTATCACCATTCTCAAGATCTGGTGTTGATGATTGAAGTCAAACCTCTATTCCTGTTAGGCAAATACTCTGAACCACACCCCTGACTATTAGGAAATATTATTAGTTAAGACCAGTGAGAAGTATTGAATTCTGGGAAAACAGGCTAAGTATGGCATTCATCTTTTTGAATGGAGTAAAAAACAGCTGACAAATACAGTAGCATTTCCAGATGAGTGCTAACCTCAAAGTTGTGGTCAAACATATACAGAAAGCAGCTGAGCACTGTTCTCCAGACATATTCAACTGGGGCTGGCCTAGAAATTGGTAGGCTTGCTCATTTAACCATGGTTCATTTTTTTGTTTGTTTCTTTTCCAGGGAATAATGATGGGAAGGTGGAACAAAGCAGACGAGGTAGAAAATTAAACAAAACAGTGAGGACATATGGGAGATGCGTGTAGAGGGATTGTGGAAGAATTAATGAGTTGGCAGTCTCATATGCATGGAGGAACCATTGGCAAGGACAATGAAATAAGTGAACAAGAAACTATTAATAAGGAGGTTGAAAGAAGGATGATGGAAACTGACACCATGCATTGGTGTACTGACATGGAATTGATGAATTGAGGTGGGAAGGAGCCAATATCATTGCAGGTGCCATAAAGAACTAACAGTTCAGGGAATCAGATGGATTATCTGCATGAACAGTGTAATTACAAAGATTGATCATGGAGGTAATTGGAAAGGAAGTGATCCCTAGACGCTAATTTCTTCAGTGAATGTAGGAAGGAGACAGAAACCTCCACAAGGAGGGCTACTAAGTGAATGTCTGATAACAACTTGATTTAATAGAGCTAGGCTATGTAAGCATGAAAATAGGCCTACTTTTCCTTAAGCTGTGATGATGATGATAGAGTCAGATCAATAATATCAATGGTCACTTCAACTTTTGAAAACAGAAATTCTTATTATTACAAATAATTCCTTCAATTGTAGCCATCTGTTTGCCTATACCAATGATATAGAGATATAATTACACAGCAATGTTCTGTGACCTATAATTATAAACGATGTGGCTTGAATCTGTCTTCTACTATTCTTATTCACCTGGAATAGTCACATAAAAGGTAATTGTTTCTGGAGATTTGATAATTGTAGAAACAAGGCACACTGAAAATAATTTATTTTTTCTACCTTTTGGCACCAATATACTGACCAGGATTGTTGGACTGGGCCTCCATGGGAATCATGAGCTTGGCCCTGGTGGCCCGCCTTGCTGCAAGGGACCTCTCCAGAGTGGACATGGTGCTCCCTGCTTCCTCAGTGTCTTGACCTAAAAGTAAATAAATAAATGATAATGATAGCAATAATAATAATCTTCAAAGAAATATACCTTTTACTAAGTAAAAAAATAAATCCTATATATAAATGATTTGATTTTATACTTAAAAGTCAGCTGCACTAGAAAATCTTTTACACTTGATAAATATTTTCATCAAAGTAGCAGGATGTAATATCAACATAAAATAATAGAAAAACAAGGCTAGATATTACCACATCTGACCTCAAGGTATACCTCAGGGCCAAGTTAGCAAAACTATATGGTACTAGCATAAAACCAAATACGTCAAATAGAATGCAGGACCCAGAAATAAAGCCACACAATTACAGCCATGTAACTTTCAACAAAAGTGCCAAGCACATATGGTGGGGGAAATGGGTACATTCAAAAATCATCAGTTTGGGGAAAGAATGGAAAAGAAAGTATCTTTCCTTTGTAGAAAAATTCAATAAAAATTCAAAAAAGAAAAGTAGTACAGAGCTGAAAAAAAAATATTTAAAGGTTAAAAATTCCCCAAATTTAGCAACAGACAAATACATCTATAGAATTAAGAAATTTGTGAAAGTTCATATTCAAATCAGCCAAATCTATGCAAGGCACATTGTTGATACACTTCTGAAAACTACAGGAAATAACATTTTTTCAACACATTGAGAAGAAAGCAATCTATTCCATGAATAGTGGTGTAACACTGAATGGCAGTGGTTTTCCCATCAGGAACCAGGGAAGCCAAAGTGACACTCCAGTTTTACATGCTAAAAGGTGTAAGTAACAAAACTTTCAAGTCTCAAATGGTCTGGTGATGCAGAAAGTATCCAGAGAGCATCACCGGTAAAATGTGTTTCAGCAGTAATTGTGAAGTTAGGTTATTTTCTGATAAAATAAAATGAAAGGAACTTCTCTTTAGCAATTTAATCCTGGTGGAATGTCAGCTCATTTTTTTCTATAAGTCAATATAAATAATAAAAGGAATCTTCAAAAATTGGAAGGAGAATAAACAATAGAAACTATACAAAATCAATTAAATAGATTATTTACTCTAGTTTATTATTTAAAATAATGTTTAATTAGTGGAAATAAAACATTATAATAGTATCTAGTATATGTCTTTAATTCTCAATAAATAAATAAATGGATGAACAGATGAATATTAAAAAGAAAGAAAGAAAGGAAAGAAGGAAGGAAAGAAGGAAGGATGGAAGAAAGGATGGAAGGAAGAAAGAAAGATCCTAGATCCAGCTATGGAAATGATTCCACAGTTTTTAGATAAACCATACAAAGCTGTTAGGTGTCTTGATTTTATATTTCTGATTCTGCAGCTACATCTTAATTCTAGGAATGAACTATTTTGAATATTTGTCTATTGAGAATTTTACCAAATGTTTTGCCATTACAATTTTTGAAGCAGAGATTTTGTTGTTTTGTTGTGTTTTATAGTGTGTTAGCTTTCTGGAACTGTAACAAATATCCCAGACAATCAACTTGCAATGAGAAAAGTTTATGTCCTATGGTTTTGGAAGTTTGGATTCATAATCAATTTCCCTGTTGCTTTTAGACTGTGGAAAGGCAGAGCATCATTTCTGAAGCAGGTGGTAAGGAAAACCATTTGCCTCAGAGCTGGAAGCTGAAGAAAGATTGGAAGGGCCTAAAATCCAAATCCATTGGAAAGCATTTCCCTTATGAAAAAAGAGATCTGTCTTCTAGACCATACCCCTTAACTCCCCACCACCTCCCAAGAGCCCCAACTACCAAGTATAGAGCAACAGGGCATTAGGTCAGAGCAAGTAGTAAAAAGGAGGGCTTCTTCCTTCTTTCTTTCTGTCTTAATTCACCTGTTTGTGAAATTTACATAAAGCCTTCAGTTAACATGTAGATAACTAGAATAAAATACCAAAGTTAAGCCCTAAAAGATGTTTTTTTTTCAATCAGCTGAGTATCTCTGTCTCCTTTTTTAAATGAATAACCAAATGTGAAAACGCTAATACACATTTTTCTGTGCATGAAAATTAGGGACCAACCCTTAGGATTTCTGGTTTCATTTCTACAAAGAAAATTCTATAAGTAGACATGGAGACCAAACAGATCCTCACTCTTGTCTTTCTCTTTTAAATGAAGAAGTTTGAAACCGATTCTGTGGAGAAGCACCGCATAAGCACCTCTGCCAAGCTAATTACTTTTCTAGGACACTCCACTAGGATGTTTGGAGACAAGGAGGTTTTGTTTAAGCCAATTAAATTCAAGGTGTACAAAGGAAAGAAAAAAATTAGGAAAAGCAAATGGAAACATTTATTTGATAAAAAATACTTAATATTGATTCAGTTAATGCTTAATTCACTTCTCTTTCTGAAGCTGAAACATAGTTACCATTAATGATCTTTGTGTTTATTCAGATTTAATTTAATGCACAGATAAGAAGTGAACATCTTCTTTAAAATTACTAAATAAGTTCATTGAAATGTGGTCACTAGAGTATGGATTTGAGTGTCAGAGGATTTTCATTCATAGATGACCAGTCTTAACTAAAAAGGTCCAGAACTAACTATATAATCTACAGTACTGGCCATATGCACTACAGCACTGACTGTGTAACCTAAAGTTCTGACTATGTAAACAACAGCAGTGTCTATTTAACCCACAGTACTGACTATGTTACCTAAAGTACTGACTATGTAAACTACAGTTCTAACTATGAAACCACAGTACCGACTATGTCACCTACAGCACTGATCATATAAACTACAGTTTATATGCCACATATATGTAATAAACCACAGTTATAACCACATATATGAAACCACAGCAGTGACTATGTAACCTACAACATATGTTACAGTACAAAATATGAAAACCACAGTACTGAACTTGTAAACTATAGCAGTGACTATGACATACAGTGCTATATAACCTATAGTACTGACTACATAAACTACAGTACTGACTATGAAACCATAGTACAGACTACGTAACCTACTATACTATGAAACCACAGTACTGGCTATGTAAACTTCAATACAAAGTGCAATACTGACATATTGTAACCGACATGAAGCCTACAGTACTGATTATGTAACTACATTACTATGTAAACTACAGTACTCAGTATGTGACCTACCAAACTACATAACCTACTGTATTAACTATAAATCCTAAAGCTCATTGCTTAGGTTACTTGATTATTTTATGAGGAGAATAACTTAACTTCAAGAGAAAAATTAACTTCCAATGATTCAAGAGAATAAATAACTTCAGGAGAATAACTTCAAGTATATTGTGATGATTCTGTACGATAATGTAAGAAGATGACAGACATGGTACTTCACAGAGTATCTTTCCTTACACAGATTGCCTACTTTGAACTTTGTTATGAATCCAGGGCATGGTGGCAGAGACATTTTCTCCCAGAATCCAGGAAGTGGAAGACTTAGGGCCCTTGGCTACTTTGGTATCTTGAGGCAAGTTTGTATACAGGAGACCCAGTCTCAAAAAAGCACCAAAAAAAGAAAAAAAAAAGAAAGATACCAAGAGTTGCTTTCCATGTATGTAATGCTGTTCTTGTTTTGAGGACAAATAGAAACAAGTATTCTCTTATTCCAAAGCACTCACACTTGAGCATCAGGATAGATGCAGCATACAGATGCTACTTAGCGATCTCAATAGAGAGAAGCAGTGAAGAATTCCAGGAGTCCTTTTGACTCTTCCTTTCTTATTTATGACATCTCTTTTCTCTTATGTGCTCACAGAATGGAAAAGCAGGGCTATAACTGTTACTGAAAGCCATGTCAGAGAGACTTAGCTGCCAACCTTTGGGGATACAGGGATGTAAGAGAACATTTAGAAAGAAGTTAGTAGGTTATGAACATAACTTTAGAGGGGATCTTGGGAAGTCACTCTCTTGTGATGGTTTTTCTTATTTTCCTGTCTATATTAGGTGAGTTGAAATCCTCTGGCATATTTGACAGCATTAACATGGGCCCAAATCAACAGGGCTAGGCTACCATGGACTAAAAGCTCTGAAACTGTTAAGCCAGAATAGCCTTTCCTCTTATTAGTTCAATTATTCAGGTATTTTCTCTATATTAATGGAAATCTAATTAAGAAACAGGGAAATACATAAAGGTGATTCTGCAACAGGCCATGGCCCTTCTGCCCCAGTTTAGCATTCCAATCTGTTTGAAGGTACAAGAAGATTGGAAGAACAGTTTATAAACCCCAGTCTCCATATTCAAAATGGCCAGCAATAAGGAAAGAGCACCTTTGCATTCTAGATTATAGTTCTTCAATGTACCTAGGCTGCCCTTGAATCTGCTGGAGATGCCGTTTAAAAGCATCAACGCATGCTTGAATAATCAATGACTAAAATCCTTGTTTCAGAATTTTTGAAATGACAAAATCCAGTAAGCTGTTTGCACATTCACATAACTAAGGTAATCAATTTAGTTTAAAAAGTGCAGCTACTCATTTATCAACCATACTGCAAGTAGATCAGGGACTTTCTAATGATCATCTCACCTGCTACTGTATGTCTAGTAAACACTCAGATAATATGATGACCTCCAGAAAACAGTGGATTTTGGAACCACCTTATTGAATTCTTAGTGATCCCTGGACATCCATTCCTATGCTTCAGTCTATGGAACAATCAGCATTTCCTTCATTTACCTCTGTTCACCAGCAGCTCTGAAATGATTTGTCCAGTGAGAGATCACACAATCATGTGAATGGAGATGACAGTTGATCTCCATGATAATGAACGCCAAAATAATGACGATCTTTTATTCATTCTATGGGTGCTCCTAATGTTTTTTTTTTTTCCAAACGATAAATGGATAGCAAATTTAGAATCATCTTTTAATGATCCACAGAAATTGAAGAGTGCAAAATGTATGGTTAGCTTCAAACTTTATTTCCTTAAACAATAATTTTTTTTTTTTTGGTCCAAGATAAGAAACTGTGACTATTTTAATTAGGCTCCTCATGTAATATTTCTCAGCTGCGTTACTACTAAACTTACGGAACTTTACAGTACATAAAGGCAGGCAACAGCACGATGGAGGGCACAAGTGTAGCATCAAATTTTCATGACAAAATGGTGTGCAAATTAGCAGAAGATAGCTCCAGTAAAGAAAGAGTGCAGAGTCCCCCAGTGGGCTTCTCTCATGCCAGGGAGACTATTCTTACCTGAATGGGAGGCGCTTTTGCTTCCCATCTGAGTTTCTGACTGGCTGTGACTGACTGGTGTAAGGTCTTGGCAGCTCTGGATGGGGGAGTCCCTCCCTGCAGGGTCAGTTCCTGCAGGCTTCTCAATATTTTTCATTTCCATTTCTTCATGGTGGATCCAGAGATCAGGAGGTCGGAGGTCCTTCTGACTGCCCTTCCTCTTGCTCACACTGTGGGTGGCCCGTTTCCTGTGCAACAAAGCGAGAGCGCAAATGTGAGTGCTTCTCTCCCATGGTGCTTCCTCTTTTTTTCTCAGTCAGTTCGGGTTGGAAGCAGAGAAAAGAGACAAAAGGAATCCCGGGAGGAATCAGATGAAACCCCAAAATTGGCAGACTTGTCTTGGCTGTCTTTCCTGTTCTCCCCCAGAGCCTCAGTACATATCTAGGAGATGCTGAGCTGAATCCCCAGGGTCCCAGCAGCCTGCCAGAAGCCTTTCTCCAGCTTCAGCAGCTGGAGATTCATGCACAAGGTGACAATGGGTTAGAGGGAGCCATATGCCAATCTTTGGAGGTGGGCATAAGGTACCTGACTGCAGCATCTGCTTCCGAGATAAATGAAGGAGTAGCTTGGAAAGGGCAGATTGAAATAAAAAGGCAAGAATTTGTGCCAACAGCTAAGATCATGGCTTAGAAGGAAGTCTATGCCTCAGCTGTATAATTTAATGTGCACCTTGGGATGCTTGCTATTTGACAACAAAAGGCCGCGTGAGGACATTCTTCGGTGAATAAAACAATTTGCGTTGGAGTCACTTAGCGTCTGGATCCAAACACAATAAGAGTTGTCTTTTGAAATTAGAAGAGAAAGATTCCTTCTCTAGAAACATGCATCGAATCTTTCTTTTTAGTGTCTGTAAGATTTTAGCTACCCTAAATTTATTTTTTTTCCAGTGATAATTGCATCTTGAAGTTACTAAGACTCAGATTCCCTCTGTGTATAAAGGAAAGTAGCATGGAAGCCCCAAGGTCATGGCTCACAGGCCAAATCTGCCCCAACCTGTCTTGTAAATAAAGTTTTATTGAGATGTGGTTGGGTTCATTGCCTGTGCACCACAGTGATAGGACTAAGTAGTTCTGTCAAAAATAGTATCCTGAAAATCTGAAACTGGGCTTATTGCTAAACTACGGAACTACTTTTCAACTGTATTTTTGAATTTCATAAATGTTAATCTCTATTTGCATTTCCACCTTTTTTAATAAAAATTATAAGACAGAGTGCAAATAGCTGAACTCTGGCTTAGACAGGAACTCTTAAAAACCCTTTAAAATGTGTGCTTCATACTTTTCTCATTTACAAAGTGACCAGTTTATTAAGAAAATGGCTTTCAAAGTTTGTTAAGTGACCAAGACAAGCCCATCTTGCGTGGAGTGTGTGTGTGCTCATGGAGGCCAGAAGTCAACCTTTGGTGTCAAGCATTCCACCTTGTTTATGAACCAGGGCTAGGTTGACTCTCCAATAGGCCCAGGGCCCTGCCTGTCTCCATCCCTCTAGAGTGTGAACTGAAATGCCTGGATTTTTCATGGAAGTGAGGGATCCAACTCAAGTCCTCACGTCTGTGCAGCAAGCATTTTACTGAATGAGGCATTCCCCAAACCCCCCAAAACCGAATCTTAATGAAAAAAAAAAAAATCAAACAAACCGTAACCTATGCAAAACCATTGGGAATGACTTTGCCTTTTCAATTTTTGACTTAAAAGCTTTGCAAATATTTTCCAATTAATGTTTGGCAGTACAACTTGTTGAAATTTCCCAGCATTCTTTTCTGTCTTTCTGGAATAAAGAGCTCCAGACTTAATAGCTGCTTTATGGTTTAGAAGAGAAATAATGTGTGTTTACTGCTCTAACACCTTCTCAACAATTGCCTGGTTGGTATTAGGACAGCAGTTTCACATTGTCTCAGACAGTAGTTGAAGTCCTAGTTAGTTTTCTGGTGCCTAAGACAATAATCACTTGCATCCATTATATGAATCCATTTTCCTACACCTCACCTGCCCTCTTCAACAGATCTGAAACCCTCACAGAGCTAGATATCTTGTGTACTCTTAGAGATGTTATAGAAGATTTTCTCATTGAAATGAACAGGATCACCCTGTTGTCTCTTTCTTTCTTTCAGATTAAAGTGCTAAATAACTTCACCATCCTCATGACTGATTTTAGAGAGATACCAGTTCCCCCAGTCAGGATGACACCATGTGTGACCTCAGGGTAACTTTGTATTTAAAAGCTCATGGAAAAAATACTGATCAAAACTTTTTAGTTGTACAAGAGAGATGGTTCAGTTGTTCAGAGCACTTGCTGATCTTCTGCAGCAACCAGGTTTGCTTTTCAATATACTTATCAGGGTGGCACACAATGACCTGTAACTCCAACTCCCAGGCATCTGATGCCTTCTCTGGCCTCCCTAGACTCCCCATACACACATGGCATATATACATAGACACACAAAAATATGTACAAACATAGAAATTAAAATTAAACCTTAAAAACATTTCACTTGTGGAAAACAATGTGATATGGGTCAAACTTGCAATCCCAGCATTTTGGCGTCTGAGGCAAGAAGACAGGTTCAGTTTCAGAGCTACTTAGCAAGAGACAGACCAACATGGCCTGCAATTGAGATGCTTTCTCAGAATACAGACACACACACACACACACACACACACACACACACACACACACACACACGGTGGGAGGCTGAAAAATGTTTCCTTATGAAACCAGTAATAAGCCCGGAATTCCTGCTGCTTTATGCTTAAAGGTATGCCTTATTCAGCCATCCATCTACCAGTCCACATCACTCTATGGGCAAGCATCCAGGGTGTTCCTTATTTTTAAAATGGTACAAAACTGGGAAAAGGCAGCAGTTGTTGTTGGTGGTAAATCATGAATTCAGCTGGGAAGAAGAAATCGTGATTCCTGATAAATGCCAACACCTATCCTGGCGGACTTTTGTAAGACTCAGATCTTTTCTATACAACTGTCACCTGAGCAGCCAGATGCCAGGGAGAATCTGCAGGTCCTTAGCAGGCTTATTTCCTGTGTGCACAGCATGTGTGTGTGTGTGTGTGTGTGTGTGTGTGTGTGTGTGTGTTTGTCAGTGACCACTTCACCACTCTTCTTCCCACAGTGTCTCTTTTTCAAAGAGGAACTGTCTGCTCAGAAATGTTCCTCTCCAGCCCTTCCACCTGCACTGTGGCAGGTGTGCAATAAATGCAGCAGCTGTTCATTACTGAAGTTCCTGAAATTGGGCTTCAAACTCTACAAAGGGCAGATGTCACTCTGACCTTCTTCCCATCTGTTATCTCCCAAGCTTAATGGCTGAAGCTATGGCTAAACTCAGCTCTCCAGTTTATGCAGTAGAATCTTCATAACACGTACGCAGATGGACACAGTGACGTCTTTCTGAAGTGTAGCCCAGGAGCAGAACTGGAGACACTGCATATGAACTTGTCAGGATTGCTGAAGCAGAGACCATTTTGAGGGATGGTGTGATTTGTGCTTTAACATGCAAGTCTAATGCATGGAAAATACTGCTGGGTGATTTATTTAGTTATGCTTGCTTATATTTAAAATCTGACATTTCTATTAAGTCAAGAAACACCACACATTTAACCCTCCCTCACAATGCAAAAATAACATTTCCCACAGTTACAGTACCTTCTTTCAAACAATACCTTTAAAATGGAGCTAAGTCTTCCTACCTCAGGTATTTCTCAAAGACAAAGCAAACCATTTAGCCTGCCCTCTGCTTTAGCCTGTTAGTGCCCAGTAAAGCATCTCTAGCACAATGGAGTCCTGGGGTTCAATTTTCTCTTTATTTGATTACTTTCTGTCCCGAATATCTTTAAAATCCTGCTTACTTAAAATCTACTCATTCTCCAGCGTTCCCTTCATTTTTCTCTTCTACAGAGAGCCCTCCGAACCACTTTAAAACAGTAAAATCTTAGACTGGTGAACTCATTTCCCTCTCTTTATGCCTCTCAGGTAAGCACTGGGTGTCGGGTGTCTTACTGAGCTGTTAAACTATTTCTCTGGCGTAATACAATTCCTCTAGCAAAGCAGGGCCAAACTTCTTCTGCGCTTCTTCAGCATTATCCAGTGTCTTACAATAATAACTCATTTATTTAGTAAGAATTCGTAGAATAGCGAACATGTAAAGAAATATGATAAGTATTACAAATACAAAGTTGGGTGGGATATAGGAAACATGAGAAATGAATGAAAATCAGCAAGACTTCGAGGATTTTCATTTTGTTGGAAAAGAAGATTGCACTACATTATGGTAGACAATAAGGCTGAAAAAACAGAGGGTCTAAATCCATGGAGGCCGTGGCTCCTACAGAAATATTCTGAATGATATCATGAGCTCAATGGGTGCCTGCAGAGATATTTATAGTTTGAGAGTTAATATTTATCACATTCATTATTTGTGTGTAGCCAAACCACACAAATATCATACATGCAATGATACCAGGAACACAAAGGAAAAGAACTTTTCATCATTATTATTTGAAATAATAGAATTATTTTTAAATAATTTGAAATAAAGAATTATTATTCCTTCATGTGTTCCTTATTGTCCTACCTGCTCCTTACTTTGAACATAACCGATTAGTCTAGGAGAACTCCTTCATTCTTCATAAGCATGTTATGGGTGTGAGTAGGTTAGAAGTAACATAGGTTGAACACTTGTTTTATTTTAGACTGTATCCAATGAAGTTCTAACGTACTGCTGTCTTCTCATAGATGTCTTTTCAAGTTGTAGCAAATCATTTAAGCTGTACTATGTGCTAAAAATACATTTTGATCAAGTTTTTCCACTAGAGGCAGACAAATAAGCATTCATATAAAGTCCCTATTCAAAGGCATCATCAAGTTCAAAGGATGGTGCAGCAGGATGCTTACACACCTGTGTAGAGAGGACATCAGGAAGTAAGAGGCTCTGAAGTAAAGGAAGACAGTGCAGGTTATGCAGAAAAAGGAGAATGGAAATATTCCCTGTAGAGGAACATTTGATCTTTGATTCAACAGCATGGCTGCTCTGGAAAAGGATCACCTTCAAGGACCAGTGTGATGGACATATGATTCTTCAGCATGGCTGTCTAGGGTAGAAAGAATGTTACTCATGCTAATACTGTCCTCTGTTTGAGCTAATGCTAAAGGAAAGAGAATTCTGTGGTTCTTCCCCAGAGACTAACATGGAGATATGAGGAACACCTCATGTCTCTCAGTCTGACCTTTGCCTAGTGGCAGCAAGGTGGGCTGGCCTGGCATTTGGGAAGTGATTTATAGGATCCTTTTCAAGTCAAAATAAGACTTTGTATCTGAAGGCAACTTAGCACAGGCCTTTAGGCAAACTCAGAGGATAGTGGTAGCACACGCCTTTAACCCCAACTCTTGGGCTATATAGGCAACAGTCAGTAGAAGTAGAGAAGCAGCAAGGTAGTAGCATAGGTGGAAGCAAATAAGGAGCAAAGAGGGGAAGCAGAGAGTAAGCAGAGAGAAAAGGCAGAGTTCAGAGTAAGAAGCAAGATAATCAGAAGCAGGAGATTGAAGAAGATGGTGTGGGGAGAAGAGGCAGTTGACAAGGTAGTCAGAGTTCAGTTCAGAGTAAGTTAAGCTCAGTTCAGTCTCAGAGGCTGAAGCCCTCTAGGTCCAGGCTTGTATCTTGAAGATTATATCTCATTCTTCCATGAACCCCCATGAATAATAATACTTTTACAGGTACCCTTCTTTTCATTAGCTATGTTTATTATTTTTATTTGCCTAGTAGCTATTAACCATGTATTGGAAATTAGGCTAGGTGGTGATGGCACACAACTTTAATCCCAGCACTAAGGACACAGGAGCAGGCAGAGTTTGAGTCCAGCCTGGTCTACATAGTGAGCTCCAGGACAACAGAGAAACCCTGTCTTGAACAAACAAAATAAAACAAAACAAAAAAGAAAAACGGAAAAACGAAACTCAGAAGATGCCAATGCTTGATTATACCTGTGTTGTTTAAGGCCAAGTTAATTGACCTTAATACCTGAAGAAGTTGCCAGTGAACTTGTGAAAAAGCAATTAAAATGTGAAAGCTGAAAATCAGACAAAGTCTCCTACTGAAGTTAAAAGGCAGTTGACATCATTTGAGATCGTAAACAGTTGATCTTCAGTATTGAAAATAGTCATTTTGTCAAAATTTGAATATATGTGATTCTTTCAAAGTTGTTACACATATTAAATTAAACATTAAGCTCATTCAACAACTGCTGTATCAAGGGGAAGGGATTTTTTTCCGTATTTTAATTTAATATATTAAGTCAATATTGTTGTCTACTCTAATAATTGCCAATGTAATAACCATGTGTTCCAAATTTTTCAGGATAGGCTTAATATTAACTTTTAATCTTTATTAACTATATACATATTCTAACTCAATAGTACATGATTTCTAGGGTCACAATGAAAATATTCTTATCTTATTAAAAAGCACAGAACACAATTCTTCTATATTATTACTTTCTGTAGTAATCTCACTAATCAAAAGTATGTAAAATTACTTATATTTCTTATTACTTTAAAGCTACGTGCTGCTGTATGATTTTGTAATTTACAAGTATTCCATTTGGAATTTCTGTGTTTTAGGCTGGAGAGGATGATGGCAATATTTGTGCTGGTTCTTACTAAGCTGAAGACAGTGATGGCCAGGGATGGAGTACCTGCTCACATATAACACTACTGAAGAAATGACATCATTAGCAGCAGCAGTAGAGGTACAATATTGATGGAAACATTGCTCCACTAATTTATATGGTAAACCTAGTCTTACCCACTAACCTGTGAGTCTGGTAGAAAGCCATATCACTGTTAAATATATGATATGTGTCAATAGAAATCTGATGAAATAAGTAGATATAAGTTAACTCAAGAAATTCCTGATAATCTCAGTCACAGAAAGAGGCCCTAGCTGTGATCCTTACTCCACAGCACTAACTACCATTAAACTCCCATTTTCTTTGAGCTCAGGAAATTTCTGCTTATTATTTTTTCTCTTACAGATTGGAATTGATTTTGCTTTCACCTGCATTAATTGGTTCTAATGCTTTCATGATAGAGGTAGCATGGGGAAAGGTCCTCAGTGAAATAAAAATAATGAATAAACCCCATAAATAATTGCAAGGGAAAATCCTTTATTCTTTCTTTTTAACATCCATCTTTAAAAAATAATATATATATATATGTATAATGTATAATATGTATAATATATATTATACATATTTATACACACATATATATAATTTTTAAATTAAAATATAATTACATGATTTAGGGAAACATTTAATCCATTAATCCAGCAGCATGGCTGTTTTAGAGCAGAAAGAATGTTAGTACACACCTTTAATCCCAATTCAGCAGGAATTGGTGGCACTCACCTTTAATTCCAACACTTGAGAGGCAGAGGTGGAGCTCAGAATGAAAAGCAGGGAGGGGAGGAATTCAGGTTCAGAAAAAGAAGAAAAGTAGAAGCAGAAGGTGGAAGCAGAGCTCCCACAGAAGGGAGGTAGAAGCAGATGGGAAGCAGACAGAGACAGAGCTCAGAGAGAAGTGGAGAGTTAGCTCAGTCAGGCAGTTTGAGTGCAGCTGGCTCACAGTTCAGTTCAGAAGGAGAAGCTGAGAATTGCAGAGCTAGTCCAGAATAAGTCAAAAGAGAAAGCAGAGAGTCAAGTTTGGCAGCAGGTACCCTATTGTCAAGACTCTGCTAAGGTATTTCATCAGAGAACAAGATGAATATCAGCAAGTCTGTCACTGCTGACTTTTGAGGGAGTATGAGATTGTGTCAAGTATAGGGAGATTCCATAAGTCAGATAAGTTAAAAAAAAATTGAGTTCTTTGGATCCCCAGTCATTCACAGAATCATTTCTTTGTCCCCTCATTCTATAGTTTCATTACCTAGTGATGTTTACAGTACACTATCTATCTTTCCCAGATAAAACCAGCAAGCTCTTATTATCCCAAAGTGCTTCCTGTGGGTATCAAGATGATTTGAGGTGCTTTCAATAAACTGACAAGTTTTAGTTTTATGCCCTTAGAAATTGGGCGGTTTCCCTGTAGAGAGACAATATATACCCAGAATATAGTTCATCAGTCAGTATTACTACCAAACAATAAGGGAAGCAAGCAAAACCAAAACTCCAATCTCACTACAGATAGTATATTCAGGATTCTCCATGAATATGCCAATGCCTAAGCTACTGGACATTTAAACCTCTCCTCTCTCCTTCATGTGAATTCTCATCTCTGCCTCAGAGACCTGATGGCTTGGTGATACACCTTGTCAAGTCCGAGCAACCCTTCTTAGGAACACCAGATCAAGAGACTTTTCAAGGTCTTACTGCAATGATTTGCACATGGTTTATCTCCCTGGAAACTCATATTGAGGCTGGCCCCTAAGGTGATGACTGTGTTGAAGGGTTTGGAGACCACTAAAAAGATTAATGTTTTTATTTCAGGGATGGGTCATATTTCATGGTCTTGGGATTCCTATCATGAAAGTGAGCTCTTGAAGTACTACGTAGGGCTATCTCTTGTCTCTTGTGGCCTGTCTTGCCATTTAACCTTTCTTCTACTTCTCTGTCACCTGGAATATGGCCACAGTAGGTGACCCTTGCACCTGCAGTGCTATGTTCTTGGATTGCCAGAACTTCAAATCCAAAATAAACCTATGCTTTTGATAAATTACCTAGCTTCAGATATTTTCTTTTTAATTATGAGAGTCTGAGACATTCACTCAGTTAGTTCTTGTTCCTGACCTTTATTAAGTGTTATGAACTCTGAGTGATCATATCTTTTCACAGCGTTCACACCTAAAGCTGAACTTGTTGTGTTTATTACATCAGCTTTCTCCTTCCAGACACTGGACTTGCTCACTAGCAATTACCAGTTCCAAACAGTACAACCCATGACCACAGCTGGATATAATAAGATGAACAGGTTATTTCTGCACCTCTCTGGTGCATTCTTCTGAATGCACACTTCACCTGTTCTGTTTCTACACAGAGTTCTGGAGGACATGAAGAGACCATCAATGGAGCTATAGGGCATATAAGAGAGCTAGAGGAGCCAGCCATGAGAGAAGCAGGAAAATGACTTGCTGGAGGATCTCTGTTGATAATGAATGTAGAGAAAAACTTTCAAGCCAGTCTCTTCCAGGCTTTAAGTCAATACAAGCCCAAGGCCAAGAATACAACAAAAGAAAAGGGAATAAAAGATACTCGAGCCAGTGAGAGACTGAGTGTAGCTGAAAATGCTTATCAGACTGGATTTGACAAAACCGGAGAGTCAAGTAGCCAGGAGACTCTGTAACTTCCAGATTCTTCAAACACAGGCAAATGTGCTGGTCCTGGCTTTGTTACAAGGGATGAGTTGTGTCCAAACCATATATTCTTTTCAAACTGCATGTGACACAACTTTCTCCATATAGTAAAATCAAAATCAAGAATTTTAAAATAGGGAAATATTTTGAATTGACTAACAATGTTATTTTCTGACATTTAAATATAGACAGGAAATATGAACCCATTCAAATTGCTGGACTCTTCTTTCTTTCCTAATGCCTAAGAGCTACACATACAGTATGTTTGTAATGACACTGAGTTTGATATGCTATATTTAGTCATCCATTCAACAAGCATTGATTACCTGCCTGCAGGCCTCCCTGTCAAATGTGATAAATAAGTACGGTGGAGGAACAATATCTCCAACTGTCGAGAAGCAATTACAGAGAGGGCTAGAGCAGCAGCATGGTGGAGTCCCCTCTACGAGTGCTATTTACAGAAGAATCTGCCCCTGAGAGGTAAAAGCAAGCAGAAATGCAAGATGTTCACTGGGGGCTGTGTTGTAAAGTCTGCAAGTGTAGCTGTAACTTAATTATATGCTTACAATGGATAGAAGTAGATTCAGCTGGCATCACAAAACAAGAGACACGTGGTGAATAAATGAAAGGCGGGGAGGGGGGCATGCCTTCAGGAAAACAGTCTAAGAAGGAAGAGGCTCTTTTTGTTCTTGGGAGTAGGTTGCTACTCACTTCCTCTGCTGGGCTGAAGAGCGCCGGGTGCAGATCACAGCTACGATCACTACGACCAGCACTGTGAGGATGCCAACGGTGACCACGGTTATCACAAGCAGGTTGCTGTTCTTCTGAGGGGTGACACTGCCGTGTGGCGGGTGCATCTGTCCAATGGGTGGTTCTGGGGGAAAACAGGTATATAGGACTCAGGTTTAGAGAGAAGTTGTCATCATTGCTCATCAAATAGTTAAAGAAAAAGCAAAGAGTTTTTACTGTGAGAAACAACCAAAACAAAATAATCAAAGTGAAATGAAATGTACAGATTTGGACAGGGCAATTTATTAACAGCACTATTTAAAATAGCCCAAAGTAGAAATAATGTAAATGTTGATTAACTTAAAAATGATCACATATCCATCTAGTGGAATACTACCCAGTAATAAAAAATGGAGTTCTGATTCTCGCTACAATGTAGAATCTAAGGGAAGTCAGCTAAAGATTAGATAGTATTTCATTCTACTTTTACCCAATAAGAAGAGTAGGCAAATCAATTGAAATAGAATGTATTTTAGTGTTGTTTAATGGATGGAAAGAAGGGCCAATTACATAGTGATCGTGCTAGCATAACCTGATGACTACACTGAAAACAGCCAACTTTGATCATTTCCAAAAATGAATTTGTGGAAGATTTTTGTCCTGGCCAACAAGCTAAAATATATAATATTAAGAAGAAAAATCCATAGAGTCCTTTTTATGTTGATAAGCTAGTCCTGGGAGGCCTGCTCTGGAGTGTGGTTGATCTGCTCAGTGATCCTCCATTGGAGAAAACCGATTTTCCTTTGCCAGCAGGAATAATTGCAAGTAGCTTCTTAGCTAACGGTAGAACTTTGAATCTACTTCCCTGTCTCAGTTCTGGGATTGTGTCTGGTTTGAAGGTCTTGTGTATGCTGTTGGAGTCTGTGAGTTCATATATGTATCAGTCCCACTGTGCCTGGAAGGCATTATTGCATCTTACCCTTGGCATTAAAATATCTGCTGAGAAGATTATTGAGTTTCTACTAATACTATTCCAATCTCAGAACAATCATTTCACTGAAACATATAGGACTTTATATCACATTATTTTCTTTGCTGAAAATGTGATTGCATTCTGAGAAAAATAGTTTTTTGAAATAAATCACATAGATACAAGCCATAAGTCTTTTATCTGGCATCCTATATGTGTTAATTTAAAAGAAAATAAAAGAACACCTAACAAATCTGAGTATTTAAAATTTACTTAATAATTTTATCTTTTTATTAATAATAAGGAATTAGAGTACTGAAACATGTCATTCTCAACATTGTTTCAAAATTGAGGTAAAAATAATAATGCTTTATAGGATCTCTAAATCTTTTGATTAAATTTGATAAACTAATTTTACAAATCCTAGGCAGAACTACAAGAAAAGAGAACTGCTGTTTCCTGGGTTAAAAGCAGAATTGAGTTGTGGTAATTTTCATGGTGGCTGTCATTCCAACAAATGTAAAGCACAACTCTTTCAGACGCTGAAGAATATCCAGTGTCAAGAAAGTATGTGGAGTTGTATCTAAAAATTAAATGCATCATAAAACTGAAATAGTACCGTATCACCAAATATTAACTTTGATTCTATCTGGCATCAGAAAATATTTAAGAAGCCTCTTCGGCGTCTACAATTTAATTAAAGGCTTTCAACTACAAGAGAGTTCACAAACTATAGCATTGTTTTTCTTTAGCTGAAATTTAAAAGTGAATTTTTAAAAGGGTGCCATGATAAAAAAAAATGGAACGTAAATGATTAGCAGGGTCTAAATTTATTTGGAACTGCCTTGAGCATGCTGACAATAAGCTATTATTCTATTATGATGCTTTGAAGGATGAACCCAGCAAATGTAGAGAGAGCCAGGAAACCTCCATAATCCTGTCACTCTGAGGGAGATGTATTCAATTTCATTATGTGAGGGGTTTCAGAACAAAATCTGAAGATATTTTTCTTGATGCAGCTGCCTTCTTTTTTTTTTTTTTTTTTTTTTCCGAGACAAGGTTTCTTTTTGTAATTCTTGCTGTCCTGGAACTCACTCTGTAGACCAGACTGGCCTCCAACTCCCAGAGATCTGCCTGCCTCTGCCTCCAGAGTCCTGAGATTCAAGATGTGGGCCACCACTGCCCAGCTATGCAGCCTTCTTTTAAGGATGAGGTGTGACAGCGCGGACTGACCTCTCAGTGGCCTCATTTGCACATCTAATTGGAAATCTCACGTCTTCCAAAACCTTAACACATTAGTCAGCTCTGAACCGGGAATCTCAGATCTCATTGCGCTTTGTGGAATCATTTATAATAGCCAGGGCTTATTTCAGATTACATATTTACCATAATTCTTTTGCTAGCAAAATAAAGAGATTGTTTTCCCTTCACCATCCGTGTGTTTATGGTAATGAGTCAGTGTAATAATTCATCTCTGCAGCAGTGAATTTAGACATATCACAGCTACATCATTAGTCTCATTCACTTAGCATAATATTCCTAAAGCATCGTGAAATGACGGGGGAAATTTAGGAGTGAGCGGCAGCAGCTTATGGGAACTGGCAGGAAGCCGGTGAGTGTCGTTTTCTGTTTTGCCTTCATGAATCTGCCTTGTGAGGTAATATTTGTTAGGTCAAATTTACTTGTAATTTTAGTCTCATCAGGAACCTTAAACAGTTAAAAAAACAAAACAACAACAACAACAACAACAAAACTCATGTAGTTGCATGCATTTCTCCAAATCGTTGTCTTATTCTCCATCTGAGGGCTAAGTGCTTTAAGCAGGAAGTATCTATTGATTGGCATGTTCTTGTTAGTCCCAGTTTGGGACATCTCTTTAATTCAAAATTTCATTTTATTTTGAAAGACAAGTACAAGCACTTAAAACAAATAAACAAACAACTTTTAAGCTTGATCCACGCTGGGGACTGCAATATTTAACAAGTGAAAATACAAGCACTGAGAATGATTTTAAATAATTTCTCATTGCTTATGTATATATGTTGAGAAGCATGTAGACATTGAAATTGAAATCTCTTGTAAAGAATTTACGTTTGTCAGATTCTTAGGCAGTTGTGAACAAGTTACAGTTTTAGTTGCTAAATCTAACATTATTCAAGACTACATCATTTGTGACAGTAGCTTCTGTGAGAACACAACTTAGTCTGTGGTTTACACTTACCCCACCATTAACCTTTACACCTGCTGCCTAGCCATTCTGCAGACTATGAGAAGATAATTGCTCTCTCTCCGTTTTCCATGTGGTAAACTTCCCTAATTTTCTGATATTCCGTACTTCACAAAGTACTATACTATGGACATACTTATAACGGAATGGATCCCTACTCAGATGACTTAATAAAGTTGGTATTTTAGGATGATTCTAAAGTAGCTTTATATACTAGTATGTATGAATGTATGCATACATTTGTATGTATTGTGTGTGTATGTATATGTATATATATGTATATATATATATATATAGCCACCAATGGGAGTTGTTGCTCTCTTTTCACTATGTGGTCTGGGGAATCTAACTCAGATTACCAGGATTGGCTGCAAGCACCTTTATGCACTGAGGTGTCTTGCTAGTTCTACAGAATGATTCTAAGGAGGGGATGTTGCTTCCTTATGTGAACTTTAGAACTAGAATCTATTCATCTTAAGGACACCCACCCACACACACACACACACACACACACACACACACACACACACACAGATATCTTCACATAATTAAAGCAAACTGAAAAAAAAAAACAAACTTCTGCTTACCTATGAATTTTTATCACCATCTTACCTTGGTAGTTTAGTGCTCTGTCCTTTCTACCTTGATAATTCTTCATCTTGGTTTTTGATCCTGAAGTAATACAGTTTTAAACCTGTGCCTACGTTTATTGTTAGAACACCCATGTAGCATTTCATCCTTTAAAAAATATTTATGTGTATTTTACATATGTGTATGACCACTACATGTATGTCTGTGCACTGCATGTGTGTAGTGCTCAAGAAGACTGGGAGATGATGTAGAATCCCATGGAACTGGCACTACAAACAGTTCTGAGTTGTCACATGTGTGCTTGGAACTAAACTCTGATTTCTGTAAGAACAAGTGCTCTTAACCTCTGGGCCATATTTCTGTCCCTTTGGTAACATTTCTTGGCTGACTTTAAATGTAGGAAGTGTGTCTGGTATAGTGTTAAGGTTTAAGATAGAATTTGAATGGGAGTATGTTAATGAATTTTATAATATTTGGTGGACAGAATTATTGTTACCTAAGTCCACCACACAGGGAAGCCACTGGTTTGTTTTTTGTTCCAACACATGGCTTTGTGTTCAGCAGACACCGCCAGAGTTAGGCATTAACAAGTATTACAGAAACAAGGGAGAGGACATACAAGAAAATACAGGAAGGTTTGGACCTCATGGAGAAAGCATCTGGATTAAAACTTAATTAGATGTGGTTGGAATGTGTGATCAGGATGTTCTCTAAATTCTGAATATCAGGACACACCAAGGTAATGCATATGCTAAAACTTAATCTCTATTGTGGGGAGATACTCAATGAGGCTTCTGGGTGTGGTTATGTCATGAAGGCAGAACCTTTATGAACTAAATCAGTGTCCTCTTAAGGAAAGTCTCAAGAAGCCCATTATCAGTTCCATCATGGGAGGACACACAATACACTATATGTGATGTAGAGAATAAGGTTGTACCATATATACACCCTACTGTGACCTTGTCCTTGGACTGTCTTTCCAACCTCTGGAAGAACTATGCACAACAAATTCCTGTTGTTTACAAATTATCCAATGTAAAATATTCTGCCATAGTAACAATGATGAATAGAAAATGTAAATGAAAATAAATTTGTCTATGCTTAAGTAAAGTGTATTAATAGCAAGGGAAATTATGGGAGGACATTGAAGAATAAGCAAGGAACTCCAGTACTGTATCATTTGCTGTGGGACAGTGGCCCAAGCATCTGAACACACACACACACACACACACACACACACACACACACACACACACAGTGAAACCTCTTGGAAAAATTGATGCATTTGATTATACTAGCATACAATAGGAAATAATTACTTAATTTACCTACTTATTCTAATTTCACAACCAGAAAACAAATTAAATAACAATTTTGGCTTCTCATCTGTATCTTTTTTAATAGGAAACTACCCAAATGGAAATGTATCTGTTCATTAATCAAATCTCTTATGCAAACCTACTAAAGTGGTTAAATAACATCATTAGTTATAAAAGAAAATACTGTATAGCAGTGAAGAATGAGTGAGAATTACTGTAAATACATGGGTAAATCTTAACAAATTTAAAGTTAAAGACCAATTATAGCATGATCCAAAGAGGATTTAGTGAGTAAATGATATTTTTTTATAAATTTATAAGTATGTGAAAAAATATATTATTTCTTCACATGGTCATGTGCAGGAAACATTGAATTGAAGAGTGCATCAAAGAACTGACAGTGGATAGGAAGCATGCAGCAATATAGAGTCACTCAGGAGATTTCAACTGTGTGATGAAACTGATGCATCTTTAAAAGTTATTATATTGGGATATATAATAATACAGATATTATATTTTGAACATCAAACCAAACAATGATATGCAACGATAACCCTTTGGTTAGGGTTAACTTATCCTTTCAATGATTGTTTCAACAAAACTGAGACAAGCTTATGGAGTGTGGCTTTCAGACTGTGCCATGTACATTACCTGGCATTTCCTCCATGTGGTCACCCTAAAAGCCCACAATTATATGGAAAAGCTTCACTGGGAGAAGCCAGAAAAATGCCTGAATGTGAGAGTCCAAAGTGTTATAGGATTTAAAGAGTAAGTACTTCTTTAATGAAATGTCCTAGTAACTTTATCAAATATAGTTGGTTTCAATTTAATCCTTCGTCATCATCTCTCTCCAATAAAAAGGCTATTGTAAAAAATTGAAGTACACTATTACATTTCAAATTGTAAGTATTTAATAAATCTTGTGTGGACTACATTTTGTCAGTTTGACACAAATAAGTGTCATCTGGAAAGAGGGAACCTCAATTGAGAAAATGTTTCCACTAGATTAGTCCATCAGCAAGTCTATGAGTCATTTTCTTGATTAATGATTGATGTGGTATGACCCAGCCCACTGTGCATGGTGCTACTACTGGGCCAATGGTCCTGGGCTGTCTAAGAAAGCAAGGGAATCCATGAAGAGTAAGTCACTGAGCAGCTCTCCTCCATGGTCTTTCTTCAGTTCCTGCCTCCAGGTTTCTGCCTTAAGCTTCCCTTCATGAGTCCTGCCCTGACTTCCCTTCATGATGAACTATAAGCTGTTGTTCTCACCACATTAGAAAGCAAATTAAAAAGACCTGTATCAGTTATGAATTGCTCAGTGCTGGAACTCTTTTAATTATTTTTTTCCAGCACCTGTCACCTCTAATTGCCATCATTTCCTGGTAGGATATGTGAAGTTTGCTAATAATATCATTTTTCTCTCACCACAGTAAAAACCAAAGTCAACAGTTCTTGCACTTGTCAATAGAAAATTTGTTTTGGATACTGTAGAATTAACCATGTAATTAGTGTATCTAATCCAATAGAACTCAATTTATATACTTACCATTGAGAGTGCTTCTATCAATCAAATTAGTATCAACTGGCCAATAACTTCCATCTCCATGGCGACCTGTGTATATCAGCACATTAGAAATTTAGTGGAAATAGTCCAGGGGACTACAAACAAAACAAAACAAAACAAAACACAAAGACAAAGACAAGATAATCTGAATATACATTAAATGAGCAGAATTATTTGAGTCACTTCTATGTATGTTATTTTTTCAATGTATAAGAAAAATCAGTCATACTTGAACTTAAACTCTTCTCTGGGAGATAGCGCCTTCTTTTTCTTCTCCCAATACTTATAACAAAGTCTCAAGAAACAAACAGAAGAGGCATAGCATTGCCATACTAAATCGCTTTCTCCTGGTGACTTCAAAACAAAGATGACCTGGGTCATCGCTCCGAGGTCCAACCAGCTTTTATTTTCTCCTGCCTGACACAAATAGTTAGCAAGTTCCCATTGCTATCTTACCAGGCCAAGAGTTGCTTTAATTAAATTTGGCTTTGAGTACTTATTGATATTATTATGTGTCAAGTAAGGTGCCCGAGAATAAATACTAGAGAACAAAAAAATATGATCCAGATCCTCATCCATATAGTCTATATATTTGTTGCAAACACACAGCAAAAGGAAGAAGACCCCTTCATTATTGTATTATTGGGAACTGTGCCTCTCACAGGTATTCAATGGATGTGAAAATAGTATTGAAAAGGATTGAGTCACAAATTAATCAAAAATACTTACATAATAATAACAAAGCTTATTAATGGTACTGTATTACGTATGACCCATTATTCTATTGATAAATAAAGATAATGGAAATTATTTGATTAGCTTTGAGCTTTCGAATATCTTGGTGGACCACGCACAGAAAAACATTAGAGACTTGACTATATTCAAACGCATTCCGGCATGCAGTATTAGTTTCTGAAGTAATTCTAGTTAATACAATAACTAAGGTGTCAGCAACAGTAGGAGGGGGCGTTCTCAGGCTCTATTAATAAGTAACATGTTCCTTTATCTTTCTGGCTTACAGGTCAGCCTTGTGACATTCCTTTTGCATGCCCAACATTCTTCTCACTAATGCTATCCCAGAATCTCATTTTATTTGCAAAAGAGCAGTAGAGAAGCAACTTAGCATTCTGTTCACTGACACCCTATGCACAATTTTTAAAAAAAAATCTTTGGATATCAATTTCTTCCAACGAGCAATGGGAAAAAGTAATTAAACACAGTGAATTATATTTTTCATCTAGAATGGCATATTTCAACTCAGCTGGGCCTTGACTATGAGTGGGAAAGGAAGTAGAAATTAGCGTGAGTATTCTAGTTATATGCAGTAGATAAGTTGGAGATGTGGTTGTAAAAGGAACAATTTACATGAGAAGAAACGGGAAATTTCCATAGGCTCAATCCCTCATCAGTGGACAGTCCTAACCTTTCTCCAGATACCTAGCTTATGTAACTCAGTAACTTCTGAAATTTCATGAAATAGAGACGAAGCTGCTTTGCCCATAGCACACTGTGCGATCAATGTTGGAGGAAATGAAGTGAAACAGAAGTTCTGTATGAATATTAAGAATACTTTTGCAGCAACTGAAAGCATCTAGATTGCAAAGCAGTCATCCAAAAGACATCCTAACAACCTAATCACTTAGGCCAGTAACAGCAATAAATGACTCCTGTAGGGAGTAATCCTATATTGGTTGGAAATTAGGTAGACAGCATAGGGAGAATTTTCCTTTTCCTCCGGCCTCCTGACAAATGTCTTTTTAATGAAGTTTCTAACTCTCTTTGTTGTTTTGTGGTAGGAAGTAAAAACAAGCCCAAAAGCACATCCATGTGTTACCCAGGCAGGAAGCTGTATCGGTATGGAACCCCTTGGATTTAGCAGGCTATCAGTTACTTTGAGAATATAGTAAGTAGAAAATAACTCTCATATCAGGCCAGAGTGTTGAACAGGATAAGGACTCTGTGGAAATGCTCCCAAAAAGCATGTGCCTTAAAATGTGGGTATTTTACGCACAAAATCTAGTATGTTGACATTCCTGGCTCTTTGTTGTTTTTTGACTAGATTGATACCACAAAGTAAAATTAAGTTATTCTTAATGAGTCTAAGAGAAGGTGTCTTAAAAAATGTGATATAATCAAGGAGATAGATTGGATTTATGGTAATTTAGATATCTTATACTAGTTCATCAGGAAAACACAAAACTTATTTCCAGGATATTGATGAGGCTCAGACCTCTTGATCTAAGTTGTGGAATTGAGATTTAATTTTGTGCTAAGTTTCCATTCTCTGAAAGATACTTTTTAAACTCCAGGAAGCCTTTCCTTATAGCTAAGTAATAAATAAAGTAATAAATAACTGCTAATAATAGTAATAGCAAAGGCAATAAAATATGCTTCTCTACCACTATTAGGCAAGTTCCAGGAAGTTAACAAATGAGTTGATATCAGAGAGCTAAAGGAAAGAATACTAGCATTGCTGCTGCCAGACAGGCCAACACTTATCTGAAGACTAACTGCTGTGGAATGATATTTAATGTGTTTAGTTAACTTGGAGGGTGATTTCATAAGCATTGATTTACAGAAAGAGAGGAGTAATTGAAATTTGGAAGATAGTTGGAGTACAGTCAGTCAATGTAAATATTCAAACTACTTCCCTATCCCAAAAGTCTCAGTTTCATTAAAAGAGAATTAAATGATAATAATTTATTTAACACTTATTGAATGCTTGCTACATGAAAAGCATAGTCCTAGATTCTCTGAGAAGAGGAAATATAAAAGGATGCATTAATTTGTGTCCTGTGATGACATCCAACATTGCTTCATTATATCTAAAGCTTAAATAATACTATTTACAATTAATTATAATTATAATTCTTATAATTCACTCTGGGTACAGTGATTTAAGGACAACTCAATCCATCCATTTCTATATAACCCTGCCTGATTTACTTAAAAATGTTTTCCTTTATATAGTATTATTAAAATAAATACCTGCAAAAATAATGTAATATTTTAACAGTATTACTTTAGAGTTTTACTAGTTAAACATTTGGAATCCTTAAATACTTTTATGTAATATACTAAATCTCCAAAATTTTAATATTTGTGAGGATCTCAGAGTGGATTTAAAAATAAGCTCAAGTGTCTGTGACCTTCCTGTCATTTGCTTCCAGCATTGAAGATGAGAAGGGCAGAAGTCTTATGGCTGCTTTGGGGGAATATGCAAATTAGTTTCTCCTTGATGCTGATCCCAGTGGTACATGTGCTGAACTCTAAACACTGGAGGAGAGACTCCTGTGAATCGAGATTTTTTTTCAATATATTACTAGATATTGTGCATTTTAATTTATTGTGTTTTCACTGTTTTTCCTCATTATTTTGTTCTCAGAGGCCACTTAAGACATTGTTTCTAAATTTTTTATTGTGGTATGTGTATGTGCATGTATGGATTTGCATGTGTGTGTTTATGTGAAATTAAACCATATTAATGTCCTCACTTGAAGCATGGATGGATAATATTTCCCATGATAAACAGCTTTCATCACCTAGAAAAGATGAATTGTGTCGGGATTTGGTGCTAGAATCTACTTTTCCTTGTGGATGTTTATAAGTTCAGGAAGGAGAGTGGGACATTTATGTGCAGAGAACATTTAGGAAGTTGGATGTGGTAGCTGTAATCTCATCTTTAATCCATCTTCTGTGAGTGGGGATTCAGAGGGTCCACACTATCAATCTCCAGAGAAATACATATGGGCCATAATCTAAATCAAATGGGCAGATTGGTCATCTAACAAATGTTCAGTGCATAGCTTCCCAAGGGTGCAGAGCACAGTGTTATCTTCTTGATCTTAGAATTGGTTTTCTGAGAATAATTCTGGTGGTAATGACAAAAATTGCATCGATTTTATGTCTTGTATACCAGTGGATAAAGAAGATCCATTAATGCCACATGAATACAATTTGACTGTCCAACACACAGATCACATTGAGATATATTTAAAACAGATGACTTGTCAGAGGCCCGATATGTGTGTAAGTGATCAATTTATCATGCATTTGATAATACTGCTGACTTTGAGCAAAGATATCAGGGCATCAAAAACCAGGAAACAGAACAATAAACACCCAAGAGTTTTCAAATTCATATAAATAGAAAGCAACTGCTCACTCATTCCTAAGGTCTAATGCTCTGTGTTTAAATAAACATAAAAGAAAGTTCACCGAGTGAAGGAAAATATTACTGTTTCAGATGCAACAGAGGCTAATATC
Source organism: Cricetomys ansorgei (assembly GCA_026225945.1). Classification (NCBI taxonomy): domain Eukaryota; kingdom Metazoa; phylum Chordata; class Mammalia; order Rodentia; family Nesomyidae; genus Cricetomys; species Cricetomys ansorgei. The sequence goes on along the minus strand of JAMJFZ010000236.1, from coordinate 6,636,556 downwards.
CTTATCATGTATGAAGCCTGGTGCTGAATAAATTCTTGTAGTTTTCCCTTCTTCAAAACAGTAGGTTGAATTTGCATCCTACGGATATTCTAAGAGCTGTACTTCACAAAGTAGGGATGGTCTGGTAAACAACTTTGTGTTGTCTAGAATGAGAAAAGCAATGTGTACATCCGTGTCCAGCCATTTTAATCCTAAAAGGTCGTTTTTCTATATGTGTTTTCATTTGTACACCATTTACTATGAAGAGTTGACTCTTGCTAAGAAGAAATCACATTTACAAGAATTCTTAGAAATGACACTAGAAATTAAGATGAGAATTTCATGCATACATATGATAAATGCTGTGACCATGTAGCCGTGGGAAACAATGTACTGTAAGAGGGAAAGGGAATGACAAGCATTGTGATATTTGTGATTCATGGCATCCTATACATGCAGAATTTATATGAGATGATTCTTTTATCCTAAATACTTGCTCTTGGTGGACATCTCGATTTAATTCTGAGTATTGACATTCTGAGGCAAATGCATAGTTTGAGCAGCACATGGGGGATGGCTTCCTGAGAAACTGCCTAAGGCAGGAAAAAAAATGCTTACAAATAATGCACTTTTTCCATAAGTACTAAATAAAATCAGCACTGACAGACTCATCTGGACTCCTACATATGGAGATGACAGATGTCAGTCAATGAAAACCTTTAATGAAAACATCATACTTCACTAATCAAATATGTATACAGAAATAATATGAATAATTTATATGCTATAATGCAAAATATAAATATTCATGCTTTCATTTCTATACATTCTATCACTCTGAAGCACACAGTCTTGACACCAAACCAAAAAAAAAAAGGGCAATTATTAAAAAGGAACCAAAGAATCTTAACACTAAATAAAAGTTTTTGATCATAGCCGATCAGTTAAGTTTCTACATAAAGTTATAAAGTAAAAAAACAAAAACAAAAACAAACAAACAAACAAAAAACCTCTTCTAATTTCTGATGTATTTGAATCTTACAAATTCATCTACCTTATTGGTTGCTGATGAAGTATGCTATCTGAACCTGATAATCTACCATATTTTAAAAGCTCAGTACTTTATCAGTTGTTGCAATTATTATTAACATAAATTTAGATGAAGCACTTATTAAAAGTTCAGTTGTTAGTAGAATAGAAGTCAACTAAATGCTAATGATAAGAAAGATGGCGGAGCTGTCTTAAATAGTTTCTTTCACTGGGTTTCTTCTTAGGCCTCTTTGTCTTTAGCTCATCTGATATAATGGCCATCAGAAGGGTCTCAGAAATCACTTTTAGATGCAGCCCTGTCTCTACCAAAATCTAAAACATCATTCTGTTTTTCTCTATACAAGGGCTTTTCTGGATGACTAATTTTCCTAGGAGCTCATTTACCAGACACCAACAATGAACAAGATGACACACAGCCTCATGTAGTTAGTTCATAAAATAGAAACTGCTCTCAAATCCACAGAAAGACTCTGATAGCATCTCCCAGAGTGCTATACTGGATTATCCCAGACATGGATGTGAAATGTGCCTGTGTTTGGGTGATGCTCTAAGTAACTAACACAGAGGAAGGTCAGAGGAAGATCATTCTTCTCTAAGTGTCTTAGTCAGTGTTCTGTTGCTCTAAAGACACACATGACCACTGCAGCTCTTATAAGGGAAAATATGCAATTTGGACTTGCTTACAGTTTCAGTGGTTTAGCCCGTTGTCATCAGGGTGGAGAATATGGTGGTATGCAGGCAGATATGGTGCTGGAGAAGTATTTGAGACTTCTACATCTAAATCCACAGACAGTAGAAAGAAAGTGAACAACTGGCTTGAGCCCTGGAGGCCTCAAAACACACACCCTAGTGATTCACTTCCTCCAACAAGGCCTCACCTCTTAATCCTTTCTAAAGAGCCACTTCCTGGTGACCAAGTATTCAAATCTGTAATCCTATGGGGGCCATTCTCATTCAAACCACCAAGTGACTGTCTAAGAACTGGAATGGCTGAATGAACACATTAAGCCATGCACATCCTGCCTGTGGGTATAAATAACGAGTCTGTTGGAATTTCCTTCTCCACATATCCATTCATGCTCTACCCATGCATTCAACAGAAAGTTCAGTTGTGTTGTATAGCAGTTTCCTCTGAAATTTAAACAGATCCTATAGGGAAGTTCCTCAAGACAAAGATAAACAAGCCAAAAGCTTCAGAACAGCATTCAGGAATACCTGAAACTGACTAGATTCCCTACACCCAGACTTCCCCAAGAATATGTATGTGTGTGTTTATATATATATATAAACACACACACAGAAAATACTGCTGAGAAGTCACTCTAAGACTAAGACCTACCAAGCTTCAGGAAAGACTATGGTATGAGTTCAGCTGCCTGCAAGAAGAAGGTACCAGATGTATTCCCTAGAAGAAACAAAGCTCTGTCTAGAAAGGCTCAGACTCAACTGAGCCACTTGGAAAGGCCATTTTCCAAGTCACTGAGCCACCCAAAGTCTGTGCAGTGTGCTTGAGCTTCCCAGCTTTTGTGAGTTGTCACCCATGCTAGATGTGCTTTGGTGATGCAGCTGTCTTTGAGTTATGTCTTCTCCTGTAAGTAACCCCTATAAAACTTATTGGTTTACCAAGCTGGACCTTGATGGGATTTGTAATTGTGTCTGTCATGAGTTCCCTTTCTTGGATTAGTAGATGTATGTGTTATGTGTTTCCAGGATAATTCTGTCACACAACATAATTGAAACCTGAACAGGGACACAACAGGACTAAAGATGAACTGGGGATGAGTGCAGGCACAGTCCTGGCTATGAGTAACAGGACATCCAACTAAGGCTGAGCAACCTGATGTGGGAATATTCACACAGTAAGTCCTGGTACAACCTGACTTTCCTGTATTGTATATGTAAGTATGGTTTTTCTTCTGTTTAATGAGACCTGCAACTAAGTTAAGCCAACACAATTAAGAGTCTCTGTGGGGGGATTTCCAGAATTGAAATCTTTGTTTCTATGGTATGGGGTATCATGACTGCTTGCTGAGTGGGGTGCACCATGTGAGTACAGAGATGCCCTGAAAACAATAGCTTTAGAGACAATTTTCTCATCTTTGAGACTAGTACAAGGATTGAGTTTGTCAGCAATCAGCAAGAGAGGTTACCTCTGTTCTGTGTAGTTAAGAAATGCACCTGTTGCTGAGATGAAGGCCAAGCAACATTTTTGCTTAGAGACTGAACTGCAACTAGAAGGAGTGATCCAGCTACCATCCTCCCTGTTAGCCTCTGCTTTGTCAAGTAAATTAGATGAGCTAGACGATAAGATAGAGATGTTGGTTTGCTGTTTCTTACAGCTTGGAGGCCAAAGGAAAAGAACATTCAAGTTAGAGCCGTACTCAAGAACCCTTTATGGGATCCAGAAATGTAGAATGGATAGGAAGAATCAGAGAGCGAGGAGGGCATGGTTAAAAAGCTGTCAGACCTCAGGTCTGACTTTTAGAAAGTAGGAGGAGGAAATTTGTGATTCAATGAGTAGATGGTGCTTAACAATGGTTCTGAAAGGGTTTAAGAAATATGAAACATAGAAATGCAATCACATATAGGGGGAAATGCCTTCCCAAGTATGGCCATTAACAGTATTCTTCAGTCTCCTCCCCACCCACAGGGAAATGACCATTAAGCTTATCAGCAGGATTCTTCCTTCCCCAGCATACCAGGAGCCACCCTGTCCCAAGGGGCTAGTCCAAGGGCACAGGTTGACCACGCCCCCCCTGGATCCCGCGCGCGAAACTCCCAACCAATTAGTCTAACATAGAGAGCTCGGAGCCAATCAGCTGCACGAGCCCCCATCCCCAGACCCCTTTGCCCTAACCCGATAAAAGGGCTGGGAGGGAAGGGATCGGGGCCCGCCATGCTCATCTCCTGCGTGGGATAGGCGGGACCCGGACGCGCGCCGGAAATGCCTCAAAAAGCTTCACCATTTGCTCCTTGGGGCCGCTTCTATCCTGCGTGTTAGAACGGTCCCAGTGCACTGGAATAAATCCTCTTGCTATTTGCATCGATATCCCGTCTGTGAGTCTCTGTGGGGATGTGGCGTTCCGGTTTGGACCCTGGGGGTCCCAGTTTGGATCCCTGAAGTCCAACAGTTCAGTACAAGAAACTTGGGTAGTCAGGACATACTCAACAGTTTAATTGCTAGAATTTGGGAAGACTTTTCAAGAAGCAGTAGAAGAGCCTGTCCCAACTGTGTTGTGGGGTTGTAGGACATAGGAACAGAAGAGATCAGACTGACTGATGTAGAGGTAGAAAAACTGAGCAATAAAATTAACCTTCCCACCTTAAGGCAAAGGCTTCATAAACTCAGAAAGTATGAAGGAAACCAGTCACTGATGTAGTGGTTCTTCAGAGATATTAGACTATCTCTCTCTGATGAGTTCATCATGGGTGGAGAAATGTACAGAGGTCCTAAGAAAGAGCTCCAGAATATGGAGGTACAATGGCTTACAGAGACTGATAGGATTGTGGTGAGCTAATTAAGTTAGAGACTCTTAACCATGTTGCTAACATGCCTAAGGCTGATCTATGGATGAAGGAATTGTTAAAAATCAATTGACCTTTACATCCTGCATTATACCTTTCTTATGTTTGAGTCTATTGTCTTCTTTATTGTGATTTTCTGGAATTACATGACACTTGCTCAGAACAGATTACAATAGACTTTCAGAATGATTCATGAAGGTTTTCTTTATAAACTCACTATTTGGTATGACAGTGGTTCTCAAGCTGTGGGTCACAACCTCTTTAGCAGTCAAATGATCCTTCCACAGGGGTCACCTAAGACCATCTGCATATATGACAGTAGCAAAATAACAGTTATGAAGTAACTGGTTGGGGGGTCAACACAACATGTGGAACTGTGTTAAAGTGTTACAGTATTAGAAAAGTTGAGAATCACTGTGTTATGGGATGGTGGTTCAGGATGTTGCCTTGTCCCACCCATTCTTTGGAAAAGGTTTTATTATATCGATAACATAAACTAACACTTAAATGTTTCACAGACCTAGAGTCTTGTTTAAGAGACATACATTGTCAAAACATCCAGTATCAGGGGTCAGTTACGCCCCTGAGTTCTGGTCAAGGAGTTCTTAGAGGCCTCCAATGATAAAGCCATTGCAACAGTTATTGGATGCTTCACAGAACTGAATGGTGGGATCCTATTGCTGAAGGTCTTGTACATGTGAGTTTCAGAACATGGAGAAAGAAATCTATGGCTGTAGTGCCAGGAGTTGCTACTAGCTGTGCTGGAGAGGACTCAGCCTGAAATTCATACTCAGCTGTGTAACCAGAATATTTCACCACATGAAAATGCCAGGCAAGAAGTGCCAGTTAGTGCAATAGTGGCACAAGTGGTTATGGATACAATCAACTTTCTGATTAGACACAAGCCCAACTCCACAGGATGAAATTTGCATATAAGTGTGGGAACTTAGACAAAAATCTATGGCTGGTGTGGTCATAGATCCAATGGGAAACTCAGAACTGTTATTTATCAAATGGATGAGATATGCCTTAAAACTATCTTTTAAACATATGTGCTTGTGCCCATAGATGACTGATGTTTTCAGCCTCAACTCATGACCAGTGAAGCCCCTGAGAACAAAGGATTGTTGCTGTGACATAGATGCCCAAGGCTTAAGTTTTAGATAGATGTTGGTTCACCAAGTCAGACCTGGTGGGTTTCTGTACTTTGATCTGTCCTGGCTCCCTAACAAAGGTGAATAGGTGTGTGTGTGTGTGTGTGTGTGTGTGTGTGTGCGCGTGCGCGCATGCATGCGCACGTGTATGCATTTGTGTGTGTGTGGTGTTTTGTGTAAACCCAGGAAAAGTCTGTCACCAAAGTGAATCTACTGATTGAAGCATTAGAGATAAAATGGCTACTTTAGAGGTATAAAAATTACTACAAAGGGAAAAGTTTTAGTGAGTGATTGTAACCCCTTGATTATTTCCAAAATTTAAAATAAACCCAATTTTATGTAAATATTAAGTAAATAAATGTCCAAAAGCATATATTGGGACAATAGGCTTATTAGCTACTTAGGAAGAGAAAAATGATGGGAAGTTTTTCAAGTACATAAAAATTTAGCAGAGGAAGGTTAGCTAAATTCTTCATATAGTCTATCTAAAAGTTTTCTAGAATTAATCTTAGGGGAGACAGAGACCCACTTAGGGAATTTTGCACATACCTTATCTATTTGAGAAAGATAAAGATTATGCTAATTAAGAATGAAGAGATTTAAAGAAGCTGTTGCAGTAAGTAGGGTAAGAATAATGTTAGCTACGGATCTGTAGAACAGATCAATTTACATATGAGTAGATTATGGCTTAGAAAGATGAGTTTACTCAGGAATACATTCTTAAGTAACTGAGTCTGCCTAAGTCTGACATGGTTTTCCCCAGTGAATTAATATATAAGAAGAAATGAAATAAGGAAAGGGACAAAAAGGAACAAGAGATAATCATGGCATGAGTGTAGGAACATTTAGGATCTGTGATATGAGACACAGAGTCTGTATTCTCAATAGGACATACAAAACAAGGTAGATTTTGGAAGGAAAAAGAAATGATACTGTTTGCAACCATACACAGCACTGGCAGAAGTGATGTCGTCGCTTTAGAAAGGGTATAACAGAGCATACCACGGTGGTGCAGACCTGTGATCCCTGTATAGGAGAGGGTGCGGCAGTAAAATTACGAGTCTTAGGGAAGCTTTGACTATCCCATGTCTCAGAGCAAAAACCAAAGTCAAGCAAATAAAAACGACAATAGCATGAATGCAAAATTTGACATCAGAAGAGGAGAAAACAGGCTTCAAAAATGTGGGAGATGACTGACACTGAGGCCACCTCCCTACACAAGATCATCTTTTCCTTCCCCTGCCCCCATACTCTTCAGCAGGGAATGCTCAGCATGACCTGTCAGCTGTGAATGGGGGTCTAAGGGAGCATGAAGATTGTCAGTAGCTAACACAGTGGGTCTTCAATGTGCTGAAAAGAAGGAACACTCTAGAACTACTCTAACATACAGTAGAGAAATTAGAAAAGCCTTTCACAAGTTCATCTTTCTACCATAACACACTGCTCTGCATAGTGTTCCTTAGTTGTCCTTTGCATCCATCTTATTGTTCTACTGATTTTCCCATCTTCTGGATCCCTCACCATCCCTTCCCAGGATTTCCCTATATAGAAATCTACTAACTATTTTCCATTAAAGATCCATTTACACATTAGACTCCAGTGTAGGATTAACGAAATCTTTTCCTTTACTCTAGCCCATTGTGATTTCCCACCTGAAATACTGAAATATCCATTGTTATGGGTAACGTCTGATTTGCCACTTAAAGTTTGACATAGATCTGGTCATGAAATATGAAATATTTCATGAAAAATGAAATATTTATAGTACATATTTTCTGTAATGCAGACTGCTTGAAAATGAACCCACATAACTCTTTTTGTCTAAAGCCTTTCCATTTCTACCCTCATGCTAGACTCACAACAGTTAATAAATAAGTTGTCAGAAGTGAGCCCAGTTCTTCTAACAATGCATTTGCAATATTTCAAGCATTCATTGGTATCCATTTTTTTCTATTTAGCAATGCAAAAAGCTTGTGAAATTTAAGTCTATATTTTTTTTTTTTCTGCTAACAAGAAAAGACAGAGGTCAAAGAAAGGGCTTAGAATCTTTCAAAGATGACTACAATTTCTTACTTTTAATTTTATCTATTGTTATAGTAGGTGATAGTTGTGTTTATGGTGTTTAGCTGGAAATATACCTTTATGCTTTATTCATCTTCTTTCCAATAGCAGCAGCATATAGAGCATCCATATCCATAGGTTTTCCTGTCTATACTTTTTATTAGATAGGAAAGCTTTTGCTTTCTAGAAGTCTTAACTTTGCTAGTTACTTGTGTTATTGTTTAACTTAAAATGCATTTATTTAACAACTATATTGTTAACTACTAGGAAATGTGATGGACATGACAATGACAGTCTAACCAATCTTCTATATAGGGAGAATTTATAACCCAATTATTAAGCTAGGAATATCGACAGTGAATTATTAGAAATGGGCAACATGTTGGCACGTAAGTTGGGTATTATGGAAACCAACAACCAGAAAGAAAAGACAAAAAACGTAATGTAAGAGATTAGAAAGCAATAGAATTCGGAAGGAGGTCTGGAAGGAAGAAGGATTTGAATTCACTCTTTTGAGAAAGGGAGAAAATACTGCTTAGGTGACTGTTTGATTTTATGGCTAGACTTTAGTGTATATGGAGGGATATTTTGGCCATCATGTTAGAAAATGTAACTCTTGGGCTGATGATGAGCATCCTAATGCCAAAGAACTGAGTCTTCTCTGCAACCATCAAGTATTCCATAAATGTTATTTTTACTTTTTATTTATTTATATTTATAAATAAATTTATTATATATTTTATTTATTTATTATATAAATATTATTATATACGTATGTATATATATATATATATGTATACATATATATATGTTATTCTATAAACATTTGACTTTTTATCCACAGTTAAGTGTAGCCTTCACCCCTCATGAAGGAAATTTCTATTTGCAATGGACAGAGACCACTATAAAAAAAACTATAGCCAATCAATATGTAGATCATTGGATCCCCATCCCAATGGATCCATCTAAAAAGCATTCCAAGCATTCATGCCCCTAAGGCTCAGAGAACACTGCTAAAGAGGAGGCAGACAGAGTGTAAGAGCCAAGCAAAAAGGGAAGTTGCCCTGAAACTGTGTCACATAATAAACTCAAGAGGTACACCCATAAAGTCTTACCAACATGATTTCCTAAATATGAGCTGAAAAACAATGTTACCAATGGCCATTTCAAATTAGATGAGAAAGGGCCCAGAAAGCCTCCAACCTACACAAGGAACTAGGCAAACAAAGAAAGCTGGGAGTGGAAGGTTGTTTTCCACAGGGAACAGCACATCTACTGTTTGTCTAGTTCCTAAGAATCAACCCTGAGCACAGACATACAGGTAACATTATCAGACTGAATAGATTATATTAAGAGATATGTTATGTATATACATACATACATTTATGTTCAATGAAAATTAGTCAAAAAAGAGGCTATGAATTTGAAGGCAAGTTGGGAGGAGTTTATGGTAAGGTTTAGGGAAGGTAGAAATGTAATTATATCCTATCAATAAAAATTAAATTAAAAAAAGAATTCTTTGGGAGAATAAAACAAATAATACTGAAATACAAAGTGCATAACGGATAGAAGCAGGCAAATTCAGAGCCAGGAAGAGGTTTCTCAAGAAGGATCAAGGGAGTTAGCAGATATTACAGAAAGAACCTGTGCCTGAAATATTGCTTGAGATACTGTAAACAAAATCTCTGACTTGTACTATGAGAAGGGTAAAATTTCTACACAGATCCAGCAAATCTCTATGGGCAGTGACTATGTTTCATTCTTTCAAAGTTACCTATTAAAACATAAAAACACCTGAGAGGCCGACTCAGGCAGCTACTTGATTGCTTGCTGGGAACACGACAGGCACTTAACACTCTATTAAAAGCACATTACTCATTTTCCACCTCTACTTTTTCACCACTCATAATTTAGAGAATTGGCAAATTTCAAACCTGAGAAAAACACAGGTGAGAATAGCATTTTCAAGTGGGTATAGCAAGTGGGTGAATAATAAACTCAATTGAAGCTATTCACAATAATAAGGTAGAAAGAGGCTTTACTTTTCAATTAAACCTCTCTCATCAGAAGGTGCTAAAGGTTTCAGTTTTTCAACCCAAAAGCTGGCTGTTGTAACCTGAACCCTACAAAGTCTGTTATTACATTAACTAAATTCAAAGCTTGACTACATTGCCTTGAAAACCCCAGTTCCCTGAAATTGAAGCAAGATTCTGCTTATCTATGAGATTAAAACAACTGAGGTGCAAAATGGCAGATGTGGTGTCAAAAGCTTAGCAGGAATATTTCTTTTGAGGGAAACAAAGTCTTGCTAGGGAGATGAACTTATGGTGCTGCTGTTGGCTTTAATGTTTTAATAACAAAGTGAGATCCAATGAATTGATTGCATTTCCATAGTTTATACAGTGGTATTAAGCAAATATTCGTAAGTAATATGTGTACATATCTGTAACTACTTATACTCTGTGAAATTTGGGCAAGGCTCAGCTCCCCTTTATTTGATTTTACATAAATATAAGGTTGTTGTCAGGAGAACAGAAGCAGCTAACACATGTGAAGAACCTAGACAGTGATTGACACAATAGTGGGAAAGCTATTCATAGTTGGGTTTTTTTTTATTATTAGGCAAAGTTGTTACTTTCCAATTTTTTTAAAATTTCTAATTCCAGCCCCCAAACCTGAAAATAATAAAGATGACTTGCACCACACTCACCATTTTACAGGTGGTTATAGTGAACGAAATTAATTCTCAGTCCTACAGTCACACAGCGAGCCCTGTGTTAGGGCTGTGCTGGAATTTAAGGGCTCTGATTCCATTCCAACACTCTCTGGAGCACACAGTGAGTAATGATAATAGGAAAACTCAATAATTATCAATAATAATATAATTAATTAGTGATAATTATCAATAATTGTTAAGATGAGGGGACTCATCTTCCTCTCCTTAAAGTGCAACCCAGTTCACATGGCCCTTCTTTATCTGAACCTTCAAACTTTCTAATGAACCTATACTTCTCTAGACTAAGGGTTTTGGGCCAGACTTCTGCCAGGCCATGAGAATCAGAGGCACTTGAAAGTCCTGGGAGTGAACACTTTCTTTGTAATCCATTAAGGTTAGTTCCTACTCCATGTTAATGATTCTGATATTGACATTGTACCCACTCTACCATCATACCACATAGGCATGGACATACATGTGAAATCATAATCAGAGCAATGTTTATACCCAGACATCTGTGTGTAAGTAAGCACATATTTAGGGCCACATAGAATCATTTTTGAAAATGGGCCTTGCAACCTTTAAAGTGTATTCATAAGAAGCCCTAAAATTTTAATCTTATTTCAGGAAAACAGAATTTCTATATTTATAGCAGAAATATGGTGTATACTGTGGAGTCAGAGAGAAGCATCCGGCCTCCACAACTGTCAACAATGATTTGTGTGACTTAGGGGAAAAAAATACTTATTTTCTTGCTCTACAAACAAGAAAGACAATTAGTGAAGGAGTGACAAAAATTTGCAATTAGTGAAGGAGTGACAGAAGTCCTGGGCTTTGTGAGTACTTAGTATTACACACACCCACATGGAGAAGCAGTCTATCCTATGTATAGCTAAGTTTCTTTACTCTCCAAGAAACTTAACACACTAAAACCTCAGAGTTTCTTTCACATATACAAATAAGCTTCAGATTATCTATTTCTCAAACGGAGATCATATTAGTATTAGTTTGGTACACTGTCTAGTACTAACATTCAAATAGAAATTTCTTTCATAAACTGATATCTCTGTGCAGGCTTTCATATACTGATGTTCTAGTACAGGCTGCACCTACATTCAGGTATAGTTGGAAACAAGTAAAGTCATAAAAAGAGAGAATTGATCCAATAGTACTTATGTCCTTTTAAGAAGATGCCTTAGGAAGCTCTCTTCTGCCATGTAAAGATACAAAAAGGAACACCTTTGGCAAGCAAGAAAGATAGCCCCACCAGGACTTAGCTTTTCTGGACAGCCACTTAGGGATTCCATGGCAACTAAGATATTTACATATTTTTGTTGTTTACTTTACACAACATTAGGTACTGGTGGTTCCAGATAACTTAGGTAGTAGAATTAGCATCCTCCCTGTGTTTCCAGCTTCGTAGACTCAAAGCTGTGGGGACTCACTTAGAAAACTATGATGGGTAGTCATTACACTGTTCCTAAGAATACACAGGAATAAAGGGGAAAAGGAGGGTTCACATTAGAAAAATGTCACACAATAAAACTTCAGATGCTGCAACTTTACAGATTGCTGTTAGATATATTTATGATTCCTGCATTCATACACGAAGAAAATACTACTGGCTGGATTTTTGGTTTAAAATAGGGCTTCTGGAACACAGTGGTTTTGTGGGTTTGAATATTGGCATTGCTATTCACTAGCTGTGTTTCTACAGGCAAATTATTTAGAGTCTTTAAGCTTCAGATTATTTATTGCTCAAGTGGAGATAATAATAGTATCAATCTCAGTACTGTTAGATGAGTTAAATGAATCAATCATCCATTCTTAAATTTGTCTTTGGTGAAAAGAGCTTCCTAGGTCCAATTAAGCAGTACGCACACCCACACAGAGATGCAGTACAGGTCTTGTCTATCCTCTGCACACACGTCACAGGGTCTCTGCGATTACCTCTCTTTCTCTCTCCAAGAAACTGAATTCACTAAAACTTCAGAATTGCTTTCAAATGCTTGGCTACTTGTAAATGAGAAAAAAAAAAAAAAAGAACTAGAAATAACTAGGAAACAAAACCGAGGAGTACAGAAAAGAGGAATTACAGAGGTGATCGAGATTAGAGTGGATCAACTGTCATGCAAAGGTTGTGAGCTCTACGTTGTTTATAATTTCCATGCTACTTTTACTATTTCTGAGAAGAAAACAATTTCCCCTCAAAAAAAAAAAAAGGTCATTTCGATTTTGAAAACTTTTTTTTTCCCCTCACTTATTTCTTCATAGCAGATCTAAGAGTTTTCCAAGGAAAAGTAATTGTGACAAGAAGTAAGGTAACAACAAGGAAAACTTTCCTTATGCTTTATTTTACAATTCACTCTTCTGCTTCTCTATTAGGATTCATATTTTCAGGGTAACGCTGAATTAAGGGACCAGATTTTCTCTGAAGCATTTTCTCATTATTAATCATTTGAAAATTCCATATAATGTATTTGATCCTATTTGCCTCCTACTTGTCTCCCTAACTCCTCCAGACAATTGTTCACTGGGTCACCCCACCAACTTCCAGGCTCTTTCTTTTTAAATAGCCCACCGAGTACAATTTGTGCTGTCCATATACACACGGCTCATTCACTGGAGTGTGGTTCACCTACCAGGGGCCACATTCATAAAGAGAACTTAAACTTCCTCCTCTAAAAGGTATCAGTAGCTTCTCACTAAGAGGTGGGGTGATCCCTTCCAAACTTCATGCTAGCACGTTGACTGGCTTAGCATTTTATCTCATGAAAACTCCATTCCTGTTACAAATTTAACAGAAGGACACAAATCTACCGGTAACATTGTGAAGACATATTCAGCTTGTTTGTATGTGAACAGGAGCATTCAGACAGCCTTCTGTCATTAATTCCATCACCCTTCAAGCTCTGTAATCTGGGCTATTTCTCAAGAACTTTTTCATCAGCACAAGTGACTGATTTCATTTATAACCAGCTTTTGGTGGCCAACAGATTATATGGGATGCCTTTCTAAGAGTCTGAAGATACCACTACCACTAACTTAGCAGTTTAATGAGTGTCTTTCAGTTTAATGAGTGATTTGAATAAATGTTATGTAAAATGTCCAGATTTTCAACTTTGTTAATGGCCTGCCTACTGTGTTTGGAAAAGTGAACAAATAGCGTATGTAGAATAATCTTTCCAAGTAATATTTAATGGAGATAAAACACTTGATTAAGTATATCCATTGATTCAACTAGGGTAATAATGCTTGTGTTCCCTTTTCTTTTAGAAAACTGACCTGATTTCATTAAGTTTGTGAAAATCTGAGTCAGGATCATAGGCAGATAGAGGCACCATGGTAAGAAAGGTGGGAAATCATTTACTTATTTAAATAAAATATGTTTTGGATAGCTTAACATAATATGAAGCAAAGGATTGGGGGTGTACCTCAATAGATAGGCTTATAAGTACCTATGAGGTCCTAGAATGAATTTCTAGCAGTAGAAATAAAAAAGTAATAATTTTAAGCAAATAAAGCTAACTAAAAACTAAAAAACAAAACAAGTTGTAGTCTAACAAGATTTTGGAATTGGAATGATTTGCCATTTAAGTGGCTAATGCAACACGTAGTCAAATTACTCAATAAATTTCTGCTACTTTTGTTATTTCACATACACACACACACATATATATATAATATATTTGAAATATAATTAAAATTTAAGAGCTCTTGGTCTATGGGTCTCCTAAATTTTCTTCAGAGAAGACCATTATGTGAGGCCATTTCAATTTTATTACTTTATTTTATAACTATTATTATGTAACTACTAGATAGCTTCTAACTGTTCTGGGTTATATTTTGTCAGTTTAAGTATTTAATTAAATTAGGGAAATATATACTAAGTAATTTTACTCACCATTAATATTATTAAAGATTTTGATCTCAAATATATATGAATCTTATAAGATTTTCTTCCCCCTTGTAGAAACAAGTAGGGGCAGCTACATAAATTCATCTTGACTTTGGTCAAAATCTTGACTTTGGGTATACATTTCTAGAGTGTCATTTCTAATATTCCATATGACATTTTAGTCACTTTGTATTAAATAGAAATGTTTCCTCAAGAATACAGAAAAATAAAGCAAAAAACAAAACAAAAAAAAAAAAAAACGATGTAGGATCCTTAGGAAAAAACATTCCTCAGGTTGGGAGGCATCTGCCATTACTAAAAGCAACACACAGATGCTCAGTATCTGTTAAGCAGTGCTGCCACCAGAAAGAACATTTTCCTTTCATCTCACTTGTTGCTTGGGAACCACAAAGTGAGATAGTTACACTGATGGTCCATTCAAATGTGCAAAGAAAGAGACAAGCTACTGTTAACTTGACGTACAAATACATACATCAGGAACAACACTACCAGTTTCAAAGTCTCCCAAACTCCCCCTGAAAAGAAAGTATCCCCCTCTCCTTATGAAGCTCATCAACTATCCTTTTCTTGCTTAGAATTCTATTAACTAACTGTCTTTGGTGTAAAGATAATGGAATACTAATTTACCAATCAGTCTACAAATTATGTTAAGAGGAAATTCTTCTCTCCTTTTGATTTGAAGGATCATTTGTGTTTATCTCCATTTTTCATTGTGTGAAACCATTCCTGCTTTTAAATCAGCTTTTAGTAATGGGGGGAGAGGGAGATCAAATTCCAACATCACTGTACCACCCAATATCTGATCTATGAGCTGAAAGACAACTAGGCTTTGAAATGAACAATGATAATGCCCTAAAAACTTGACTCAACTTTGTTTTTATTTATTAAAGGAATCTCATGGCAGAGAAGCACATTTGATTTATGTAGCACAGCAGAACTTTAATCCGTAGCTCATGAAAAGGTGCAAGAGCAGCTTGAAAATTATGCTGAGCTTAATTATACTTAATGTGAATTATTCAGAAGTGCAGACAGAGACTAAAAATTTATTTCATACAAAGAAGCTTGACATTTTAATTGGTCCTTCAGAATAGAGACAAAACAATTTCCTCTCAAGAAAATTTACATCTTCCCTATCAGACCCACAGCCTCAGCCAAGCAGAACTTCATTAACAAGATTAATCATGCCAGTGTCTGCTCCATCAGGTGTACAGCTCAGGTGGAAATAGGAATACAAAGTAATGACTGACATTTCCAATAGATACAACGGCTCCAACGACAGAAACAACAGACTGGGCCACCGTACCTTGGTCATTAGCCATTTTGTCAGGATGTTCCACTGTGGAGAGAAAATACATTTTATTATTACACTTAAGAGTTTCTTATGAGAAAGCTGCCTTATTAAATCCAGAATTTTGTCACCATTTCTTTTGATAATCAGAGGTAAAAAAAAAACACTGAAAATTATGTTTTTGCTGAATAAATATTTTCTAAAATTTAGTTGTCATATTTTCCTAAATATAAACTCATTTTTTACTTTTAATTGAAATATGATTGATAATAAAATAAGTGGATAGAAGTATCAAATCATATTTATTTTAAGTAAGCTACAGGAACTACATTTTATATATATATATATATATATATATATATATATATATATATATATAGTTTTTAAAGTAAAATAATTTAGAAAAACTATAAATGAATCAGAAAAACTAGTGAGATATATTTAGTTTGATAGCCATGATGGTTTGATAGTAGACCTGGTAAAGCTGGCTCTTGATTCTCTCATAACTGCAGAAGAGTTATGAGTAATCCATGGTCAAAAGTCACCTTTTAATGTAAATACATCTCTAAAATGCTTAAACTTTGTTTTGTTTTCCTTAAAGAGATAAAATTCAATACCAAATCAATACTTTCATATTTCCAGAAGTAGTCCTAAGGAATTTTGGCCAATCTACACTTTTGCAGTTCTCCATCATTTAGAATTATTTTATGCATACATACGTTTTTTCTTTTCAGCTTTGTTTCTTTGGGGCATATTTAATGAACTTTTACTCAAAGCTTTACTTGCTTCTTGTATATGTTTCATTGAAACATATGAGAGAGATAGATATCATGTAGTAATAAGCAACAGAATTATTCATTCATTCTATGTACCACTCCTGTTATAAGTCAATTAATGCTATTTGGAAAAAAATCTAAAGCAAAAATTAAGGGTTGACTGATGACTGGTTTTTGACAGGCTATTGCATTAAATACAGGCTGTATAGTGAATACCATGATTGTTTTTTCTTGTTTTGGTTTTGATTTGTGAGACAAAGTCTCTCTACATAGCCCTAGCTGTCTTGGAGTTTACTACATAGACCAGGCTGGCCTTGAAAACACACATATTCACCTGTTTCTGCCTCTTGAGTGCTAAGACTAAAGTCTTACACCGCCTCACCCAGTTAAGAATGAGCAGGATTTTTAGCAAAGATCTGTAGCCTAAGAAGAAGTGTACTGGGTTGTCAGAACCAGCATGCTGTGCTTCCAGTAATAAGATGGTAGAATACTTCAGGGACGTAAGTAGCTGGGAAGTTATATAATTTTCCATATAAACTGGGAAGTTAACAGATTTGGGAATTAGAGTAGGATATATCCGTAAGGGTGCTCTAATCAGCATTTTATATCTAGTGTGCAGATGTGTTTAATGAGACTGTGTGGAATAAGGTCAAAAAAGGAACAAAAAAGAGAGAAGAAAGTCAATTTCATTTTTCCATCCCTTGACTCTTTCTTTCATTGTTAATTATATTGCTTTCATTGTCTGAAGTCCAAGATATTTTTATTAAGTTACCAATAAAATATACTGTCGGCTGGTTTGCTTTTCTGTTGGTAAAGTTACATTAGGTATGATGTGAATTTTTTTCAAGTTTAAAAAAAAATATTTACCAGCTGGCTGTGATGGCATACTCATTTAGTGGCAGAACTAAAGAGGTAGAGGCAAGCAGATCTCCATAAGATCAGTGCCAACTTAGCCTACATATGAATTTTTAGGCCAGCTAAGTATATATAACAAGACTCTGTCTCAAAAAATAATGATTGAACATTATCTTTCAACAGAGACTATACTCTAATAGTTACTTTTTATCAAAGATTTGTGGTTATGACATGAATTTGTAATTGTTTATATCATGTGAACAGAACCCACATGTCTTGTCACAATATAATTTAAATTCTAAACCATTACAATTTCCCCACACTCTGATGTATAGCTTTCAGAATATTTTATTTCTGGATGGGAGAGAGACCTATTTTCAAATACCAGATAAGGATGGCCAATAATAGATCATGTTTTATTGAGAATTTATCAATGAGTACTCTGTTCCTTTGGCTGTAGAAAATGATATTCTTCCACTATAGAACTTTTTTGTGGTCTGCTACCTTGGGAGCACCCTTTCTTCCTAGTGTATCAGAGGTGTGATGGCTCTTCTTGGTTGTCAACTTGACTACATCTGGAACTAACCAAAACCCAAGTGGCTGGGTACATCTGTGGGATTTTTCTTTCTTTTATTTTCCCCCCTTTCTTTCTTTCTTTTTTTTTTTGGCTACTTTTCTTTCGAAATAGGGTTTCTCTATTGTAACTCTGACTGTCTTGGAACTGACTCTGTAGATCAGGCTGGCCTGGAACTCACAGAGATCTGCCTGCCTCTGCCTCCAAAGTGCTCAGATTAAAGGCGTGTGGCACCACTGCTGAGGAATTTTTCTTGACTGAATTATCTGAGATGGAAGATCCAATCTAAGTCTGAATCTTCTGAGGCAGGAACATCCAGTTTAAATCCAGGCCACTCTTCTATGCAGCCTACATAAAGGACATGGAAGAAGGAAGCACTTGTTCTTTGCTGCTTGCCATCACAATCCCTGATAATTTCATTGCTTCAGTGGCACTAGAGCATACTTTGTCAGGATTCTGGAATTTTCTTAAGAGCAGCCTAGACATCCAGCCTTGTGGACTAAACAACTATTGGATTCTTGGACTTTCCATTGAGAGATAGCCACTATTGAAATAGTTGCACCATTACTTATAAACCACTTCAATAAATCCTATATATTTTATTATATTATACATTATATTATACCATTATATTATATATTATATTATTATGTTATATATGTGGGATTAATTATATATTCTATCAGTTCTGTTTCTCTAAAGAACCCTAATACAATAGGTGAATACATCAATAAAATTTCACTGGAGGCATTGAACACAGGGATATATGTCTTCCAATGTTTTAACAGTGTGCGAGTTGCTAAATAGAAGTCTGTGAAGAATATGGGGAAGAGTGATGGGAATTTGCACATTCCTGTGTGGTCAAAACTCAAGTGAAACATTATTTTAATTAAAATTTCAAAGAAATGATTAAACATATCACACATATGTATATCTGCTTTCTGATTATAAATGTTCCAAATCATCAGTAATTACTTACCAAGTCTCCTAAACCCCTCTGACTAGTTGATAGTAGTAAAAAACAAACTCAAATCTCAAGTACAAAATACTGTTATTTCGGCAAAGCTTGCATAAGAAAGAATGAGGTATGTGGAACCCGCTTGGGGTATGATTTGCAATGAAACATTTACCCATTAGCAAGTAAACTATAAGGGCTTTCCTTAGCTTCTGGAAAACATCTAAACCTTTTTCCCTGTCAAACAAGGTCAAATATGAATGGACCTTTATGCTTTTAAGCAGCTTTGAAAAATGAAAATCTTGAATCAGATCACTTCCATGTCTTTTGCCTTTTGTGTAGTTGTGGTTCACTGAGACTTCAAATCTTTTATGATGGATAATTTACTGACTTTAAAACATAGTCATTTAAAGTGACACAGAAAAATAGCTCTTTTCAGAGCTTAAGTTTTAATAAAGATAGGCATTATCAGTTTTTCTTTTTTCTTTTTGGTAACTTAAAATTTACCCAAAACATGAAAAAATTATTATACTGCATGAACAATCTTTATTCACAAAAGTATTATTAAGCACCACATCAAATCAGTATATTAAAATTAATCCTTGTAGGCCATTATAAAAGAAAATTTAGAACTCGTTTTCAGTTTACAAAATGACTTTCTAGATGATTTTAGTGTAGTCAGGGTAAACAGTATCAAATGAAATGCTAACTTCGTTAAATAACATACAGGATGGTTATCAATGTGGGCCAGTATGTCCTGCAGCAGCTCATCAATCTACTGTATAAAACGTTCAGATTCCTTAAATCACTGTAAACCCTCCGTGACAACTCCTGGCTGGCACGCACTGTGAGCATGAAATTAATTTGGAACCCGCCTATAGATAAAACTTAGGCATTTGAGAAACATTATCTAGTTACATTCTCTGCTTCTATGAAATGAACAACTGGCTGCCTTTCAATTGCTCACGAAGTAAAACCTGATTTAGACATGACGTCCTCAAAATCTGGACAAAAACTAGCTCGTTTCTCCCTCAACTCCCTCCTCAAGCCTACTGTGACGTGACGAACTGCCCCACAGGCTTGGGATGAATGCTTGCTTGTGTATTTCTGGCAAAGTTTCAGGTAAGCTGCTAACGAAATCCAGCTTTTGAATAGCTTACTCATAAGAATTCAAAAGTCCAATGTATTAGCATATCTTCCTAAAGCAGTGAGAAACAGACTCTGCAGTTACTCTAAGACCCTTCTTTAAGTACAGAAAAGAAGTGGGTAGAAATGTCAATCATGAAGGTCTCTCTAATGTCCCACTTAGTTTACCATCATGTATTCATTTTTCTGGAGAATATATATATACAAAATATTGTCACACATTTACGATCCAAGCAATCTACCCTTGTTTAAAACAGTGAGCACAGTACATAAAATATATGTCTGTAAGTATCAGCTACACCAGGACATGCAAATTATTTTCTATCATTTTTACAACCATTTATCTTGAAAAAAATATTATTGTAGTCTAAAAGAATAAGGATGTTTTATGTAATTAGTATTTGAACTCAGTATTTTCTATATGGACATTCGCTATCTTTAAATTGAATAAACACACACACACACAATTCAATTGTGTACCTATATATATTTATATACAATTCAATTATATATATATATATATATATATATATATATATATATACACAAACACACAAACATATTCTTACATGAATGTGTGGATACCAATCATATTATTGTTTTTGGAATTTGTTGTCTTCCCATAATAAAGCTTTCTCTAATACACACAATGACTGTTATTGAAAGGAAGTAATGTTGGCAATTTTAGGCCATATGCATAATTCAATATATCTAAATTTTTATTCCCTTATGTTTAAAGGTCAAAGGATTCATTGTACCTCAAATAAAAATGGTATGCATGAAATCAATGCAAATTGCAAGAGGACTATACAAAAAAAAAAGTCAAATTAAATATGTCTGCCTGTGTTGCCCGGTGTTAATGGCCAAAAAATGTGATAAAAAAATAGATCATGCTTTGACATGTTGACTTTGAGTATAAAAGTCCCATTTTAATTTATTTTGAATGCTCTCTGCAGGAATTTTTGCCAAGAAAAAAATGGTGTGGGACTTTTTTTTCTAACACAGACTGTCGAGTCATTCTGTGACTATCCTCTCCAAGAAAGAAAGAGATGATGAGAAATAGTTCAAACCTTTCAAAGTCCTGAAGAGGGTAGGGTCAGAGAGTGGCCCCACTCCTTTTGCATTCCGTGCTTGAATTCGGAAGTAGTACATGGTGTCAAGGTTGAGATCCATGATCTGATGGGTAAGCCGATCACCACTGATAGTTTCCATAATCCAGTCATCTATTGGTATATTCTTGTCCAAGGTATAAAACAAGATGTAAGCTGTATAAATAGAAAAATGCAATTCTGTTTGGTGTACAGAACATATGTTGTAATTCTTTCCAACACATTTTCAGAAATATTTTCTAATAATTATTATATAGCCACAGTCTATAAACTATAGCATTCAGTTTAGCAAGCAATAACTTTTTTAATATTGCCAGAATTAGATAAGTGATTGCTTCAGTACAGAATCTGAACATGGAGTAGGCCATTAGAAATAAAATATATCTGTCATATTTTAAAATTGTGCTTTTGTTACCTATAAATACTGGTTGTTTTCTCTAATATATAAATATTGTGAAAATTGTAAAACTGAGGTAACCTGTCCACACAATATTCATGGCAGTCCAATAATGAAAAATAAGTAATATTTATTTTGGCTTTGCTTCAATAATAAAGATACATTGGAAGGAATAAAATGTTGTACATACTTAGAATATTATTAAAATAAACAGTCATATTTTATTATTGCACAAATTCTGTGTAGTTAGCAGGGCCTGTGTGGCACTCCTTTTCCAAATAATGTATGTAGCTGAGGTTGACAAAGTTAGCTAGAAAAAGGACTGGATTGAAATTCTCTTCACCATACAATCTAGCATTATTTCTCCTGTCCCAGCTTAGGCAGGCAAATAAATATCACTTAACTAAAAGTGGCTTAGTTGTTATCTCAAATATTAATACTTATTACTAGAGGGCGTTAACATTATGTTTTAGTAAGTATGTTACAATGCTAACACACTCACTCAGATAGTCTAATTTGAATATGCACCAAAAATCAGGTAGCCTTATGAAATATGTCTATGTGAACATTACTTTTAGTCAACTTGGGTGCTATCTCTTATTTAAAAGCATCAGTAATTTTCATATTACATTGTCAGATGAAACTGTATGGGGTTAACCATGCATATTTTTGTTATATAAATATGGTATGGCCATTCATTTCTGCCAATATTCTGTAACTATTTAGCTCACATAGGCCACACTGTTTCTATGTCTAATAATTCTGTGTAAATCAGTGTTTTTTATATAATTTTCATTGTTTACATTAACCATAAACTGTACTGTTTTACATAAGAATATGGAAATCACATTCTGAAAGCAATATGATTTCCTTTGAAACACTTCCCTTTTATTTCCCTTTGTTCCCATCTGGATGGGGAGCTGTCACTGTTAGGTACCTGCCATGCTCAATTCAGAGATCTCAGACTGAGTTTCACCTCTCTTCAGAAGTTTCCATTCACCATATACGTACCTCAGCACAAACCCTCACTATAGGAAGATGGCTTTCTATACATCCCCATCCTTTCTCATTGCTTTTTTCCAATTTATCTTTCCTTACTTTCAATTCCAAACTGATAAAATCAATCAAAGTTCTGATAAAGTATTTTGATGCATAAGCCATTCCTTTGCCGTGAGCTTTCATGTCTGTACGCTTTAGGATTTTAATGAAATAGAATAGCTCTTTTGGTTTGGTATCACTCATTATACTGCCTTATCTGTGGATGTTAGGAGCACTGGGATTTCTGGGTCCTAAACTGGAAACGTCTTCCTTGTTGATCTGTCTAATTAATCTATATGTTACAAAGTCCAACATCCAGAAGCCATTTTGAAAACATATCTATTTTAGGTTAGTTCTCATCTTCTCTATGTATTTGTATTTTTCCAAACCCACCTATCATAAGAATTACCTGAAAGATCGACACACATCATAAAAATTACCGTAGGGCCAGACTTTTTATTTTAATAAGTTTGGTTAACCATCTTCCATGGCTGCAATTACTCATATTCTCTGGTCTTCACACTTCTGTGTAGTGTTGCAGACGTTTATTTTTAGTTATATATAAAATAATTGTTTTTATGCACTGTTGGAAAAAGCAATGCATAGGCTTTGGTATTTTGTATTGTTTTCAGGTGTTGGATTTCTGTAGGGGTTGTTTAATTGCTAATGATCTGCATGTGCTATCAGTAGAATATCTGAGGAGTTCTGAAAGAATAAAATAAAAACACCTGAGCTGAGATGCTCACGGTTCCACTGAGAGTATGGCACTGGCCAGGACTGTGGTTCCCTCTGAAGAGGTCTGGAAGGGTTTGAGTCTGAAAATGCCTCCATGTCTTCCTCACTGAGCAGTCACAGCAGCTAACAACTACAACGTGGAGCTGTCTTCCTGAACTATGATGAGTTCTAAATCTTGCCTCTAACCAACAGAGTCAGCTGATGTGTGAGAATACCCTCTAACATTAAGTCAGGTAAGAGGATGACTTCTGTTTTGTCAGCATACTCCATAGATCCTCTCCGCTAGAAGCTTTAACAAAGTGGATTTGACCAGGAGTCAGGAAGTAAGGGTCAACTGGGGCATCATAAACCAAAACTTACTGTCAGTCATACATGTTGGGAAATAAAAATTTTGTCAATGATACTAAACTTGAGACTTTACCTAGACTGATATTTTTATTTATACCTTTGTAAAATACCGTAAAGCAGAGTAATTACTTAAAGCATACTGATATTCTAGATAGACAGAAACTGTGACAATTATCATATGTTGGTTTGGCTACTTTAAGGTAATATTGTTCCCAGAATTATATAGACTAGGAATAGAGACTATAGTATGTACCCCAAATTATTTGTTGTGTCCAAAGAATGTAAGAGGCAACTGCTTTGGTTGATCTGTGGGATTTTTATAGATGTTGCATTTGTTTCAATGTCAATATAGAATCTGATCATGTTGAGAGTTTGAGAGAAGGCAGAAGGTTTGTCATGATAAAGAACAACATAGAATATGGACATGTTATGCGCATCTTCTCCATACACTAAGGTTGGAAGTTTTGTGAAATATCATATAAAAGTGTTTTCATATATATATATATATATATATATATATATATATATATATCTGTTCATTTACAGTTCATTTCCCATGTTAAAAAATATAAAATATCCTGATATTATGATACAAATCAGTTTCCCTATGAAACCATATCTATTGAAAAGGATACTCTGATATATGTAAGTTTTATTTAAAAAGTTTTATTACATCTATGTCTTATCTCAAAAATTTTCTTTATTTGGAAGCGATAACGTTTCAACTGGAGATTCTTCCCACTGGCCAAGGAAGCCATGCTGTTGTGGAAGCCTAGGCTCAGAGCAAAACTGTTAAACTGACCAGTTTTTATTTTATTTTTTTATTTTTTGCAAACCTGACCAGTCCAGAAATGGTGATAAGTGATGAGAACTCCACCTATGAGGGGACCCTTATTGCAGACAAAGTGACGAGTTATTTTTCCTTTAAAACAGACTCTATCTTAAAATCTGGAAAGTGTTTCCTCTGAGTCAATACACAGAAACTGTCTTCCAGAGCGGGGCAAGATTGTATCTCATGCTGGTAGCCAAACTTGGTACTGTAAGAGTCACCCGGGTGTTGCTGGTTTTGAAGGCATGAAGGTATGATGGAGAACTGCTGAGGCTTGGCATTGTGAGAGTCCAGGAGAAGCCACTGGTGAAGGTGTAGTTTTAGTAGTAGTTGAAGGATCAGTTTGAAGGGTTCATTGGTAAAAGTGCAGCCCAGTTGCAGCAAAGGACCCCAGCAGTTTTTGAGATGCCAGTACCATGGGAAGACCACCAAGAACAGCAGCAGCAGTGGAATGAAATCAGCCAGAGCCTGGAGGACAAACTGTGTGTGCTGCAGAAGTCAGAGCCAGAGAAGTGATCTAAGCCTTTTGGAGGAGCCTAGAAGATTCTGAGTGAATTCCAGATAATTGGAAATTGATAATACTTTTCTGCTGTCCAAATACATTGTGAAAAGCTTGATAGACGTTTGGTTTCATTTGGCCCTGTGCATTGGCAACACTTGTGATTGTTCCTCTCATAAATAGTTTTGCTGGTGTAGTGTTAAATTATGTTGTAAAGATATAAAGCAATTTTTTGATTGGCTGATACAGAAAATGGGAATTGTTGCAGAAGCTTATTTTTAGTTATATATAAAATATTTGTTTCATGAACTGTTGGGTAAGAGGCTGTCTAGGGCATTTTGTAGTGTTTGCAGGTGCTGGATTTCTGTGGGTGTTGTTTCATTGCTAATGGGCTGCATGTGCAATCAGTAGAATACTGAGGGTCTGAAAGAACAAAATCACCTGAGCTCAGATGCTTGCGGTTCCACTGTCAATTGAGAATGGTGCTGGCCAGGGCAGTGGTTCCCTCTACTGAGGTCTGGCAGGGCTTTCAGCAATGAATATGACTCCTTGTCATGTTTGCTGTGCTGTCACAGCAGCGTACTACTACACACACCTACAACTATTTTTAATTTTTACTAAAAAGAATCAAATTATGTGTGTGTGTGAAAGCTCACGTGTGTGTATACATATGTAGTTTGTTATGATATTTTTATGTATATATCAAGGGTATATTCATAAGCCTTATCATACCCTGTCGCTTTCCTCTTCCTAACAATCCCTTCAAGGGTATTATTTTTTCTTCTTGTTGAATTGAATCAATGTAGTTCCTTGATAATCACAACTCTATTTTCATAAACAAATCAGCTTTTTAAGTCTCTGGTACTTCCACTTTGTGTGTGTGTATGTAGCAGGAAAAGGTGACTCATTCAATGTGATCACATGGATTGCTGGACCCCAATGCCTAGATGCCCTCCAATTTCATCTCCCGGGTCCTAACACGAGGGAGATTTAAACAGAAGATGAGATCCCTTAATGTGGGTTAGAATTCTAATTTTTTACAAAAGAGCAAAATTAAGTTTTTCATTTTCAAAATTGAAACACATTCTTCTGTTGACTTTGACAAGTTGAAGATTTATTTGAGTAAGTGTAAAGAGTCTGGTGGTGGAAAATACAACAAATTTCATTATTCACTGAAAAGTTTCCTTCATATTCTGTTTTTACTTAGAAAATTTCTATTTTTTTCTTCTTAAAATATTATCTGTTTTTGACATGTTTATAAATAACTGTTTATAATGAAACAAAATATAAATAAATCAAAAGCTACAGAAGAACTGAAATAGAACCAATGAAAGCAGACCATAATACTCAGAAACAAGAATACAGGAAAATTGGAATGTACCAGCCTGGGTTTTTGAAGGCCTGGCACACTGACAACTGAGCACATAGTCTCTGGGGGAAGGGAATTTATGCTTCTGTTCTGCTCCATATTGGTCAGCTCTTATGGAAATTCTGTTTGCTATTACACTAAGAGCAATATTCTAAACAAAGTTAAATTTCTATCACATTTATAAGCTTTACAATATCTTTTCATTTTGCGAAAATTTACAACATACCAGATAAAGTGAGTTTGCCCTCTGAAACTGTGCATTCCTTGATGATGTGTACATTAGGACTCATCATTCTGTTAATTTATAGTACTGCCATGTACTATATGTACATGTAGACGAGCAAAGAGAAGCTTGAAAATTTCAAACGCATGATTCTACTTCATCAAGCTACAATGTGCTTAGTTTGTGCTGTATAGAATTTTTCATAAGAAGTTAATGCTGCGGAGATATCTATTAAGAGCCTAAATTGATCATTTGAATGTAAACTCTCTACTAGAACTCCATTATGCATTTCATACTAAATTAACATCATAGGCTTACAAGGGATGCTTTAATTAGGCATTGATGTTATTGGCAATATTTGGTAAAATAAAATCTGACACTGTAAAATATTCATTATGCTCAATGAATTTCTGTGAGTCAATATTATGCATTTTCTGAATTTTATTATTTAAGAAAGAAGCTAAAATCTAAGTGAGTAGTTAAAAAAATCCCAAGACAAACCTTCTTCACGTGTTGCACAAAAATATAAGGACATCAGAATCCCTTTATATTCTGTAATTGTCAAACATCTAGCTTCCTTTCAGACATTTATCTACACAGACACTCCATAAGAGGAGTGACCATATGGTCCATATGGTCCATAGGATAAAATACAAAACACCTATTCTGATTGAAATGTATGTCTTTCACACAGCAACTGAAAGCAAATATGTGTGTGTGCATGTGTGTACCTGTATGAACTTTTAGAGAACTCCACCCTCAGGTGGGGACAAGAGGAGCCAAGCAGAGAAGATGAAGAGATGAACTGAGATACTGAGACAGAAACTCTATACAAAGGGCAAGAGCAGCTGAGAAGTAAGCAAAGTAAAAAGGGACAAAAGTCAAGGCAGGGCAAGGCTCAAAGACAAAGCTGGATGCTTACCAGTGATTTTCCCATTGGCTTCCAAGGGGGGCTGCCAGCTCACAATGACAGCACGAGGCTTCCCTTCTCGAGTAATGACTGTCAAGTCCTTGGGAGCAGAAGTCGGGGCTGTGAGATGAGACAGAGAGACAAGGTCTTGTCACTGGTTGTGGATAAAAAAAAGACACTGCTGGGCATTTTGTCACAATGCTAACAAGCAGGATATACCACAAAGTATATCATATTTATTTTGCCTTTCACAATCCATTGCAAGCATTTGAATGATGTAAGGGAAGGTGTAGAATCGATTATTTACCATGGAAGTTCAATGTCTTCCAAAGGTTTGAGTATAGAGAGGAAATGCAGAGCGGAAGAATGAAACAGGTGCCTTTAAGTGAGCTTAGGCTCATGTATGTATGTATAGATATGTATGCTTACTGTCCTGATGAACTGTGCAACTTCCATTAAGGAATAGATTACAACTGTAGTTTATAACAGAAAAAGAAAAATGGCCAACTTCTATGAAAAAAATGAAGGAGAGAGAGAGAAAAAAAAAACAGGTCAAATTTTATAGAAGTTTGTAACTTAAAGGATAGGTATTTTCTAAATGAGAATGGAAATTGAGAAACAAAAACAGAAAAGGCAAGTCATATATGAATGCATTTGCATCGATCCGGTATGATATAAGATAGTAAGAAACCCAGCCCTCTTCAGAGCTATTTCTTCTACAGGTTGTGCAAAATAAAATGTAAATATATTTAAAGATGTAGCTAACTGGGCCAGTCAATCCAGCATCTACCAGATCTCTGCTGATCTATTTATAACCCTTCTGAAGACAGTTTTTAATCTGAGTAGCTAACAATGCTCCAAGTCCATTATCCACAGTATCTTTGTTATTATTACTTTGACACAGACTCAGAGCAATCTATTCTGTGTTCTGCCAGAAGTTTCTTGTTTCGAAATAGGACTCCAGTGAATAAAATAAATAAACTTGATCCCTATTTGATCAGTCTTCATTCTATTCTGGGTTTTTCTGAATGTCATGTAGGGTAAGTCAGCACATTAGCCACAATCCACTTCCAAAATATCTGCTTGTGTATTTATAGATATGAACCAAATGGGAAAGACAAATCATTCCTATCTGTCACATTTCTTTTCCTCAAAGAAATTAATGGTTTACCATGGAAGTTCGATGTCGTCCAATGGCTTGAGTATAGAGAGGAAATATGGAGTTGACTCCAGCTTATCCAAAGTTAAGCAAATTGTATTATGTTGACAGTGCACTCAACATATTTAAATTTTCAAAGAAAAATGGGAAAGACAGTTGACCCAAAGGAGGAGAAGAGAAGAATATGGAGAAAGACTTAGTGTGGGATGAGATGGAGGAGATGAAAACATGTTTCAAGAGATATTATTGGAAGAACAGCATAGATTTATAGAAAAATATCAAATAAGTAATTCCATCTTACAAAAGAATTATTTTCTAAAAGACTGTACTAAAGATTCCATAGGCCGTGAATAGGAAAATTAGATATAATCAGAAATTGATTTAGATATTATTCAAGGCTTATAAGAGACATTTTAAATTACAAAAGAAACTAAGAGATCTTAAGTAGTACTTAAAGGCTGGTTATCAATACACCAACCTGCTATTTTATCTATTTCAAGTGTGTGCATGTTTTATTCTTACACTGTGTAAATGATGAATAAAAATGTTGATATTGGACTTAGTGGCTCAAATATTTAAAATTTCCCCATGAGGTCTGTGTGTTCCCACAATATGTGGGAAGGAAATGGCTTAAAGACCTCTGTTATCCAACCTAGTGCCTAATGGCTCTCCCTAGGCTGTAACTAGGCATTTTGTCTTTTGTCAAACTTATTTTTCCAGGGTGAATTTTTAGTTTGGGCTGCTTCCTATAATTTCAGTACATCCCAAACTTGGTGACTGCATTCCTTATCTTACTTCACGGTTTCTCAATGTATTTCTCTTCTTTAATAATTGTTATTACAGAGACTATATTCTCTTTACCTTTTATGTCTAGTACCTATCTCAGGGCCTGGCAGTTACAAATGAATCCATTATTTATACTTTGACTGACTAGATCAGCAAGACCCTCTCATATCTATGGCTCTCACACATTTTTTCCATCGATTTCAGTTTCACCATTAAGTACATGAAAAGAGGGAAACAAATTTAGAAGAATGCAGACATGAAAATTACATTAGGCATTTGTTATTGGGTTGTCTATATTCTTCTATCCCTATTCCATTCAGAGAAGCATTTAGCATTTTTTTTTGCAGACAAAGAGTGTCTCTGGGCTGTACAAGCTCCAGGGCCACAAGGGCTTGTAATTTAGGATCTTTGAACCAGCTTTTGGTTAGCTTTTTTTTGCCACCTGCCTCAAAGCATATCAATAAGTTTCTCTTTTCTGAACAGTGAAGTATTAGTCGACAGAAGAAGGAAGGCATGCAGGAACCAAACACTGATATGAGAGCACCATGAGGCAGCAAGAGTTCCTTATAAACCTGACTGGCTCCTTTCTGACACCATTTTTGTTATTTTTATTTTAATTAAGCTAATCAGAACAAAATAAAAGATTATCCATCTGGACAAAATGAAATATTTTAATTAAAAATGTGTCAGCCATCCTACATTTACAACTTGCCACTTCAACTTATAGCAATGAAGCCATAGAATCTATATCTTATTTCAGAATTAAAAAAATCCTCACATTACTTTAGCCGCCTCATTCCCTCCTCACAGTTACAGAATCTATAGACACTTGTGAATTACTTCCTCCTTCTCATCACCACCCAGTGATCTCATCCAAATGCTATTTGCACTCTTCTTCAGAGCATTATGTGATTTGACAATCACCCTTCCTACTAACCACAGATCTCAAACTTATTATCTTTTTGTCTGCACTGGGACTCATCATTGGTGTCTTTATAAGGGTGGGTAGTAAATGAAAAAATCTGTAGGATGTACTTTGCAAGTCCAATGCTGGTGTGCATTTTAGGTTTACAAATGGGAAAATGGATGCATTTGCTTGCTTTAAGATGAAGTGACTATTTTTTTCAGTCAAGTCATAACAGGTTTTTCTGTCTGTTTGTTTTTCTTTTTTCTTTTGCTAGTTTATATTTGACTCCATTTACGTTCTTTGGGGTAAAGGGAGGTAGGGAGAAGATATTTTATGGTTCTCTTAGTATGTAGTATACTTGGCTGGTTCTAATTTTCTTAATAAACTGTAGACATTGACATCCAAGTCAGATTTAACAAAGGAAAGCTTAGAAATGTAAAATACTTAAACCAAAAAATGGATGCTAAAAGGAGAATATCTTGAAAGCTTTTTTTTTTTCTGACATAAGTGCCTACAAAATAACAAACTCTAAAAAGTAAGGCAATAATCTTAAATAAAATTAAAGTTGCAACCCAGAGAGACAAATTTTAGTGGAAGAAGTGAAATCCTGCACACTTGAGGAGAGCTTTATTGGCATAAATTTTGAAAATGAAGAAATTTCATGTAGTTCATTCACAAATATAATATTAATATGAAACCAATTGAAAATAGTATTAAGGATGGAGAGGTAACTAAGTGGCTAAGCGTATGTAAATTTTTCTTTCAGAAGAACGGAGTTAATTCCCTGCACCCAGGTCATGTGTCTTCAGGTAGGATTCTGGCCACTGTGGCTGCCTGCACTCATGTGCACATACTCAAACACACACACAGACACATAAAAAATAACATAAAATACCTTTTAAAAGATATTATTTAAAAGTGGGTTTTGGTAAACTATTATACAAAATGTAAAAAGGCTTTAAAGATTATATTTAGGATCACTAGAGAATGTGACTTCTGAACTTTACCTTGGCCTGCATTGATCTAAATCTGAGCTCTCTCAAAGTACAAAGGTTTTTGGTTATATTACCCTCTTCCCAAGGTATGACAAAGACCACCTGGAAACTACTTTCCATTCGTCAGTTAGACTAAATATCTAGGAGGCGAAATTTATAATGGTTTATTTTGTCTCTAATATTATCCAACTTAATATTATCCAATACCAATAAGGACTGTTGTTCAATTTTTGTTTTAGGTAGAATATCATAGCATAGATTCCTGCCCTTTTCTTAAACCCATTGAGGAGGATTCATATCAAAGACCCATGAATTCTAAAGAACTCATTCAATTAATCATGCATTCAGATTGTTTAGTCTATTGGAAGCCCCTTTTCTTCTTCTGTGGTAGTAGAATATATTTTTAGCTGTCAAAGTGCTGTGAACTGTACAGGATACAGTTTCATGCAGTACAAGTTATAATTTTAAAACCATACTAATCCTATCTGTCAATTTCCACAGAATTTATAAACACTGCTACCTAGGCCAAATGTGAGCCTTTAGGCCAGTATGTCTTCACGTACCAGCTTCATAGGTGGTGGCATGTGCAGTCATGCTCCATGTACTTGACCTTCTGTTCTTGGTCACCATGACTGAGAACTCATACATCGTGTTTGGCTTGAGGCCAGTCGCTGTGTAGCTGAGGGATGTTGTGTCTTCTGACTATACAATCCAGAAATAAGCAAAGAAATGAAAAGAATGAACTCTGTCAACTCAGTAAATCAAGACATATAAAACAACTAGCAAGTAAGCCAGCAAAAAGTAGACTCAGTTCAAAATAACAGAAGAGGTAGGCCTATTTCTATGCCAGATAACGTACACTGGGCGGTCTTATATTTAAGACTTAACTGATAAATCAGGCAGTACATTATTTAACAGGGAAGCCAACTGGCTGAGTTCCCTGAACCTATCCATAAGCACAGAAAGAGGACAAACTCTATTCTCAACTCCATTTCTAGTCCGACTTTAACTAAGTTCATTTCTTTATCATTGAAATATGGAGATTTTGAGGTTACTACACAATATATTTTCTGTTGATCGTTGTCATTTTTCACTGAAAATAATTTATCATCATCTTAGTGATGATAACATTTAAACTTGGTTTAAACTTAATTTCAAATTTTAGGGCTTCCAAAAATCGACTGATCTCTTAAATGAAAGCAGAGTAGTATGAGTGTTTTTATGTCATGTGGTGCTCGTTCTATACGGATGCTTCACATATAAAGAAACATGTCTAGAAAAAGCAGCAGTTGATCAGCATATGGGCAGCAAGTTGGATAAATATAGAGGATAGAATCACATTGCAGAATGTTGCATTTGACTTTTGAAATAATTTTTTGCCCAAAAGAAAATGAAATAATTTCAGTTTATGATGAGTAAATTGTGTCTTTCTTCCTTACTCAAAATATAAAACTGATAATAAATTAAAGCATTCTAGACTCACAGCCCATCATCTGCATGACCTGGCACATTTTAAACTATGCAAATCTCTTAGAAACATCTTTATGCTTGGTAGTTAGGTCTTTGTCCTTTCCAAAATTAGTATTTCCTATTGCTCCTATATTTAAACATGTGTTGAATATTTTCATCTGGAAAAATCAAAGTCTTTCCCTATTGGTTTCTCATATTGAAATATAGCAAAAATTGTTAAATTGTACATTTATCATAGTTTAGTCCATAGATTTGAAAATCCTACTTTTTTTTTTACATAAAATAAAAACTGAAAGGCACTAATAACATTCTCATAATGGACCCATTCATCCTATTAAATTGAAAATCACAGGAATATTTATCAGAATGATTTCTCTAGATGTTCATAGCATGCCACAGTTATAACCAATTGTTAAACCCAAAAATACATTGGAAAATCATATCTGGTTGCATTTGTGAATATAGAATACATGAGTAAGACCTCTCTGAGCTTCCATTTCTTCAGCTATAAGTTGAATATAACATGACAGAATTTATATCATCATTTACTGTGTTAAATAAGTGAAGTATAACATATTATCTTGCCCAGAGCAAGTGTTAATAAATGTTATCTATAATACATTATACATTGTTTCATGTCATTTTTCATTACATTGGCTATATTAAATGTCATATTAAGTTCTATTGTGAGGAAGGAGACTGAGTCTTGAGCAACTGCCAGTATTCCATTGCATTCACAGTGTGTCTGCTAAGCACTAGTCTCCTGCTAATAATTATATTTTAAGTGGAAACTCACATAAAACAGTACGTGATTAAATACTTAAAGGAAAGTATGAAAGAAAGTTCATACTTTTTATAGAAATTCAATATAAAAATTTGAACAAAGTATTAGTTTCAGAGTTATTGTCCATCTTGAGAAAGATAAGACTTTTTGATATCACAAAACATAACAAAGGCAATTCTTCAATTCAGATTTTTATTTGACTCCAAAAGAACCTTTTGTCCTAAAAAGACTTTGTCTTGTATATCTTATAAATCTATTATGGAATGAAAGATGGAAGCTTAAATATGGACACTATTTTAAAAAGCATAAAATACAAACCAAGTCATCTATAACCAAATCATTTATTACCAATAACTGTAAAACTTATTATACATCCTTCTTATAGATCAGTTTTTCTCTTCCTTTGTCCTTGCCACTCAACTACACAACTCTGTTCTAGAGAGAGCTTCATCTCAATATGTGGAATTAAAGTATATGTGTGTGTACTTGTTTATGTGAGGTTGGTTATTAGTAGTAAATTAAATGCTGTCTTCCTTCAGGTAAGTTGATGGGAGAATGCCCAGGTAAAATCTGTTTTGCATGGTATTCCAATTCTTTATGTGCATTAGTAGTTCTTTGTATGCTCTATTAACCATTTAACTAAAATTATTTGCTTCAAAAATTCTTGATATTCAAATGATGTTTAAGAAAATAACCACTGTTTTTTTTTTAAATTATTTTTATTTTTTTAATATCATTTCACATTCTGGCAAAGTCCTGATGGTCATTCAGTAAAATGAATATATCTACAAACTTGAGTAATTATGAACATACCAATTTTAAAATGGGAAATATACTATTTTCTAAAAGTAAACTTAAAACAACAAACTACACGAAGAGATAAT
This sequence comes from Cricetomys ansorgei, assembly GCA_026225945.1. Classification (NCBI taxonomy): domain Eukaryota; kingdom Metazoa; phylum Chordata; class Mammalia; order Rodentia; family Nesomyidae; genus Cricetomys; species Cricetomys ansorgei. The sequence continues at coordinate 6,602,116 of JAMJFZ010000236.1, read as the reverse complement.
TTTTAATACTCTCATGTATTCTCTTTGTTTTCTTACCTGATAATGTTGTCATTATTTATGGTTCTGCTGAGTCTGAAATCTTACTGTTAGGAGATAGATAAGGTATGCATATCTTTTATCAATGGTATTGTATGGACTTGCCTAGGTAGTTTTTCCCAATACTTGGTCTATCAGGGCAGCAGTATCAAATGAAACTTTTATTATTAATCATCATTATTATTATTATTTATGTTGTTCCAACTATGATTGTATTTTGCATAAAAAACCATAAAGTTTTGACCACTTAAAAGATGAAAGACACAAAGCAGATCCAGCATGACTGAGCATAGACAGATACAGAGTTATGAAACCAGTGTGGTTTTGCTCTGTCTCCAGCTTTGAGGCCAGAAAAATTCCCAAAGACAGGTGCATCTCCTGCATAACAACTGTCTTGAGGCCAGATTAAGGGATACAGTAGTCCAGTGGGAAGAATGGATCTAAATTCTCCTTACTAGCTATTCCAGGAAAGAGGCAAGAACAGAGATAAAAATGGGTGTGAGGCAATTGGGCGGTCTAGAATTAAGCTATTGGATCCCTTTGTTTTGAGGTGACATCTACATTTTTCATCATCTTCTTTTTAGAGGTCTCCTATTTGAGTCTAGGCTGGCCTCAAACTCTTGCCAATTTTCCTGCTTCAGTATCCCTAGACTCGATGTTATTGTGTTAAACTTTCTTTTTCACTCCCTGTTTTTGCCTTGTAACTATAAACTTTCGTTTCTGTTATTACAAGAGTCGTTCGTGTTTTTTTTTTTTTTTTCTTCCAAGCACATGTCTATTGAGATGGGTGCATGAAGCATTCTAAGTTATATGTGTTAAGTAAGCAGAATTAAAACATTTATTTGGAATAAATGATCTAGCACTGTTATAGACACAGAAGAGGTGCCTGGTGACCTTTCATTATTGTTTAAACTGTCTACCATTTGGACACGTTAACATGGTCTCAGGTTTAGGAGGCTATACACTTGACTTCGTAATTAACTATTAGAATTGCAAGGCTTAGGCAGGATCGATGGAAAGGTGCAATGATAACATCTCATATATATCACTAAGGATCTCTGGGAGGAGTGTGAGATGACTTGGAATGAGTATAAGAACAGGAAACTGGTATAACTGGTTCAGTTTATGGCAGGAGGTTGGTTTCAAAGATAAATAAGGAAATCAATGTTAATGGCTGATAATACATTTCTAGGATGTTATAAAATATCTTTATATTGCTTATTCACTGTTATATTCTCTGAGAGTGAGTGTTTGTGATATTAATGAACAGGAATCTAGATTAGAAATGAAAATAATATTATCAGAATCTATTCAGAAGATGTTCTTGGAACCCTGCTGTTTCTAAAGGAAAATGGCATTCTTCTACTCAGAAGCAAATGTCTGGTTCAAACAGCATCTGGTGGAATTCAAACATCATTTTGAAGCTTTTGATATTTTCCTAACTTGCCTTTTGTTGATTTCCACAGGCATTATTATTCTGAACTAATTTTAGATGTTGACTTATTAAAATGCTTTGTTTTTGTATGTAAAAAATGACTACAGCAAAATGGTATATAACAGCCCAGAAAACATTGAAAACAACACACTGAACATATGAAAGTTAATTTTAAATTCCATGCAATCAATTCGACCTTTACCTTGTACTTGGCGCTGGCAGAGAAGCTGGTCCTCCACCGGACAGTGTAAAGTCGCACATCAGATGTTTTTTGGTTCTTTGGGACAGAATTGTCTGCCCAGCTGACCCTCACAGCCTCGTGGGTAAGAGCCACAGCCTGAACACCTACTGGTGGGAGCATGGGGGTGGAGACATCTGGGCCCGAGGTGGGGAAATCATCAAGCAAAGGATAATAATCAACTGGGTCAGTGGGATCTGGGTTAAAAACCCACCAAATGAAACAAACAAATAAATGTGTAAACAAAGAGTTAAAATAAATATCAGTGGTAACACATCACAATGAGTTAAATGCATGGCAATAACGATGAAAGGGAACATGAGAAGAACAGAAAAAATGCAATTAATTAAATCATAAAATATAGTAAGAACAGTATTGCTATGTTACAAAATAACAGTATCTACTTATTTTTATATCTAATTAGATTATATATCTTAAAAGCCCATCTTGTAATGTTGCTCATTGCTTCCTACAAAGTCTTTTCAGGTTCATGGTTTGTCGATAATTGGAAAGAACAGTGGAAAAAAAAAATAATATCTTTGGTTTTTTTCCCTGGAATGGAAATAAAGCTATCAGATACTCAAATTTCTTTCTTTATCTCTGGCTTTACTGAGTTTTTGTATACTGCTTACACTATCGCCTAGATTATATCTCTATAAATAGTGTTCAGTCAACACACAAACTATAATAAAAAAATCTTGATACATATCAGTCTTTCTTTCAATGTACAAAACCAGAGCGAACAGGTACACGTGATGACACGGGTCAATTTACATATTATGTGCGATAATTTGGTGTCAGACAGAAACTAGTATGGCAGGTTTTCTTAGACTGCAATCTTACACTGCAGAAATGCTCCTCTTCCTCTATCCTCATGTACAGATTAGTTCCATTTTCAGCCCTGTCAGGAATTCTTTTATTGCATTCCTGATTCTAAAACTGCAAGTTCAGGGCAAATAATGTACATCAATGAAGAGGATGGGATTTCCACTGAGGTATGCATGTACTTTAATCAATAATATGATTGGAATCTAAAAACTGATGTATGCTTTTACAAAGTTTTCCAAAACATTCACACTTATTTTATGCTGGGATAATGACAACCTCATAAGCTTAATTAGTGACTAGTTTGAGAAGTTCAAATTTATATGTTACAGATTTAAAAGCTGACCTTTATATAATGCAGTAAGGAATTTCACTAATAAAAATTTGAGACTGACAGCACAACTCTGAGACTGGACATTTGATGTCATTTAGGAGAATAAGATCAGGTAAAATGCTGTGGCTGCTTATGCGATTTATTTATTTTTTAAATAGCCAGGTTCAAAGCTGAATGGTTATTGGCTGTTCTGTTGATTACTTCCTCTGTCCCTTGAATTTCAAATTCCCATCCTCTGCTCATCAATCTGCTTTCCAATGAATTATTTAGTATGTTACTGGTCTGTGATTTTGGAGAAAAATATTCAAAAACAATAAGAATGGAGAGAGGGGGAGGGAGAGAGGAAGAGAAAGGAGAGAGAGATCTGGGATTAAAATTTAACGACAGAGCCCAGGCTTTTTAAATTTTCTTTTGATGTCTCTTTTTATTAAGAGCCCCTTTAAAGCCAAATGGATTTGTGAAATGATAAAGGGAGAACAGAAGATAGTGCAGCCTCTACAAGAATTTGAATCATCCATCAGGAACAGGAAAAGATGTGTTTGCCAAACTAATGCAAGAACTGCTGTGCACATTTCTGTTCTTGTATGACATTGTATAATAAAATTTTATGCATAGAGGAAGAGTAGTTAAGTGTATGGACTATTTTTGACTTATCCATGTCATGGGATACTACCTGTGTTATTACTTTGCTTCATCTAGTTCATATAAACATAGTCTCTTATATGAATCTCTTTTAATGCTTTGAAATCAAACGATTCAATGTTAGGAAGTGATAATAGTCAATTCTACTACTTATGATTTTAGAAAATGAAAATATTAATGGATAGCATTATTGAATATGGTAGAATCAACTACAGAATCATTATATTGTATATTAGACAATACTGTCTGTATTTTCTTGGACTTTATTTTTCTTTGGACTTATGTAATACAGAGAATTCTGAGATTGGCCAACATTTATTTTCTATCCTTCTCCATGCTAATCTTTCTAGAACTATGCTGAATAATATAACAATTACATGTTCTGAGGATGATTTTAATTGAAGTTACACAAATTAAACATTTATTCATTTTTATGACATTTTATGTCATTTTATGAGAGCCAATTTCAAATATTCAGCACCCTAAGAGCTTAGTCCCCAATGTAAGGGATAGAGCAGATAAACTGCATCTCCTGCAAAGCAGGAATTCCAGGAGCCAGCAAGCAGTACTCTGAATACATGCTACACATATCGCAAGTGTTCTGTTATTCTCAGATCAGGAATTTCTTGAATAATGGACATACGCATCCTTTTGCTACTAACCCAGTTTTCTTAAATGCTTCTTTCTCTGTTATATACTTCTGAATTGCAGATGTTTGAGAAAATGTACATATGTATGTGAGCACGTGTGTGTGTGTGTGTGTGTGTGTGTGTGTGTGTACACACGTATACATACATATACTTGTTAAGCAAGAAACAGTCAGTTCCTAACATATTATGGTAATCACCTAAATTTATAGACATTATACTCGAGTTTGAAATTGGCTCTAAAGGTAAAGGTTTCAACAGAATTTTTCTTCGTTTAAATCTTGATAAAATGGTTAAGAATAAATTAATTCAAAGAATGTACTTCATAACCCCTGATTCTTCCTTTGTCCCTTTTTTTCTCCAGATGGAAAACAATAAGAAGAGATAAAGAATTTGATGGCCGAAGAGAAACTTTTTCTTTTTTGGGCAAAGGAAGAAGTTTCAGGAGCTTGAATTGATATTCCAGATCTGAGAAAAGACTCCAGAGCTCACCAAAGGCTATGAGCACTCACATTTAGAATGCTCCAGGGTCTGACTGCCTTTGATAGGTTTTATGTTTCCTTTTTGCTGGATGTTTTCCAAGACTTCTCATGGGAATATGTTGCAACAACTCAAAGACAGAGAATGGTTTTTACATGACAATATGACACATTTGTTGATAAGAGATTCTCTCAGAGCCTTAATCTTTGTTTCCCTTTATTTGTCCTTTGTTTTCCATGTTGTGTGGAAACAAAAATATTTCTACTTCCAGGAAAAGCTATGGTTTTCATTGGGAAAGGCTGTGTCATGTATTCCTCTGAAGTTCACTACTGGCCTTCAATGGGAAATTTCCTCACACAATTTTCAACTTTAGTACGATTTCATTTCTCAGATCCATTAGAAACGGAGTTATAACATGAAAATAAACCCTGTGTTATGGATCACCGGTGTTTGAGAAAACACTCTGGCAACACCATATGCTAAGAAATAAAGACTGACAGTAAATGCCACAGGGAAAGATTTGAATACCACAGACACTTCAATCTGCATAGCTTACCTTCAGTTTATCTGAACTCTGCCCCCTTCACTATGATTGTGTTCTACTGGAAAACTAACTTTCATGGGCATAGCCAGTCATCCTTTATTGTGGAATTTAGTTTTGGTATTAAAAAAGAAAAGCTTTGAAAGACTGGTTTTGGTGGAATTTTATGTGACCTGATCAGATCTCAGTAAGAAACTGCTTAGTTGCCTTATTAGGAGCAGGAAAGAGCTGAGATACATAAAGCCAACCTGAGGAATGACAAATGCAACCAGGGTACTCTTTTTCCCAGAAAGCCTCACTTTCAGGACAATTTGAGAGTATCACCTTGCAGATAGGAAAATGGTGTGCATTGAGTTTAGGATTAAAGCTAAGATATAAAATGATAGGTGAGCATCTGGGATTCTTTTAGTAGGAAACCATTTCCCAGGTGATAGTTATTATTTTCTTTGAGGATTCTTAAGCATCTTTGGTGACATAGCTAAGATATTCTTTCAAATGATAGTTCCAAATTTTGCATCCTGTTTTGGGAAATGATAGATTTTGAAGCTAATAGTCGGAGATTCAAGGACTCTGAAGAAAGAACCTCACTTTTTCTGGATAACAACAATGCGATGAAATTTTTGGAAACCACCGAAAATATGATAAAATAAAATAAAGCATTCTCAGATAGTCTATAAATGACACATGTGAGCTTAGCAAACAGACTGTATAAATGTTATAGAAATACAGGTAGTAGGAAAGTGAGAAGATTCCAATACTTATTATCCAGCCACTCATGCATATTCAACTGGAATTCATATTCCAGTAATTTTTTGCTCTCAGATACTTGATATCAAATATGGAACTTGCCCTCTAAAACCCTTTATTCTAATTAAAGTGAAAATTTATTACCAGTCAAGTGAAATCTGAAGCATATGGGTTTGGGGAAGAGGTAGGCAAAAACTATTAATTGAAGACATGAAACTTTTTTTATTTGGTCCAGATTTTAGACTTTTGGGCAGCAATGTTAGGAGCAAGATGGAGATGTGATTTTTCCATATGTCCACAAAGGTAATACATATCTATTTTTTAGTAATTCCAGCCTTATTAACATTCAGCCTTCATCAATGACTTAAATCTCGCCATTTTAACACTGAGTTTCTTCTGCCCTTTTCATCTTGTTTGATGCCTTTCCAGTTAAATTCATTCAGACATTTTTGAGACAACGATCCTTTGAATCAACCAGTCCCTTTTGTGTCTACTGTCAAGTGACCTATGGGCCTTTGTGATTTGGCTTAACCTAATCGACTCCAAGATTCTGGGTTAGCCTTCTCAACTATCTGAAGAACTGTGTTGAGAGAAACAAATGCCCATTGGACATTTGGAACATTAGATCATGTACATCCTCCTCAAATGGCAGTGTCTGGGACAAATATTTTAGCAGAATGATGAATTGTATCAGCGCACCAAACTATGAAACTTCTGAGATGATTGGGAAAGCAACAGCTGAATTCTCTAAGTCCACACACTAATGTATAAAAAGTACTTTTCCCATTCATTTGGAGAACCAAAGGATTAAAATATATTGTGTACATATTCTGGTATATACCCAGGTTAATTTCATTTTTAATATTTTTTTCCTTTTTTTGTATTTGTTTTATGTTTAAAAATATCCTCCTTCTTACTATAATTCAAACCCTGACTACCTTATCACAAGAGGTTTGATGATGGGCACATACCTGTTATGGAGCGGGTGGTGGCACTTTCATATAGAGGAACGCCTTCTCCTGCGTTGTTGAAAGCTTTTAAGGAGATTACATAATGCGAACTTGACTCTAGAGGAAAACAGAAACAAATTGAACATGTGAATTAGTGTATTGAAATTCTCGTGGTGAACATTTCCTGAAACAAATTTAATGTAATCTTTTAAATAAATTGATGTTTGAAAATGAGTGTGTTAGATTCTGGGAACAACCAACTCTAATGAGGATAGAGACTTTCGATCTTCTTGAATCATCACATGAGCTGTCAATGCACAAGTAGGTGGAAAACCAAGAGCATTTACACACTCTGTTCAGGATGGGTGATGATGTTTGCTCTCCATCCCTAAAATACAAGTTGTTGGGGTTACCAGCTACCACCCCGATGGTCCAGTGTCTGCCACATCTATGTCAGCTAAAACAAAAATGGGCATCAGATTGGAAATAAGGACAATTCTAAAACAACTATAAGGTAGTGAGGAAGGCATAGCTCATTAGTTTTGAGAAACAGTACAAACATTTAGAATTGATGAGTGAAGTCTCCTCTCCAGGACAAGGCTATGCTAGTTAAATTTTGTCAACTTGACCAAAACCTCAAGTCACTTGAAAAGAGGAAAACCTCAGTTGAAGAACTGCCCACATCAGCCTATCCTGTGATCATGTCTGTGAGAGACTGCCTGTATTGATTATTGATGTGACAGTGCCCAGCCTATTTTGGGAGGCACCGTCCCCGGACAAGTGAGTATGGGTTGTATTAGGAAGATAGTTGAGGAAGAATCAGAGAACTGGGCAGCAAACATCAGTCATCCATGGTTTATACTGCCAGTTCCTGCTTCAGATCCTACCCTGACTTTTCTCCATGATTGACTGGGGTCTGGAAGTGTATGTTGAAATAAACCCTCCCTCTAGATTCGCTTGATCATGGTATTAATCTTAACAACAGAATGAAAATATAATAGGACCTGAGCAGGAACCAAGTTCACAGATGCAAAGAGGAGGAAATATATTAGAAGTAAAGGGTAAATAGATGAACAAAAGCAACATAAAAAGTCAAAAGCAAAATATAGTTAGAAAAACTAAGAATGAGAAAAAATGAGTCAGAAGAAGGCACCAAATATGAAAGTTGGTAAATGAAGAACCAATAATAACTGGAGCACGTACAAAAGAAATCACAAATGGACAGAATAAACAGAGGGACACATGATATTTTGTTGACTTAATATTCAAGAATGAGATAAAAGCAATATAGGATTTATTGGGGCAGAATTGGACAATATCAACTTTTGTTATGGCAATAGCATATGAGACAGAACTACAGAAATTTACTTTATATTCTATATATGTCAATATAACTAAAGAATTTCCTACTTAGTCAAATTAATTATAAATGTAAAGGATGAGAATAGTCAAATTGTAATTCATTACCAAACAGCTATTGTATGTTATTTTTTTGATCAACAGAAGTAATAGAAAATGAGTTTTAGACCAGAGGAATCTATAGCCTGAAAACTAACTTCTGAATAACAAAATCAATAAACAGAGATTAAGTGACAGGAAAGATTTTATTTTGTAATGGTTTCTTGCTATGATACTATAATGATCAGAGAATTAATGGATAACAATGGAAGTCAATATACAACAAAAAAACTGAGTAATTTTTACAGTGCTGGAAGTTTTGTTAGTATCATTCTAATCAAGAATAGTATAGACAAAGAAAGCCATGGGCAAATACAAGGGTTGCAATTCTACATCCCCTGTGTCTTTGAAAACAAGAGTCATGGTAGAGATGGAAGGACACATAGATATAACACAGAGTAGTTAAAGTCCTATGTCTCTAAACTTGAATTAGAAAAAAGTTCAAAATTTAAAAAGTGTTTTATCTCCGGCCAAGATTTATCTCCTTAAGAAATGGAGAATTGACTTGACAGTATGGCAAAGCCCTGGTGTGTAGGCTGCAGTTGAAGAAAACAAAGTTTCCTACTGTAACAGGCAAGTGATTATTTTATAGAACTGGTACTCCCAAGTATGAAGATGGAAACATAACAATTGAGTTTGAATCATCCTGACACACTAGAAAAGAAAAAAGCAGACAATGACAATGAAGAACTGATTGAGGGGTCCTTAGATAGAGGTTTCACTGATCACTAAGGACAGTCATAACTGAAAGAGCTTCACTCTATCAACCCCCTAAAATATATGTGAACATACAAATTTATTGAGATATTTTAAATAATAAAAACGGTTGGCTTGTTTTGAGATTGACAGATAGTCACATTACTATCTGAAAAACTGATAATGTTTTTTCGTAAATAAACCTTGATCAAGTGTGACTGAACAGCCCGAGGTTCACTTTCAACATTTCTGAAACAAAATCGGAATGAGAGTAATGAAATATTGCCCTTCTACGGTCTCAACGAATGAATTAATTCAGGAATTAAATATTAATAATTGACAAGATAAAACCAAGAGGGACAACCAAACACTAAGTGTCTCTGATAGAAGTTATCACTGCCCTCTAGAGTCTTGCTACAGCCTCTAGCTGCCAGAGCACAGCAAACAGGGCAGAAAAACACATGGAACCAAATTAAAAGCATTCATGTAACTACACATGCGTTGTGTGTGTTTTTCTGTGCCCAGGCATTTACACAAAAATGGTGAGGCTTTAAAATGATTGAGTTCATATTTAATGATGATTTTTAAAAAAGTTTATTAGATGATTTTTTCTTCATTAATTTTGAATCATATTTAAATATGTTGAAGTAATTCAAAATATCAATGTCCCTGACACTGCAATATAGCAAGAAGATTGACTTAGGGTCATATGTCGTGCAGTACTTCGACTTTCATGTGATGATTTGCTTCTACTTGAAAAGAGAAACATTGTGTGTGTGTGTGTGTGTGTGTGTGTGTGTGTGTGTTAAAGTAGTTAACTTTTAAGAATGTAATTAATAATCAATTGTCAAATGTTCTTGGAGAATCCAGAATGGTTGTAAAACATGAACCTCTCTCATTAGCTTCATAAGTTAATTCTGAACAAGGGAAAATACTATGCAAAATTAAGCAATAAAATATGCAGTATGCTTTCTGAGTGCCATCTGAGATCAGAGGGCTGAAATGTTCGTAAAGGGTCAGTCAGGTCATAAGAAAAGGGATTTATTTACTGTGCAAATATTTATTCTGAAGTAGGGCTTGTGGAAGAAGGTTGAGTCTAGGATACATTCAGTTTTAACCTGTTGAAATAGGAAATGACTTTTTGTGGCTAAAATTTAATTTAGCTCAACCTCATATACCTACACGCTTAACTTTTTTATCTTAGTATTTATCAAGAGAGTAAAAGTGAGCGAGGGGTTTTTACGTTCACAAACAAAGGATTTAGGCTACTTGTTTGTCTTAAGGTGCATTAAGATGTCTTTCCTTTTGTTTAATGACAGTGAACACCAGAGAATAAGCCACACTCCATTACTGCATGAGAGATGTGAAAGTGCAAAGATTCCCAGAAAGCTTAAGATGAGCTACACTCAGTTTGAGGATACCATTAGCTAAAAGAAGACAGTCTCAGTATTGTCATATTCTCTGGTAACCTAGACCTTTGTGTGAAAACCACACCATTTAACTGTCTATAGGGAATGTAGATAAAGAAATTAACTCATGCTAGACCTACTATGGTCAGGAGGGTGAGTATAACTTTGTGGGGAGGTTTTTTCCACAAGCATATCCCTCCTGGGTACTGGAGCTGTGAATCTGTAAGAAGTCAGGCTACTAGAAGGATGTTGGGGTCACTCCGGGCATGCCAGTGAAAAGGATTCTCTTGCTTTCTCTTTGCTCCTGGCTGGAAGTGTAATTACTCGCTTCTGTAAACATCGCCAGTATTACCATCTGCACCCAGATCCAGCTTTGGGGCTTTCTAGCCTACAAATTATGCTTTTTGTCCGCATTCTGGATCCACGGAGGAAACAATAGGTTTTATTCCCTCTGCATTAAGCTTGTTCCTATACTGCACCTGCACGAGAGGATATACTTGTTAATCGTTTATTGGCAAACTTACGGAAAGCAACAGACATTTTAATATCTTTTAATAAATGGGTTGGGGTGATATTCTTTGAATGTATATCCTGAGTTCAAGATAACTTTCAGAATGTATTGAGAACCAACGAAGGTCTCTCCCACAATTTACAGAAATTTGTTTTTCATAATTGCACCGCTAGAGGGCAATGTGGAACTATTTTTCTGCACATGCTCAGAGCTTTTAAAGTTTAAAATCAGTAAATTAGAAAAGAATTGCCTGCCACTATGGAATCACTGCCACTATGGAAGCATCAATGAGTTAAACGCATTTAATATTATCATAATTAATTCCAAATGAATTAATCATTAATTATGATCAGATTGCATTGTTCAGGAATATGCTTAATGACAATGACAATACATTTATTTTTTGGCATTTGCTGAAATGTTGCAGATACATAGGCTTGAGAAATGTATCAATTGTCTCTGAAAATAAAGTGTGGCAGTTTTCTCATTTGAATTTTATATGATTTAATCATACAGGAGGGATTTGGATCTTGGTTGGTTTCCCTGGGAATTATTTTTGGTAATGGATATACTGGGGTAGTCCATATATTTTACAGTATTGAACAGATTTTTTTAAAAATCTTTAACTGTTCAACCTTTCTTTTACAACAGTTCGATTTAGTATTAAGGAAGCTGAAAAAATAGTAATAACTCTGAGCATGCACAAGTGGAACATTTGGCGCATTATTGCTTCAGTGTCATGAAAGTGGGGAGAGGGGATGCACATTTAGTGACTACAGGGTTGTAAAAGACAAGGAATTGGTTATCAGAAGAAGTCCTTGGTATCCTTCCCAAGAGACATGGGAGGTAAGAGACTCATTACTCAAAAAGCCCATGTTAAGCCTCCTCTAAAGGTTAGAGATGAAAGTTATTCTCTGAGATTCAGGGAATGAATGAAGAAATCTTCAGAGATAAACTAAGATGTTGGGCTTGGTAACAAAAGCTAATGTGAAGAACTTCGTTACTTTCAATTAATGTTTTGTGTGAATTAAATGGCAGTAGTGTGTGCCAGATTGACAGCCCCAAGTCTTTTATTCATTACAGATTATGTACTCTACTCAGTGTCCCCATCCATGCCAAGTCCTTGTCGGGGCCCAGGATCCATGTTCTTCCATCTTTTCCATTCTCTGTCAATACTGCCAACAAATCAATTAGGGAAAATTAGAGTGGTAGCTATTTCCTAATGCCAACACCTGCTCCTTGCAAAGGACTAGAACAACCACAACCATAGAAGGAAGGCCACTGGATCATGATGAGACACTAAGTGTTCCTGGATACCTTTGACTCTGCTGGACATGAACTTTCTAATTAAGTGTAATGGGTGGAGAGTAAATACAACTGACAGCATTGATTTCTAAAAAGGATAAGCAATTCATACTTGAGGAAGATGCAATTTATATAATACACTCAATTCAACTTCATTACATACATTCTTTTGTAAATTTAATTAATACCTAATCTAGCTCACTCTCTAATAGAGACTTTTTTTTTCTTTTCCAGGAACATTGTACAATTAAAAGTCAGATTACAAGATGGTTTGTCATTAGCCAGTTTTGCAGGTATGAACCACTTCCTTAATTACTATGAGGAAATATTTGAGAATAAGGTATAAAATTATGATATATTTTATTTAATTGCCTAAGGTCTACTATCAATAAGAAAATTAACTGAATTCTTTCAGTTCTAGCACTTAATAAACATTCGTTAGATTGATAAATGTGATACACAGAAAAATTGTAAATGTGTCTTATACTCAGATGGTTCTTAGTGATAATTTAACAGAGAATGGAGAAGACTGAAGTGTGAATATGAAAGAAGGAAAGTAAAGAAAGCATGATATCTTTATTTTACTTTTCTGTGAACTAACAATGACAAAGATGTACATTTTAGGGTAAGGAAATCTGGTTTTATGTTGAATCTAGGTCCATAGCAGGATAAGACTGGTGATTACTTTTTGCATCTATTAGCATGCATAGCACCTTTCAGCACTGTGAAAGCAAGCCAGCAGGGATGAAACTTCCAAGTGAGAACGAGTTTGATTTGATTTCTCCATGTTCTATTACTCAAATAAGTTCACTCTTCCTCAATAGGGTCTTACTATCAAGTTATAACTAGAAGCATAAGTTATAGTCTTTAACGTTGGTGAGTGTATAAGAACTCACTATACAGAAACTCCAAAATATGTTTTGATTTCTGGCTCTGGGCTTTTGATTTGTTAGTATGAGGTGTTTAGTTGGTGTGTGTCTGTGTGTGTGTGTGTGTGTGTGTATGTGTGTGTATGTGTGTGTGTGCGTGTAGCATCTACCACGAGTAGATTTCCAAATAATTTAAAAATTCTTTTGTCTGATATTTCTTAATGAAGAAACTGTGTTGGAAATCTTAAAAAAAAAAAAAGAACAAAAGGTTTTGGAGTAAGTGACATATTGTAAGTATGATAAAAGTTTTATTGAATCCTTGGATGTTCAAATGATGAATTAGAAGAGTGTAATAAACAAATGCAGGTGACAGTCTTAGTGGTTATGGCATTTCTCCAGTTAGCGCTAAAACCTGAAGAAAACAGTACCAGTGACCTGACCCGATCTCTTCCAAATTCTTGTCTTCCTTTAAGTAGTAACTTATTTGTTGGATGACTGATTGAGTCCTTTATTAACTAAATTCTTAATTTTACTTGATCTTAGCCTTAATCTAGTGTGTAGCACAGACTACTTAGTAAGTATTTTTCATTGGTCATAGTATTGTATTTATGGAGGATATGAAAGATTAATATATGTATCTATTGGGCAATATTCAAAATCAGAGCAAATATCCAGCTTCTAATACTATTTATAGTAGAAATATTTAAAATCCTCTTTCTTCAACATACATATGCATATATAATAATTAAAAAAGGTTTATTATAAATAAATACATTTATTTCTTTCATATTTACATATTTAACTATAGTATGTATTATATATATATATTTATATTAAAACTATTTTATGATTTATTTCACAGTCATGCTGCCATGATAATGGCAGTCATTGTTTTTCTTCTTGAAGTAAAACTTATCCTGAGAAGATAGAGGAAAACTGATCAATTGTCAAGAAGAATAATAAATGTCAAAATTAGTTGTTTGAAAGTAGTTTAGAAAAGACAAATGCTGAACCTGATAGGGGAAAAAAGACTCAACTTAAATGTGAAATGAAGATATGATAATAAGAGTTCTATTGACAAATATATACAAAGAAATTGGAAAGCTCAGCTGAAATGGATATTCAGGAATACAAAAACTGCTGGAAGTAAACCAGAATCAAATAGAATAACTGAATAGAATCATAACTCCTAAGGGGATTGAATTACTAATCAAGATTTTTTAAAAAAATCACTGGATCTGATACCTTGTGGATGAATTCCACCATATGTTTGAGGAAATGACATCAATTATTGTCACCTTCTGTAAAAATATTAGAGGAAGAACATTTGACTCTCATTACCAGGCCTACTTTACCATGATATGAAAAACAGATGAATATGCTCCAAGAAAGCAACAGCTCAATTTTCCTTGTATATACATATACCAAGAATTATAAATTAAATATGTCATAACAGAAGCTGGCAGTGCATTTAAAAGACACATGTTTAAAAGATGCCTAAAGAGCATTTACAAATGATTAAAATACCAGTGGTATAATATACCACACCAATAAAATTCAGGAAAACAACAAGACCATTACTTCAATTCATATAAATAAAAATTAATACTTTTACAAATAAAAATATTTTAAAAACTGACCAGAAAATAGAACTATTTCAATAGAGAGGGCTGGCAACATGTCTTAGTAGTTAAGAACAATGGCTGCCTCCAGAGAACCTATGTTCAATTCCCAGTACCCACCTTGTGTCTAACAACCATCATTAACTCTAGTCCAGGATACCTGACACTTGCTTTTAGACTCTATGAACAACAGGCACATACATGGTTTATAGACATACATGCACTCCTAATCATAAAATAAGATAATTTAAGAAAATATCTCAAGATAATAAAAGTCATACATAAAAAAAATGCCCAGAAAATTTCAAACTCAAGAAAACTTGTGAAAAACAGAATGCTTTTTTGTGTGATATTTTATATGTTAGAAGACAAAAATCCTTACTTCAACAAAAATATTTAGAAAGAAAAAAGTTAAAATTTAAATTAAACTAAAAAATTTTAAATTAAGAGTTATAAAGCAAAAAGTAAAATTATCTCTTTGGCTATGTGATATGACCATATATATATATATATATATATATATATATATATATATATATATAATAATGAAGAGTTTGCAAAAACCAAGAAAATCTAGTGGAATTAGTAAATTATTTCAATAAAAAAGGAACATACAATTAACACAGAAAAATTAATTACATTTCTACACATCAAAAATATAAAAATCTTAAAACAAAAACATATAAGCAATTCCACTTACAATAGCATCAAAATGATAAAACACTAAGGAATTTACTAAGGTAATAAAGGATTTATTCAAAGAAAAATACAAATGACCAGAAGAAGGAAATTGAATAAGGCACAAATAAATGGAAATATTTCTCAATTTTCTTAATTGATAAATTAAATATTCTAAAGAATTCAATACTTTCAAACTGATCTATAGATTCAATGCAATCCCTGTCAAAATTTCAGTGACCTATTTGTAAAACAGGAAGGTTTCCAGGAAATCCATGTGTGGTTTTAAAGGATCCTGAATCCCCATCAAAGTCATAAAATAGAACAACCTGGAAGTGTTATAAAGGAGAGGTTCAATGAAAGGGTGGCAGGATGGTTGGATGTAAAAGGATAAAGTTGAGTTCTTAGGTTAAATAGTATACGATACTTAGCTCACCTCCGATTAGGACTCTAATTAAGGACTCTAAGACTTTAACTAAAAGCTAATAGAGAAAAATATAAGACAAAAGCTATGTGCCATCAACCAGTAATGATATTCTGGGCATGATGTCAGGAAAACAGTCAACAAAAGAAGAGGTAGGCAAACAGGATGGAAAATAAATTTAACTGTAGACCAGGAGAAAATATCAAGAGAAATAAAACAGTATTGAGAAAAGCTTTACATTTTCATATGTGATAAACAACTAATATTCAGAAACTCAACAGCAAATTATAAGAATGATTCAAAGCTATAAAAATGCTTGAATATTTTTTTCCAAAGAAAGAATAAAAATGTGAATGAATAGTGCATGGCAAAATTCTTTGAATTACTGATAACTATTGAACTTGAAATCTTAACTTTAAGAAAGCGAATTGGTAAATTTATATTTCATGGTTAATATTTTTTTTTAAAAAAATGTGTTGGCAAACAGTAGCAAAACTGGGTTCTACTTTTGGGAGTTATGTGAAGCAGAATATTTGTAATGGAAAAAAAAAAGGTATTGCTACTGAACTTTTTTTTAAAGATTTATATGACCATTCAACTCCATTTATGACTGTACACTCCACAGAGCAGAACGGAGCTTGAGATATATGTGCGCATCCATGTTTTTACAGCATTATCCACAGTAGCTAGCGATTGTAGAATTCATCTCAACATTAAAAAGTAAGAAAATACTGCCATGTGAGTGATTCTTAAACATGCCATACCACAAAAGATAAACATAAAAATCAAAACTATCTAGTCTCATTTAAATGATATTTCATTTTTGAAGTTAAGGATTTCATCACAGAGAAGCAGGGAGTGGAATAAAAGTTGAAAAGGAGAGCAGAAAGAGGAATAGATAAAGGTCAGAAAATGGATAACAAGCACAGTCTGATAGGGGATAGTTTTGGGGAAGAATGGACACAGTATGATAAAAATAACCTTAAGATTAAGCAATCATTATATATTTAAAATAACTATAGCAGATGGATTTGGAAGTTTACACTAGACAAAAGGTATTTCAGGAGCTGAAATGCTAATTATATGAATTTAATTCTTGTATATTATGTATACATGTATCTCTAAAGATACTGTACCCACAAATATAACTATTGTGTGTCCATGAAAAATTAGAGTAGAAAAAGGCAGAGCAGGCTGATGACTTTAAGGAAATAGAAGTGGTGTGAAGTGGTGAGCTGGTTTCTAGGATGAGTGAAGGTTGGGGGGAGGTGCAGAGTTAGAGGTAGGACAGAAGTAGTGGTAGTATTCAATAGGTAGAGTGCTCATCTTACAAGACAGAAAGAGTTGTAGAGGTTGGTGCAGCAAGAGCTGGCTGTACAATGAAAGAAATGTATTTAAAACACTTACCTGTACACTTATAATATTTATAGTTTGCGGCACCCTACAAATTGGGGAATATGTAGGGTTAATCCAATGCTGTTTCTAGACTTTGTGAAATCTCCAAACTACTTGTTCATTCCCAACACCCAAGAATGAGTAAAAGTGTTAGAAAAAGCTAGAATAAGCATCTAATTCTACAAGAGAATGCTTTAATTGTTCCATTGTTGTTCAATAATTTTATTTTACTAGGTTTTTTTTTTTTTAAATAAGAGCGTAATACACAGAGGCAAAGTTTTATTTTGTTTTTCCTTTGGAATCTATGCAGTTAATATTACTTTGTGATTATTGTATAATTTGGCTCAAATTAAAAATTAGAAAATAGAGAAGTAGAATTAAAGGGATATATTAGAATAATAAAATAATAATTTCTAAGATGAATCAAAACATATTTTTAATTGATGACTCTTATGGCATGTGTCCATTCCAGAATTCAAGAAAACAAATAAAGGGTGAATTGAGCTTATCATAAACGTGAGTGTGTGTGTATGAGTGTTTGTGTGTAGGGGTATGTGTGTGTGTGTGTGTGTGTGTGTGTGTGTTAAGACACAAAACTGTCATAACAAAGAAAAATACAAGTAAATACTCCATAGCCCCTGTAGTGGACCAGAATCAGCAGTTTGTCAGTGTTCTGCCCAGACCTCATTATTTGGTACTCTATTTTTTCTTTTTTTTTTTTTTTACTTCTCTTATTGTACTAAGTCCCTAATCATACTTATGAGGACAAGGAGACAGGACTCAAAGTATATACATGTTCTTAGGTATTCTATTGGGATGAAGGGAGAACTGAAGACTGTACTGTTACTCTGGGACTTAGTAACAGATACCCATCCTGCCAGGAGGCTGTCACCTCCTTTTTCCCTGGTTGGCTGCGTCTTGCTGAAAATCTGGTGATTGGGTTATTAGCATTACTGATTTAAGAGGAAGTCAGAAAAGTCCATCCAGTGTGTTCTTTTCAAAAGGGCAGTTACCAGGTTCTTTCAAGACAGTGGCAACTGTTGACGCATGGCATTTTCAGCTGAGGAGCCCTATTCGCTTTGAAAGTATGACTTCTTTCTCTTTAAAAAAAAAATCACAATACTTACCATAGTCCCTGGCATAGAGTAAATATTTAAAAACTATTTACTCACATGAAAAAAAATGCTATCTAAATAGAGTAATTAGAAATTATAAATAAATACTCAAAAAGTGTCTTTGCTAAAGTCCAACAGCTTATTGCAGAGTCAGAATAGAACATGTACATCTCTGTAGTTTTTCTCTAAGTGATTCGTCCTCAAGAAAGCTCCCATGATGAAACAAGCCATCTGCCTCAGAGAACTTCCTGCTCAGTAAACTGGAATATAAAATCTGTAATGACTAGAGCTTTGTCAGCAAAGCATTTGTTGTATTTCTTTTGTGGAATGTGAAAAATACTCATGTCGGTCTCATAAATTTCCTGAGCAATCACCCACTGTTCGCTCAGCCTTTTGGATGTCAGGGAAGTCTGTGGTTGACTGATTCTCAAATGAATAATTCTAACAAGAAGGCTCATTTCCAGAGTGCTGCACTTTTGCTTATGATTAGAAAGAGTAAGGTTAACACTTGATTAATGGCTGTTTTAGGAGAGCTCAGTACTAGAACACTCACATATCCCTAGTCTCATCCTTTACCCATCAACCATAACAGTTTCTCAACTGATCCTTTCCTAAACTATTAAATCTAGTAATGGACTAATGGGGCTGACATCATGGGTTTATGTATTACTGCTCACTCAGGAAAATAAAAGGGTTTTACATTTGTTTGTTTGTTTTGCTTTGTTCCTTATTTATCCTTGAAAGGGGAATTCAGGGTTTGTCAAATATTTACTTATGTAGTTTTTAAAAATATGGTATCACAGTGAACATCTGTACAATGTAGTTTTACTTTCAATATATTTTTTTTATAGAAAAATATAAACTAGTGTGGGTATGAAGAGGGCAAGCTTAATAGTTCAAAGACTGTGGTTAGCCTTAATGAATTTTAAAATGAAAAAAAATGCACATGTAGGAAAAGAAGTTAAGAAATCTAGAAAATATAAGATGTTATGACATCATTAACATGTTTTCAAAAGCTGGAACATAATTTATGGAAAAATATTAAAATGTTTCACATAAATCACCATCTTTATTAATTTTAACCTTGTAAAAGAAGTTCATAAATTCTATTTTTAGTATGTCAGGTTTAATAGCAAGTAAACTAAATATTTTTTCTCTTACATTCTCTACTTCTACCTTAATTAAAAAACCCATAGACATTACTTGTTCAAATATTACAGCAGAGTAAAGTGAGCATCTTCTGGTCAATTTTGACCCTCATTTTTAATGAGAAAACAAGGATTGATTCTTCTTTAATTATGAAGGAATAAACATAAACCATTAAGATGTACCAAGTGATTTTAAGTAATTTAGTCTCTTTAATTTTTGCAAAATCCCTTAAGCCTGGGGATGAGGAGATGGCTTAGTGGATGAAAGCATTTGTGACACAAGTCTGACCTAGATCCCTGGACCCTGAGTAAAGGTCAAGTATTTGCAATCCAAGTGTTTTCCTATGGAACAATGGAGGGTAGAAACAGGACAGTCTCCTGAACCTCTTGGGCCAGCTACCTGGTGTGTGTGCAGAGCAAGAAAGGACCTTGTCTCAAACAAAGTGAAAATACAAGGATTGACAACTGAAGGTCATGCTCTTACCTCCATACGTAGGCCATGTTACACATCTGAAAATCAATTTCTAAAGACTGTTCTCTGACCTCCATACATAGGCCAAATCACACACAGGCCCAGACTTTTCTAAAGGATCGAGCATACACTCACGCAAGGCATCCAGATTTCATGTTCTTACCATCATCTCCAATTTTGCAGTGTAGACGTGGGAAACTAGGGACTATTAAACGTCTGTGATTTTCCCATTAATGAAAGAAGGAATTAGTCTACATAGTGCTTTGAAATCCAAGTCCAGCCTTCTTTGTGTTCAATTATAATGATCAGAATCACTATCTTCTTTGACACTTATTACATCTTGGTAGAGCTACTGATTTCCAAGATTAAACTCCCAACATATTCACATTTCACTAATTATCCAATTAGCTACATATGTGTGTCCCAGTGATTCTGCGTTAATGAAATATAATGTTAATGATCCTGAACAATTTATTTATTATGGGTTTTTATACTTCTAACATATATCCTACCCATATTAAGAACTAATGTGTTTATGACTCCCAGGGAAACAGAGCAAATCTATACCTAAGAAGGAAGTTCTTGCTTTTAGAGAAAATAAATTCTATTTGCTATAGGTTTTTTATATAGTTTATTTCTTCTTGATTTAATGTATTTTTAAAATTGAATACAACTTAGAAAATTCTTTATGTTATGGAAAATTCTAGAGAAGTGAAGTTGAGCTAAGAAGAAAGAAAAATCACAAATGAAGTGTATGGGTAAAGAAGTATGAAAATGAGGGTCAAAGAGTTCCAACAGGCATGTGAATATGTCCTATGTCCTGTGGAGATTCATAGAAGATGAGTGGGGCTGTGTGGGAGAAAGGGAGGAAGACAGAGATGATAGATAGATGGATAGATAGATAGATAGACAGACAGACAGACATAGATAGATGATATGTAGATAGATAGGGCATTTTGTCTATATTTTCCAGTTAATATCTATCTGAATATACTGTCTTTTGTTGGCACAAACCTTCAAGAGAATAGTTAATACTTTCTGACTTGGAAGCTAAATAATACTGTGCTTAATTCAACTTCAAATTTCCACAGTTCTAGTGATAAAAATAATTCTGAAAGAGTTATTCAGCTCCTAAATGCTGATGAAGAAATGATTTAAATTTAGCAAATGACTAGAATTTCAAAAGGATTGGGTTCATTAGCTAGATATTTAAACAGATATCTCTTTTTGTGTGATACTTCCTCTTTCTGAGCTCTGTTTTCTGTCTGCTTCTACACTATGTTTATGTCTTAGGGATTAAAGGTATGGAACACTACTACCTTTTGAATACTGTGATTAAAGGCCTATACTACCACTCCTTTCTGAATACTGGGATTAAATGTGTGTACCACTATTCTCAACATTCTTTGTGCATTCCATCTGGCCTATGAATGTGATTCCTTCATAGAGACCCCTGGAATATAGACCTTTCGTAGCTTTCACATAGACCTACTCCTCTACAAGGCAAAGAATATAATTAAAATATATTTCTTGGAAAAAACATAAATAGAAGAAAAGCAGATTTTGTTTACTAAAGTTACATGGTATTGTTTATAAAATAACTTTGTCTTCTTCATGAGGTCTGTGTTCTTTATTTACACGTCTCCTTGTAAGGCTAGATGAGCTGGTCATACTCATTACTGTGAAAACCTGGACATCAGGCTGAAGGAGCTCCACTAGCAGCAATGAAAACATTGCCAAAGGCTCTTTCCAAATCACGAGGCTTCCCTCTGCATCTCAGACAAGCAACAAAAAATTCCAAGAAAAAAATACTTCCTCTACATCATTCCTCAAAGTTTCAAATGCCTGTTACCTCTTTACCAAGTAGTTTCTATGTTTCTTTCACAGTGTTATGTTTCCTATGCCTCAATTCTGTATATTATCTACCTGGGACATATATCCCACAATTGTGATCAAAATTGTTAATCCCATGGCTTTATTATAAATTAGAAAAATAAAAGAAAATTTCCCCATAATCAAAGGAATTTGAAGAAATTTGAATACAAATAATGAATTATTATTAATGAGTAAGAAATATTTTAATAGAAAAAGACACTAATGGTGACAGGTGTAGTATCAATTATAAATTGAAAATTGTTATATTTCTGTTCCAAATCTACAAACTCTCCTTTCCGTAGTACAATTCTGCTCTGCACTGTCAGAGTATGCCTAATTTCTGCTAAGACATGTGTAATTGGTATACAAGCCTTGTGAATTAAATTACCATGAGGATAAATTCCTCGTACTCCTCAGCGTATAATTCTGGGTTCTCTAGGACAACAGTCTCTGTATAGCATTTATTGTGTTTCATTCAAGCTTCCTTTCTATTTCTTGCTATGGAAAAACATCTTCTAACAGTACAATAAGTATGGTCTGAATTTCTCATTCATTTCCTGGCATGAATCTTCTTCTTATATCGCTCTATGTCACCAGCATAGAGAGTTCATGTTTCCAAAAGGAAGGAGTGACATATTAGTTGATAAAGATATAGAAGTCTGACTTGGAGATGTTTTTACTTCTTGATCATATCCATTATCATGCAATGGTAAGATAAATACATAATCAGCTTCTTATAAAATGAATCTGCAATTGACGAATCTAAAATCACCAAGGAGAGACATTGGCCTATGAGTATGCCTTTGAGAATTATAGTGATTGCATTGACATGGTAAGGCTCGCCCACAGTGTCTAGAGCCATTCATTCCTTGATTGGAGTTCTAGACTATATAAATGGAAAAAGGATCTAAATAGCACTACTGTTCTCTGTTTTCTGGTTGTTCAGATTATGTAAACTCCTGTTGTCTTGACGTCTCTGACAAGATGAACTGTACCTATGAACTGTGAGCAAAAACAAACCCCAAATCTTAACCATACTTAGAAATACTTTTTGTTTCTTAGCATTCTATTGATCTAACAGGGATATTTTTCCTTAAACCACATATTTGCCTATCCTTTTGGAATGAGACTGTGGTAATATAGTTAGAAAGAACAAATTACAGTATTCTAAGTCCATTTAATTTTTGGGGTCCAAATTAACAGTGACTCCAATAGTTGTATAATTATATGAAATGCATGAATGATTCACATAACTGTTTTATTTTATTAAAGAATCAATATGTTCCAAGATTGACAGTGATATAACCATTTATAACTAATCAGTTCAATTCTGTTACTGTCTTAAATTTGACAAATTTACCTGCACCAGTATTATGCATAAAAGTGGAATGCATGTTGTGTTTTACATTTGTACAGTAAATTATTGATTATTCAAGCATACTCATGAACCATTTAAACCTTGTGATAGTTTTTTAGATAAATAATCCAAAACAATGTGCTATCACTTTTACTTAAATTAAGAAAAAAATCTTAACTACACAAAGCTTAGTTACTTAAACTATGTACCCAAAGACATCACTATTCAAACAATTAAACATGCAGGCATGACTAATCTTTTAAAAATGGCAGGATTAATATCACCTGGAGACAGAAGTAGAAAGCAAATTGTGTGTGGAAGAAAATGAGCAGGACAAATCTGGGATCAACACAGCATGTATTCAGGTAAAACTCTCCAAAATAAATTTCATCAGAAGTTTAAACATGTATGTCCTTAAAGGAACACAAGAAACTTATCTTTGAGAAGTTATCGAATGTTACTAAGTAATTTAAAGAAAATCAAATTGGAGTATACAACTCTTCCTGGTGATAACTATGGTTAATTAAATAATGATGTGAAAGTTGGTTTTCATTTCCATTATTCGGGCTTCAAAACAGCCACCATGAATTAGTGAAACGACACTTAAAAGCAATTAATTATTCATTGTGTTTGTTAGTTTTTTTTAGTTTGTTTGTCAATTTGACATAAGCTCAAATCATCTGGGAGAGGGAACATTAACTGAGAGAAAACTTACATCAGATTGGCACGACAACAAATTTAGAGATATTTTCTTGATTAATGAATGATATGGGAGGTCCTAGCCCACAGTGGGCAGTGCTTTCCCTGGTTGTACAGGAAGCCACATTGAGTAAGACAGTGAGCAAACAAGTAAGCCGTAACTCCCACCCACTTGTCTTGGTTTTCGTTCTCTCAAAGTTCCCATGTTGAGTTCCTTTCTTGGTTGCCCTAAATGGACTCTGATCAGGGCATGTAAACCAAAATAAAGCCTTTAAACTCAGAAATTGCTTTTGATCATGGTATTTATCATGACAGAAGAAAGCAAACTAATGCACTCTCAATAGTATGGAAGCAATGACTATCTTCTATTAATAAATTACTCATTCGACTCCCCTGAACCAAAATAGGCTATTGGTGTTACCTTTGGTTGCCATGTGGAAGTTGAAGGTAACTCCGTATTGCTAAAGACACACAAACTTCAGACACAAGACTCTAGAGAATATCTGGGTCCTTACTCCCAAATATCCTGCCCGAGGACTAGCTTCCACAGTACTGGTAGGTGCTATGCAGTTCCCAAGGAAAGAACACAATACTAGTCCTGCTTAGCAGTGATGCTTATGAACCACAGTTATCAGCATAGTAAGACGTCCCTAAAGGTGCAATAATAGCACATGTATCTTCACAGTAACTTATGGCCTTCTCAACCGAAGAAAAATCTTATTGCTACTATAAACTATCCAATCACTCATGGCTGTTGAGATGATGGATCTCAAAGGAGAACATTCTACTGCCACTTTCCCAAAACAGGATAAGTCTTCACTGCATTCTCACTCCTTATCTTCATGCCAACAGATAAAGGCACCTCTCACCACATATCAAAGTCTCACTTTTACAACATTCAGAGACCACTACAGAAATAGACAACTAGTCAAAATGTAGATAACGACTGACATTAGGTGGTCAGCCTCAACTGATAACATCTACAACTCAAAACCCTACAGCTAAGGTTCAGGGACTATCTCAGCAGAAGAGGCAACAGATTGTAAGTTCTCCAGAACCCGAATACTTTTGCATGGTTGTGTCTTCTAGATATGACAGGAAAGCGGCACCCATGAAATCTCAACAATATGCCTGTCAAAGAAGACCTGAAAAATGAAAACATCTGTTGATGTATTAAAGAGAATGGGGAAGTCTCATGGGGATAGCTGACTCTAGATGGAGAGCTGTAGGCAGTGAAAGACTGATGAAAGGGAGCCTTGGTTTTCTGTAGGAATGATCATGACCCCACATTGATTAGATTATCCAGTACAAAGTGGTCAACCCTAGAAAAATACACATACCAGACAAGCAACATTAAATTTACTTGGTATATCTATCTATATCTACTATATCCATATCCATACCTCTATCTATCTATCTATCTATCTATCTATCTATCTATCTATCTATCATCTATCTATCTATTTCTCTAATATATATATATATATATATGTGTGTGTGTGTGTGTGTGTGTGTGTGTGTAGAGAGAGAGAGAGAAAGAGAGATTTATGAATCTGAGAGGGAGCAGAGGGGCATAGGAAAGATTGGAGTTATGAGATAGAATGATGTAATTGAACCCTAATTAAAATATAATTTTTAATTTCTTCAGTATAAAGAGATAGTCTTTGTATTTATAACCATCATAGTATAGGACAACTTAACTTCTGTCCACAGATTCCATTGATTTTGAAGATTTATATTTTTAAAATATTTAATAAATACAAACTTAGAAAATAATTGGACATAGTAGGCTGCTCCAATCACAGTGTTTAGGAGTCTGGGGTAGGAGAACAGAATTCAAGCCCAGATTTGGTGATAAAGTAAAGCCATGTTTCATAAAACAATAAGCAAAGATTCAGCAAAAGTCTCCCTCCTTATTAATTTTTGTTTAATCAGTACAACATCAAGGTGATTATTAAACACACATCATGACATCTGGACTAACTGTGGAATAAGTACATCCGAAAGTATCACGGGTTGAAATCTTAAGCCTTCCACAATCTGCACTCATATCTTCTCTCTACTCGTTATTCCTGCAATTCCTTTTTAAGGACTGTATTCATGGTTCACCTGGTTTATTCACTACACCTTGGGTTTCCCTTGTTTCCCCTTGGCTGCACAAACCTAGACATCCTATTTCACATTCTTACCAGGAGAAAGATTCCTACCCAGACTTTAAGCAACAATTCTCCAGCTTGCATCACTATTAAAACTTTTCTAACAGTCTCATATCAAAGTAGCAATTTAAACTATATATATCCCCTATGTATGTCCCCTATATATATCCCCTATAGAGTGCCTTATGCTTAAAGTTGTTCAGAAAGTAATTTTACAGAATCATTTTGGCAAGAAATGATTAACCATTTGATATTTTTAGCATATCTCTTCCCCCTAGTTGAGCATCTGTCTACAATTGAAGAGGTGACCCTTGTCGTTTGGACAAATCTTGAACAAATGGCTCATACATCTAAAAAGGAAACTGAATCAAATAATAATATACTATCTTTATTTATTTCATTAATATCTGTAAAATGAAAGCATTGAAATACACTAAGTTGAGTAACAAAGGGCCTTTGAATTTTTAAGAAAATGGGACAAAGTTTTCTTTATTAATTCCATTCCACATTCCTCTCCCATGAAGGTTGTAAATATTAAGCAAATGTTTTAATGTCAGGTTGAAATAATAACACAAATAAGAAGGATAGAAATACTAACGTTAATGTGAGAATGAACAGCGATTACCTGTATAAATTATAAAATTACAAAATCATAACCAAAAAGTAAATTGCCTTTCCTTTCATCTAAAATATTTTCAATAGCTGCAATATGTGCATTTCAATAGTCTGCTCTGAGCACACAATCTAAATCAGTACTCTCTGCTGCTGAACTGAAAGTGTGTTTTGAATATGATATTTAAGAACAAATAAGTGGGGAAGTCTCCCCTCCTTCTTGCTTTCTCTACCATGAAATGGCTTATTTCTATTGGGTTTCTGGAGTCAGATTTTTTAATACTTTCAGTACAAAATATCATTTTACCATAATTATTCTTATACTCTTTTACCTATAGTGCATTTCATTTCAAAATAAAAATATGTCCTCTCCATGGTGCTTATTTATTTTTTATTCATGTATGTTGACTATTCTTGAGACTACTAAAGTGAATTGATATTCTGATTTAAAATGTTTGCATGTCATAAACTCAAAACTTTTATATTCCATGCATGAAAAATTTTTTTCGATGGGAGCATGCTGAGCTTAACATTGTAATTTACATTGTACCCATTGAACTTCAAATGCACTCTGGGAGTTATAAAGGTTCATTTCTCCACAGGCTAAAGACCTGTTTCTAAGAGTACTCAAGTTAAATTTACTCCTGAAAAATGCAATATGACAGGATTCATTCTTGATGAGATTAATGGTAGATATCATGAGCTGGGATAATACATTTAGCGTCTTTGGTATTTTTGGAAAGCTGAAAATTTTAATACATTGATATAATAAAAGCTGGCTTAATCATTATTAAAAGCTCCCATTTCTAGTGAATGATCTAATTGGGACTGGATTTACACACACACACACCAGTTTTTTATATATATAATGTTTTAATAATATATACATTAAAACATATATATGTCATACTTATATGTGCTATATATATATTAATACATATATATCACATATATAACAGTTTTGTGGCACTAGATCCTATAAGACACAGATATATGATTCCTGAGAAAAAAGGAAGCACATGAGATCTTTAATTCGTCATCTGTAACCTGGGTTTTCCATACTGTAACAGAGGAAAGAAAAGCTAGAAAGTATTTGGAGACTCCCCTAAATGGAGTCCACACAGAGAACGATGTGTAGTGACCAAAGCAGCTAGTGCTTGTGGAAAAAGTACAAAGAGTATACTGGAAGACTCTGTGTTTCTGTCTGTAGGATGCCTGAAAGATGGGAATTTGACTAATTCAATGAGAATAAAATGTAAGTCTAAATAATTAAGTGCCTTATACTTTTACAGCTTAAAATACATGTACCCAAACCTAATAGAATTTAAAAGAAAAATGCATGAATCTACTGGTATCATTGCTTAATAAAGCAAAATACCCAGGTTTCCCAATTTTCCCCAGATTGCTTTGAGCATGGGCTAAAAATATTATATACCTTTATGTCTAAGCTTTGGTACTCATCCAAAAAATAAAGATTTACACTATTTAGTCACAAACTTTAGGAATGATATCATGTGCTACTACAATAGATTTTATTTTTTCAGGTGAATTGGCAGGATTTAATTTCCCAGAAACACTTTGATAATTCATGCAGAAAGTGAAGATCCCTCAATCTGGCTGTATTAGATCCCTCACTTTTCTCTATACAAAAAGCCATGTTTTATTACGGTCTTTCTTGTATACACATAAACACTATGCTTTTTTAAATTAAGAACAACTTTGACTTTCCTTACACAACTATATCTTTCTTTGTTTCCCTTCATTTTGAAAACTTGTGTGATGCCTGCCATTTGGAAAACAATGAAGTAATAGACTGATGGTAATTTCACAGACCTTGGCAAAAACTCACTGGAGAGCTTTCTGTAAACACTGTACACCACAGAGAATTGAGGAAGGGATCAGGATCGTTCTAACCCAAATGAAACTGCACAAAATGTGGGAAACATTTTTATTGTTTGAATGCTTGATCCTAAAGTTGGCAAGAAGAATGAACCACAGAGTCTTTTTTGGGTCCTGTACTGAGGAGAGAAATAACTTATCCCATTGTGTAGGGAAGAGAGAGATCAGATATCTAATGACATATATATATATATATATATATATATACACACACAGAGAGAGAGAGAGAGAGAGAGAGAGAGAGAGAGAGAGAGAGAGGAAAAGCTTTTTGCTCCAATGAAATGATCATTCCTTCTCCTGTTCAATAATAGTATTCATCTTTTGTAATGGATTTTTCCAAATAGATTTAAAAAATTCACCAGGTATAAGACAATGCATCTGCTTTGGACCTCAGAGAGTGGAGAGGGAGAAAAGAGTTACAAATAGAGCGAATGCATTATTAATGGATCACCCTGCAGCTGCCCTTAAAGACTGCCTTAAAATGCCTATCCGTTTAGAAGACACCAACCTGAGGGGGAAAATGCTTGAAAATAATATCCATTCTTTCTGTTGTATTCAGAGCAATGATCTTATGCCCTGACCTTTTCTTATCCCTTGTCAGTCCTCCTTGGGCAAGCAGTGCTCTTGGTGAACACATGGAAATCTCCTACCCAGGATACCACAATCAGCATTTGATGTTATTTAAAACAGGAAGTTTACATTTTGTCTTTCGCATGAACCCAAAGTCATTATCTTGTCTTTTTTTCATGCCAATTAATTTTAGTAAATCAGTGTTTTAAATAATGGTATGTGTATTATATATCTGAATTGCAAACCCTGGAACTTTCTACTATTATAAAATCTATTGGTCTACTAATAGTTTGATAGCAAGAATGATGCATTAGTTACACATGCATATTTTAATAAAACTTAATATGGTTCCATGTTTACTCTATCAAATAAGCTGCATAAATAAAATGTATATTGCTCTCTTTTCTAGAAGATACAATTGAGGAACAGAGGCTTCTATGCTCTGCAGATAAAATGTTCCCATGTCATGTATGACTAATAATCCAGATAGAAATAGACCTAAATTTGATGTTACTGGGATTGCAAAACAACTTAAAATCTTTTACTAAATGGTATAAAATAAAAGACTTCTAATTATCTAAAATGACTTTGATATTGTTTAGAAGTGAATAAATCTGTCTCCAAAATCTGAATATTTAATTTGGTAGGATTTTACAATTATTGAAATAGTGAACATACTTACATCTAAACACTTGTTTAGCAAACTCTGCTGGTGTTTACAATACCTGTGAACTCTCAAACAATAGTGAAACCATCAAAAAGTATCCTCTGCCCTTATATTGAAGTGATAACAGGAATGAAAAGAACAGTAACGTTAAACTACCTTTTTGATATACAATTAAAACATGTTAAGTGACGAGAAACTTGTACTGAAATCTGAAAGTTGTAATTGCATAACCTGCTAGTTTAGGATAATGTAGTTTCTAAGAACACTTTTTCCTGTGCCTTTCCATTAATTAATAATTGTTAAGATTTGCATCTGATGCCATGAAGATGTGAATGTTTGACACAGTTAACTAGAATTGCAATATAATTGCATTAGCCTGGAGTGGCAAGATTAATAATAAATAGAATAGAATAGTAATACAGACACAAGAATTCTAAAGTATGGAGATAAAGGATAAAGACATATTTAGGATAAAGTGGTAGTTTGCTATGAATCCATAGCAATTATAACTTTATACTGAATTAAGAACACATTCCAAGATGATTTTATAATGTGCAGAACTACTGAACAGAAATTTAGGTATAACACTGAAAATTTGAAAATCACTGTAAGAGTGTTTTTCTAATAAATTGACATTTATATAATGTTTAAAAGCTGAATAACACATTATATTCAAATTTATGTTAACCAACAAATTTACATTATGATATTCTGTAAAACATATCTCAGTAATTTTAAAAGAACTGTTTTCAAGGAGTATGCTTCAGCCAGGCTAAGATAAAAATAGAAATCAATAATACAATAACCAGAGAAATCCCAAACTATGAAACTCTATATAACCTAAGGAGGAATAAAAAATGCAAGACACAGTAGAATATGTTTGAGCTAACTCATTCTCAGTGCAGTAAGCATCAATATAATAAAGAGTAATAAAGAAAATACAAGAGCATTGTTAACAAGTATAACCACTGAATATAAAAGCAAAAAATTTAAGCAAATAATGACTCAAATATAATAAAGCAATACAGGGATAACCACCATATAGGACTTTTTATGAGAAATCAAGTTTAGTTCCTCATCAAAAAACTATTTAATTTTCCAAATTAAAAAGAAAAACATACAATTTTAAAAAAGGAAAAATAATTTTACAAGCATTCTAAAAAATCATCACTAAAATTACGTGAAAGCTAGGAAATGTGCAGCCTTCCCTAAATATTAGATATGTGGAACATTAAAGAATCCACCACTCTTTCATGGTGAACACTGAGATTTTTCTTAGCTCAGAAATTAGGCAGAGATCCTGTATCTGCCAAGGCCATTCACACTGCACTGATCTTCCTGACTATTGCAATAAAGCAAGAGAAAGAAGTAAGAGGCACAGGTTTCAGAAACTGTGTCTGAGTGTTTCCTTATGCTCTTATATTGGTTAAGTAGGAAATTTCAATGCATCTACAGAGTTGATAGACTAGGTGAATTGAAGAGTTAATGGGATATACGGTTAACATTAAGAAATCTGTTTATGCTTTCAGATCAAATAGCCAGAAAACAAATTTAAAGCACAATTTCAATTCAAACAGTTTCCAAAGTGTATTTGGGAGGAATATGTCCAATAAAAGCATTTGCCACCTTTACAATATGAGTGAGAATTTTTTAAAAATATAAACAAAGAAAAGATTCAAAAGCAGGTTTATACATTATGTATTGGTTAATTTTTTTAAAAATTTAGAAATATGCACCCTAAATGTATAGAATATTATACATTGATAATTACACACACACATTTATCATATATAATAAATAAATATAACAACCTGTATATAGTTATTTACAAAATAATGTAGTTCTAATGTAATGGAATTAAAATCATGTGGATCTCTTTTATGAGTGTGTATGAAACTTGACACTACAGTTCTTTAGTCAAAAAAGTAAAATTTCAAGAGATTAATTATAAATATCTGATGAAAAATGGCTAATAAGACTGTACGTTTATATTAGGCATGGTATGCATTTTGATCAGGTAATAGTAAATATTTTTCTAATGATCTCTTATTTCCAGCCCCAAGGCAGGTTATGAGGCCTATCTTATAAATATTAAATAATTATTAGCCATAAGCAAAATGCTGTTCATTATTTCTGGTTCTTTATGAAACAGGAGGTTTGTCTGCCAATCATAAAACAACTTTGTGATTCTGATATTTTAAATATTATATTAAGTATCTTAAATAGCATCTTAAATGATGCTATGAAAACTGATATGCCTACCATGAGAGTTAACTTTGGTTGTCTATATGATTGAATTGAGAGATACCTAGGATGTTACTATAGCATACACCTGCTTTTCTATGAGGGTATTTCTAGAGAAGATATAGAAGGGAAGACAGGGTCTAACTGTGGGTGGAGCCATCCCATCAACTAAAGGAGCAGATAAAATAAAAAAGACAGAGAGCAAACGGGTGCAAAGATATTTGCTCCCTGCTTCTGCTTCTAGGCTGCTATGACATGCAGCTCCTTGAAACTGTGGTC
Source organism: Cricetomys ansorgei (assembly GCA_026225945.1). Classification (NCBI taxonomy): domain Eukaryota; kingdom Metazoa; phylum Chordata; class Mammalia; order Rodentia; family Nesomyidae; genus Cricetomys; species Cricetomys ansorgei. The sequence continues at coordinate 6,569,781 of JAMJFZ010000236.1, read as the reverse complement.
AGTATTACCTCTATTATGTGGTTGCCTCCGGTATTCTGTCACAGTGACATAAAAAAGGCAAATATACATATTTTAGTGTTTAATATCATAAATGAAACAATTAATGGTCTAATTGCAGTCTGTAGGACATGCATGATTATTTCATCTTTATAAAAATTGTAACAAGTTAATCCTCACATCCCTATTAAATTAAAAAAAAACATAACCACAAGGCACACTAATGAACAATACAATCATATGCTTTCATCTCACATTAACATTCATATTTTATGAGACTTACTTAAAAGTTTGCCATGTGGTAGCATGTGTCTACATATGTGTGTATGTGTGTGTGTGTGTGTGTGTGTGTGTGTGTGTGTGTGACTGTGTGTGTATTGAGTACCTATGTGTTGGTGTATGTATGTGTGTATGTGGTGTTCATGTGTATGGGTGTGCAACTGTGTGTGTATTGTGTGCCTGCATGTGTATGTATATGTGTATGTTTGTGTGTGACTATGAGCTTGTGTGCTTGTGTGTGTATGTGTGTGTGTGTATGTGATGTGTGTGTGTGTGTGTGTGTGCGTGTGTGTGTGGCTGTCTGTGTGTGTATTGAGGGCCTGTTCAAGTATGTATATTTGTGTGTTTTGTGTGACTATGTGCTTGTGAGCTTGTGTGTGTATGTGTGTATGTAATGTGTATATGTGTGTGTGTGCATAAAAATTTTCTATCTGAATAAGCTGTAAAGTACAAACTCATGAATAAAGCTGTACTCTCTCACTGGCTCCTTTCCTCTAGATGAGGGCTTTGACACCTCAGCCCTTCTCTTTGTTCTTAGGACACACCATAAGAGGACGCTTTTCTTCTTGAATGACATTTAGGGAACTCTGCCAATGTTAATTTCACAAAATGGTAAACTTTCACTAGATTTCTAATTCCTTTGTAATGAAGACAATCATTATGAAAGGACACAGTGAAAGCATGCAGTTTTCCTTTCCAGCTTTGCTGGGTTTGCATTGCATCCATTCTTAACTGCTGGCTCGTGCACTGCCATGCTAACCTGCCATGTCTGCTTAGTGGGATAAAGACACACTGCCAGAGACGGTGTATTGTGAATAATGGATAACTGAGATTCCCCTGACACAGGTTTGACGGCCATAAAATATGAGCTTTGTGATTGCCCTCATATTCATACTCTGTAACTGACTGGGGGAATATTATTTCTAAATGCCAAGCTAACTCTAATTGTGGCCAGTTTCAGTAGGTGATTCTCTCATTAGTGTTTGGAGCAATTACAGAGAAAATGAATTGGTGCAATTTTATTTCTGCACTGAGAGAATCTATTCTTACTACTTCATTTTAGCTATTCAGATTCAAATCAGGCTTCTCATCACAAACGTTCTGTTTGTGAGGGACACCGCAAATGAGTAGAGCTTCCCACCCCTAATCAAGTTTGATTTCCAAAGATGTCAATGCACTTCATTGCCCATAATGTGATATTAAATCAACAGGTAGAATCAACTTACCTTTTCTTTGTGACAATTGTTTAACTTATTGGCATCCTGATATATGACTTATATTTTCCCTCTGATACAATGATACAATCCCTTACAACACCGTAGAAAATCAGAATAAAATGAACTGAAAGTTGGTACATACAGCTGACCTCACACAAGAACACAATCAAATCACTAGATTGATGCAAAAGTGAAGCCAACTGTAGCAAGGCGTTTGAATTTGGAAGGAAAGATAAATACACAGAGGAGAAATTTACTGCCATGGATGATGATTTTTCTTTTCATCATATTGTACACTAATAATGACAGAATCACAATGCTTTATCTACAGATATTAGGGGCAAATAGGTACTGTGATTAGACAACTAAAATTCAAGAAAAATAACAGAAATCTTCCTTGAAGGAACCATAATGTTTTAAAAATGCATTATTTTTTTTACAAGAATTATTAAGATTAGATATATCCACTGTTGGTGAGAAAGAGAAAAGTTGTTCAATGCACAATGTCCTATCCATATAATGGAAGGTACATAGAATGAAGCTTTTCATTATAAAGCTCTCTAAGATTAGAATCTCCAAATGGAAAAGAAAGAGGAGAGACAGAATGTGAGACTGTGTATGAGCTTATGTGTTTGTTTATGCGTATGAAGAGTGACTTAAGAACTAATACATGGTACATGTTGAAACTATAATCTCCAAGACCAACTTCAAAAGAAATAAAATTGAAAATAAACTACCTCATTCTCTTAGAAAAGGCATCCATCATGACTCACCTAATCTTTCAATGGAATAGTACCGCTGCTTACTGTCCACACGTACTGTCTCAGCATAAGGGCTGCCAACACCATACCCAATAATATAACCTCGCACCACGATGTTTGGGTTGAGAGGAGGAGTCCAACTCATGATGATGCAGTTTGTCTGGGGTCTCACATGAAGGGAGCTTGGCTGGTCAGGGACTTGAGACTCTAGGATTCAAAGACAGGTATCATGAGAATGCCTCATTTTAGGGTTAACAGAATGGCAAACATCATATTTATAAGACAGTATGCTATTCAACACAGACTCAAAAAATGGATCACTTACTATACAGATTCTTTCTTTCGGAGTACCCACTTCAGTTAGCATATTTAATTTGTTAGAGGATTTTGTCTGTTGTTTTTCTTTCTCTCTTTGTGTGTGTGATATGCATGTGTGTGTACATGTACACACATGTGGATAATAGAATTAGGTATCAGATGTCTCCCTCTGTAGATTTCCACCATCTTTGTAATGAAAGTTTCTCTCACTGAGCCAGGTCTTCACCTGGTCTAGCACAGACTGGCTCTTGGGATCTGCTTTTCTCCCCTGTCTCAGCATTAGGCTTACAAATGTGGACCTGTGGACCCGGTTCTTACGTTAGTGCTAGGAATCCAAACTGAGGTGTTCATGCTTACCTGGCATCACTCTACTTAAATCAACCATCTCTTCAGTCATGCAAAAATTCTCTTCAATCATGTTCTTCCTCTCCCCCTGTTCCCTCCATAATTTCTTAAACATTTTTGCAGGTACATGTAGTATCATGTATATTTATTTTAATAGCTTATTTTTCCTTTCTTTATATATTTCTTCTTAAATATCATTAATAAAGTAGAAAATTAGGCAAGCAGGCAAACAAAATAATTGAAAATGAAATAAAATGGAAAATATGTCATGTCTAAGAATTATTCACTCAATTTAAACAATATATATGTGTGTATGTATACACACACACACACACACACACACACACACACACACACATATATATATCATTCCTATTTTCAGAAATTATTAAAGCAGTCTGGATAGATTGCTCAGCTATCAATAGCTTGTACTGCCTCTGTAGAGATGGGCAGTTAGGTTCCCAGCACCAATGTTGGTGGTTCAATGAGCTGTCACTCTGATGCCTTCTTCTGTCCTCCATGAGCATGCATATAAATGAACATCTATCCCATATCCCATGCTAATATATACATAAATTAAATATTTTAATAAAAAGAATTGTCAAGGTGAGCAAGATAGGGCTGTGACCTGCTCAGCGTGACTCAAAACATATGTGGCCCATTATTTGTTGATTCTGTTAAAATATGATGTTATTAGATAAAAGAAGATAGCACTCTGCATTGAAGACATCTAGTTTCAGATGTTGGGAGAATTTGGCTTCATGCCATGTTCTATCCTTCACTGGATTCACTTTTCATAATTAAATTGATGGGTCAGATAGTGCTTGATTCAACTTGAAAAAAAATCTCAGTTAAATTCTGCACTAGAATCTAGCTATGATATTGCAAGACCTTGCTTGTAAGCCCCTGTTCTCTCAGCTGTATAATGAAGATAAAGTTGGGAACAATTTCATAGGGCATTGAAAAGACCTAATGAGGAAAAATGAAAAAAATCCTGTTATGAGTAGCACCTAAGTTTTCATGTGATATTGAATATTAGAGAGAAAATGTCTAATGTGCTCAAACATTTTCTTTTAAAGAGATAGTACAGAACTAATGAATTTCACTACCAAACTGACATGATTGTTACATCATCATTCTGAAATGTGACTATATACCCAAAATACACTGATATTTGTTTAATTAACATGGACACTACACAACATCTCATGTATTTGGAATATAGGATTTTTTTTAAATTGAGGTTTCTATTGCTATGATAAATCACCATGTCCAAAAATAATCTGGGGAGAAAAGAGTTTATTTCAGATTATAATTCTTAGGCTGTACTCCATGACTGAAGTTATTCAGAGCAGGAAGAGGCCATGAAGAATACTGTTCACCAGCTTGCTAACCTTGATTTCTTATACATCCAAGGCCCACTTGCCCAGTGGTGGCCCTGTCCACAATTGACATAAGTGTTCTTACATCAAACATTAACCAAGAAAATGTCATAAAGTCTCATCTACATGCCATTCTTATGAAGACATTTTCTCAGTTATGCTTTCTTCTTCTCAGATTCTAACTTGTGTCAAGTTGATAACAAAACCAGCAGTTGCAACAGGGCCATGTAACCATACTAGAATATGGGAAAGGGTGGATATGGTAGAAATAATAACAAAATTCTTGTAGTCTATAACATAATGAGAAATATATGTATATATGAAAGAAAATACAGTAAATTATGATAAACATTTTGATAGAATATATTAAAAATCAGTTAAATCCTATAAGAAAAATAATTAAGTGACCATTCTGACTCTGATAGCCCACTAAATGCTTATATGTATTTTCTGAAAATTAAATACAAAATTTAAATACAGGTGATTCGTACCTCATTTGAACATTTTTTCCTTCATTTATCTCTGTCAAAAATACTGGAGGATAAACTCATAAAATAATGTTAAATAATTTGATTACTTAAGTTAACACTACTGTATCATTTCCTGTGGGTTTGATATCAAAAGATAATAATTTCCCTACACTCTAATGCTAATTTTATTCATATTCCACAAGAAAACTTGTAGTGTATGTAGTAAAATGAAAAATTCTCTTAAAAAATATGACAGTAGGTACCATATAAAAAATCTTCCAAAGGAGACCAAAGATGTTATATCAGCAGAATTTTCTAAAGATGTCATTTTGTGGGCATGAAGAGACAAGCTATTATTAATCTGATGAAGGCTTCTATGTAATATGCAAGGGCATCATAAAAAATTATGTCTCAAAATGTGGGTATAAACCTTTATGGCAGAAATGCAATGTTTACAAAGTATTTCCAAAGTAAAGTAGTAAAACAGACGAAATGGGTGGATTATTATTTTTCAGCCATGTTTGTAAAGTCTTACAACTGTCCTCAGGATGGGATGTGTTCCATAATTGATTCTGTTTAACATATTTCAAGTTTAGAAATGATCATTAAAGCAAGACAATATACTAATTTTATACCAAGATAGCTACTGAATGCTATCCAGGCCTTCTGCATTTATGTTATGAGTGTGTGTTTGTGTGCATGTGTATATATGATCATGTGTGTAAGCATGTGTGGATGCATATGTAAGCATATTGAGGATAGACACTTACATGAGGCTTCTTCCTCAAATACTGATCCAATGTTCTCTTAAGACATGGCCTCTAACTGAGTCTGGAGCCACTAATGCACTAGACTAGTTATCCACCAAGCCTACTATCTCTACCTCCCCAGTGCTGGTATCATAAACTCAGGCCACCATGTTTGTTTTTACATGTGTGCAAGAGATCCATGTTTACTCTCTTATGATTACTCAGCAAACACTCTACTGACTAGTTGTCATCCCAACTAGACCCCTAAATTTATGCCTTTTTAAGGCATTATGGAAACATAATGATTTTAATGACAATAGGTAATATCTTTTAGGATAAAAAAAAATGTTGAGATGTTTTTGAAACCCTAACTATTTCTCCACTTTCCTGAAAACCGTAGAATCATTTCTCAAGTTAGCATCTTGAGACTGTCACCATAAGAGCTGTAGGAACACCACAATAATGAGTATTCAACTGGTCCTTCAGGATCTGTTGGGGCTCATCCTTATTCTTCATTAAATTAAAATATTATTAGTCTTGCATTCATGCCTGTAGATGATTTTATCATTATTTGTGGATAAGTGAGAATATAAACTCTTTTTCCATCTAGATAGTGGATTTTTATCAATCATTTAAGAAAATAGTGATAGAAGAATGGCGTATATCAGGATAATGTTAGAACTACACAATCTGATCCATAATATATGGCCTCCTCATAATAATAATTTGGACAGATAATTGTTCATAATTCATAATAGCCAATTCATACCTACCTACTCACTTTGACAATATTCCTGTTATTCTTCAGAATGTACTTTCCCTCATACATTTGATCTTTATTGGTTTTAAAAGCAATTATTACTAAAGTGAACTATAAAACATCAATTCAATAAATTCTCAATAGAAAATAAGTGACATGTGACTTGTTTGGGATCTAATTTTGAAATTTGCTGCTCAGAAGTACTTGAAATATTTTACAATTATCTCCAGGACAGTGACTGCATGTATAAAGCCTAAAGAAATTAAGGATAATTATTGAGATAATCTTAAACCAATGTGAGCTCTTGTTAACTGAAATGCTCAAGTTAATGGTGCCCCAGTTTTCTACCTACACCAGAACAATCATGATAAGGAAGTCTGGTGTCATTCTTGATGATATCATGAGACTCTAGAGTCTCTCTTAGTTAATTTGCTTCTTATATGTATCATCTTTGAGTGATGGCTACAGTTTTCCAATAGTGAAAACTATTTATAAAATTAACAATTATGATACTTCAGTCATTATACAACATCTCCATTAGACCAGTTAGAGTAGTAGATATGTTTTAGTGGAAGAAATACAGAATAAATAAACTGAGATTTAAAAAGAAGTCAGGAGAACTTGATGAGTTCCTTTCTAATAGTTCAACAAGTGAAACACAGAGAACATTTTTTCTTAGAGTCTAACATAAGTGTACATGCAGAAAGAGTCTTGCAGTTCTGTGAAATTTCAGGCAAGAAAAACAACTGCTACAAAGACCTACTAAAAAATTGCTTGGTATTTGAAGAAATGAAAGAAATCTGAAACATGGAGTGCAAGATATAAAATTCAAATAAGTTAGTTAGTGAAAATGTAAAACAGTATTGCTACAATGAAAATTTCCCTAGGAAATTAATAGAATTGGCATATGATTACACAATTCATCTTCTCAATATAACTATACATTTACCTACGCATATACATGGAAAAATGGAACTAAAACCCATACCTGCTGCTGTTGATTTGCAGGAACAATATTTACACTGTTTATAATTGGCCCAAAGTAGAAATAATCCATGCATCAATCAATAAATGAATGTGCAAATACAATGTGACAAATTCATTCAACAGACTACCCTTCGATCTTAAGATGGAAGAGCCATTTGAATATGTAAATATAAGTGAGTTTAATGAATATAAAGTTAAATTATATAGCTACCAAGGATCAAAATCATTCCACTTATATGAGTTGAAATAGTCAAATTCAAAGAGCCACTAAATATAATAGTCATTGCCAGGGGAAAAGAGAGAATTGAAAGTTATTGTTTAATTGCTTTAGCATTCAGCTTGGCATAGAGTCAATATGGAGATGGATGATGGTGAGGATTGTGGCAGAAGGACAATATACTCAAAACAGCCAAATTGCATATTGAAGCCCAGCTGTTATGGTGAGTTTTATATTATGTCTATGTGTAGAGTAATATTTATTTCCTTAATCCAGCAGCATGGCTGCTTTAACAAAGAATCAAGTTGAAAGGCCTGTGTGATAGCTAAGAAGGGATCACATCCAAAGTCTTGTATGAAGGGATCACATTCAGAGGCCTGTGTGATCCTGATGGAATGCAGAAAGAATGTCAGTCAGACTGCTCCTGTCCTCTGTTTGTGTTAATGCTATGTGAAAGGGATTTCTGTGGTTAAGACAACATAGTACATGCCTTTCATCACAACTCAAAAGGAAGTGGTGGTACATACCTTCATCCCAATTCAGAAGGCAGAGTTCAGAGAGAAGCAAGAGGCAGAGCTCATAAAGTAGAGGCAGAGAAGAGCAGCAGAGCTCAGCAGGAGAAGCAGAGAGTAGAAGCAGAGTGTGGAAGCAGAGTTCATAGAGAGAAGAGAAGTGGAAGCTGACAGGTAGCAAACAAGAGACACAGCTCAGAGAGTGAAGCAGAGAGTTACTTCAGTCAGGCAGTTTGAGTGCAGTCAGCTCACAACAGTTCAGAAGAAGAAGCCAATAAGAGCAGAGCCAGTACAGAATAAGCTAAGAGAGAAATCAGAAGGTCAGAAGCAGATAGCTTATGATTTATAGTTCAGAGTGCAGAAGACAGTTAGTCAGAGTGAACTCAGTCAGCCTTAAGTCTCAGAGGCTGAAAAGTTTTAAGTTTAGGTTTCAAGATTAGATTTTATGGGCGCTGAAGTCTTCTAGGTCTGGGCTATCATTTTGATGATTAGATTGTATGGAGGCTGAAACCATCTGGGACCATGGATTGAATTAGCAAAGAATAAACTGTCCTCTGCCATGGACCGATGAGAAAAATTAAATAAAATTAATTCATACATCTATGTTTGTAAAATTCTTATAAATGAGAGACACATGAGTGGGTAAGAAGGAAAGTATTGACTTCAGCAAGTTCCCTTCTGCTCTCCACAGGTGTGCCATGGCATGTGCTTGCACACACACACACACACACACACACACACACACACACACGAAGTATAGTCAATAGTAGAGAAGGTGAAGCAGGTTGAAAGGGATGGGGAAACCCAGAGGACACTTTACATTAAGCAAGGCAAGAACATTTGAGTGGTGTTTCTAGACAAAAAATGTAGGATGTAAACTGTAATCTAATTGGTATTTTCAATGAATTGCTTTATTAGTTTTGAGATAACATCACCATGAGCAGGAGCACAGAAAACATAGACAGCCAAAAGTCTTTAACATTTGTCTGGGCAGCTGTGGTGAAGGTCTTTAGTTTAAGGAATGCAGGAAGAATCTACTGAGATGAAGAGAAACAAACAATGTTGCAGAAGTTTATTTCCAGTTATGTTTAAATGGTAGTTTTGTGCACTGCTGTGGGAAGGGATGCCTAGGCCTTGGCATTTTGTATTGTTTACCAGTGCCAGCTTTATGTAAATCCCCGTGTTTTGTACTTGGTGTCAATAAAACACCTGAGGTGCTGAGGTGCTTAGGAATAAAAAAACAAAGAAACAAACAAGAACAACAAAAACCTTGAGATGAGATTCTCAGGGTTCCACTGTCCAAGTATGTTATTTGCCATGAACAGATGGTTCCCTCTGCTGAGGTCTGACATTGTTTATACCAATCCATTTTCCTTCTTGTCTTCTCTGTTGAGTGACATAGTGGGTGTACTGATACAAAAAAAATTTGATTCATGTTAAATTTGAGAATCTTCTAAGTCAGGTGTGTGGAGTTAGCAGGGGAGCATTTTGGACATCTAAAGACTGGGTTTTGGGTGAAGAATACACTTAGAAATACATTTATGCATTTATACATATACAAATATAAACACACAGACACACACATACACACACACACAAAAGCCACTAGGATTTAGATGATATTTTTAAAAATGTATAAAAATACAGGTATTACATATATGAGTAAACTAATAATAGTCCAATCAGGATCATGTTACTGTGCTCAAAATCTGATTCTGAAAATTTTCCATTCCACAGTGTAAGAACTAACTCTTTTAGGCCATCTGTGTTCTTTGCCTCTGTCCCCTCCCCTCTCTGACCTGGTTTTTAATCACTCCACTGACATCAACTTATTCAAGTCCTGTTTCACACTGATACTCAAACATGCCAGATACACATTATACGCAAGGAATTAAAATCCCATAATGTTTATCTATGGGAACTTCCGCACCCCTCTTCTGAATCCCACAGACCACCAAGGGCAGAGAGTTCCTGTCCTAGTACAGGCTATCCAAGTCAGACCCAGGAGACCAGGTAGGAAGTCTGCTGGCTGACTCCTTAGACTACACCAGCTCACCCAGACTCAAATTGCAAAATGACCTCCATCTTCCAACCTTCCAGTCCCTGCTTCTGAGTCTTGGAGACAAACTTGGGCAAACAGCCTCTGTTACAGTGCAGGCAATGCATCCAGACCCAGGAGACCTCACCCTGCAAGCCAGCCAGAAGATCAGGCAGACAACTCCTGCTCCAGAGTAGGTCAGACAAAATAATAGTCTGGTAGACCCAAACCCCAACACAGACTGAGACTCCCTGCTGGACCAAAGGCCAAGCCTGCCACCAAAGCTCCTGCACCCAAATTGGGTAGAGAATCCCTGCTCAACAAGAAGCCACAAAGAGCAGAAGACTAGAGAGGGAAAAGAAACCAAGAAAGAAATCATGCATTCAATAAAGACAAACCCAGGAAATAGGCACCTAAACCTATAATCACTTGAAACCCAGGTGCCTAAACTCCAGTGAAAGAATACAACTAACAATATCAACAAACGAAAATATCAAATCCAAAAACATCCTGATACAAAACATACAGGAAATCTGATATGCTATGAAATACCAAACCTAAGAATCACAGGAACAGAGGAAGGAAAAGAATCCCAGTTCAAAAGCCCAGAAAGCATTTTCAATAAAATCCTAGAAGAAAAATTTCCAAACCTAAAGAAGGGAGATGCCTATACAGGAAACACACAGAACAAAAAATAAAATAGACCAGAAAACAATACCCCAGCCCCAGCCACAAACTAATCAAAACACCAGACATACAGTACAAAGAAATACTAAAAGCTACAAGAGAAAAACAAAAAACGAAAAACAAGAAACATGTAAATGCTATCAGAATTACAATCTGAATTGCACCCAACCTCTCAAAGCAGGAAGTGCCTGCACCAATGTACTACAGACTCTAAGAGATCACAAATGCTAATCCAGACTACTATACTTGGAAAACTTTCAATTACCATAGATGGAGAAAATAATATTCCATGATAAATCCAAACCCAAACAATATCTATCTATAGATCCAGTAACCGAGGGTACTAGAAGGAAAACTCCAACCAAAGGAGCTTGACTATATTCATTAAAACACAGGAAATAATTAATCTCACACAATCAAAACCAAAAGAAAGGACACACACACACACACACACACACACTCTCACACACACACACACATACACCACAACCAACAACTACAAAATAATAGGAACAAATCATCATTGGTCTTTGATATCGCTCAACATCAATGGATTTAATTCCTTAATAAAATGACACAGACTAACAGAATGCATGTGAAAACAGGACTCATCCTTCTGCTATATACAAGAAATGCACCATAACATTAAAGATAAACTTTACCTCAGAGTAAAGGGTTGGGAAAAGATTTTCTAAGAATATGGACCCAAGAAGCAAGCTGGTTTAATCATTATAATATCTATCAAAGTCTTCAAATCAAAATTAATCAAAAGTGACAGGAAAGGACACTTTATACTCATCAAAAGAAAAATACAGCAATACAGCATTTCAATTCTTTTACATCTATATTCCCAACACAATGGATCACATACTTGTAAAAGAAACATTGCTAAAACTTAAAATGTTGCTAAATCTTAAAAATTGACTCACACACGTTGATAATGGGAGACTTCAAAGCCCAACGGACATGTCATCCAGAGAAAAACTAAACTGAGAAACACTGGAGCTAACAGATGCTATAAATGAAATGGATTTAACAGATATCTACAGAACATTTCACCCTCACACAAAATAATATAGCTTTTTCTCACCACATTATGGAATCTTCTTCAACATTGGCTACATACTTTGCCACAAAGAAAGTGTCAATAGATACATGAAATTTGAAATAACTTCTGCATCCATAGTACCACCACAGATTAAAGCTGGATTTCAATAACAGCAACAATAGAAGACCTATAAATTCATGGAAACTGAGCAACTCTTTCCTGAATGACTCCTGGGTCAAGAACTTAAAGACTTTCTAGAAGTCAATGAAAATGAACCCATAACATAACCAAATTTATGAGACTAAAGGAAAGAAGTGTTAAGAGGAAAATTCATAGACACAAATTGGCTACTGAAAAGAGTAGAGAAATCACATCCTAGCAAATTCAAAGCGCATCTGAAAGCCCAGTAGAAAAGAGAGCAAGCATACCCAAGAGACAGCAAGAAATAATCAAAGTGAGATCTGAAATCAATAAAATAAAAACAAAAAACAACAATACAAAGAATAGATTAAATGAAGAGTTGGTTGTTTGGGAAAATCTACAAGATAGACCAATCCTTATCCAAACTAATTAAAAGAATAAGAAAGAATATCCAAATAAACAAAATCAAAAATGAAAGTGGGATATAACCATAGACATCAAGGAAATCCAAAGAATCATTAGACCATACTTTAAAAACATGAACTCCAACAATTGGAAAATCTAAAAGAAATGTATAATTTTCTCTACAGATACAATCTACCAACATTAAATAGAGATAAGATAAGCAATGTATACAGATATATAAACATCAAGGAAATAGAAGAGGTCATTAAATGTCTCCCAACCAAAACACCAAAGAAACAAACAAAAACAAACCAATAAACAACAACAACAAAATACCAGGGCCAGATGGTTTTAGTGTAGGATTCTACCAGACATTCAAAGAAGAGTTAAAACCAATACTCCTCAAATTATTCCACAACATAGAAACAGAAGAAATACTGCCAAACTCATTTTATGAGGCCACAGTAACCCTGACACAAACCTCACAAATATTCAGCAAAGAAAGAGAATTACAGACCAATTTCTCTCATGAACACAGATGCAAAAATACTAAACAAAAAAATTACACACTGAATTCAAGAATACATCAAAAAGATCATCCACCATGATAAAGTAGGCTTCACTGCAGAGATTCAGGGCTGGCTAAACATATAAAAATCAGTCAATGAAAACCACCATAAAAATAAACTGAAAGAAACAAAGAAAAAAACACATGAGCATCTTGCTAGATTCTGAAAAAGCCTTTCACAAAATCCCACACCCCTTCATGATTAAAGTCTTGGAGAGATTAGGGATTTAAGGGACATACCTCAGCATAATAAAGGCTATTTACTGCTAGTCCACAGCCAACATTAAATTAAATGGAGATAAACTCAAGGCAATTCCACTAAAATAAGGAACAAGACAAGGTTGTCCTCTATCTCTATACCTTTTCAATATAGTGCTTGAAGTTCTAGCCAGAGCAATAGCACAACAGAAAGATCAAAGGGATACATATTGGAAAGGAAAAAGTAAAAGTATTATATGAAGATGATATGATGATATGATAGTGTATTTATATATATATATTCAACCCCAGAAAGTCTATCAGGGAACCCCTAGAGCTGATAAGCAACTTCAGTGAAATGGCAGGCTACAGGATCAACTGAAAAATAAATAATCAATAGCCCTTGTATATAAACGACAAATAGATGGAGAAATAAACCAGGGAAACTACACTCATCACAATGGCCATAAATAATATAAAATATCTTAGGGTAACTCTAACCAAGCAAGTGAATGACTTGTATGACAAAACTTTAAGACTTTGAAGAAAGAAATTGAAGAAGATCTCAGAAGATGGAAAGATCTTTCATACTACTGGATTAGTATAAGTAACATAGTAAAAATGGCCATTTTATCAAAAGCTATCTACAGATTCAATATAATCCCTGTCAAAATCCTAATAAAAATTTTTATAGACATTGAAAGGACATACTCAACTTCATATGAAGAAAAGAAAACACAAAATTAAAAACAGGAGAGGTAAAATAATCCTGAAAAATAAAAGAGCTTTTGGAGGTAACACCATCCCTGATCTTAAGCTGTACTACGGAATTACAGTAATAAAAACCACATGGTATTAGCATAAAGACAGACATATTGATCAATGGAACTGAATCAAAGATCCAGACAAATCCTCACACTTATGGATACCTGAGCTTCAATAAAGAAGCCAGAAATGTACAATGGATAAAATAAAGCATCTTTAAGAAATGGTGCTGGTCTAACTGGATATCTGAATGTAGAAGATTTCAAATTGTTTATTTATTTATTACCCTGCACAAAATTCAAGTCCAAGTGGATCAAAGTTCTCAAGATAAAACCAGATACACTCAACCTAATAGAAGAGAAAGTGAGGAAAAGCCTTGAACATATTAGCAGTAGAGACAACTTTCTGAACAGAATACCAATAGCTCAGGCACTAAGGTCAGTGATTAATTAGTGGTACATTTTAAACTGAAAAGCTTCTGTAAGGCAAAAGACACTGTCATTAAGACAAAATGGCAGTCTACAGAATGGGAAAAGAGTTTCATCAACTCTCCTTCTGATAGAGGTCTTATATCCAAAATATATAAAGAACTCAAGAAACTAGACATCAGAAAACAAACAACAACAACAACAACAAACAAGCCAATTAAAAAATGGCCTATAGATCTAGATGAAGAATTCTTAAAAAAGGAATCTCAAATGGAGAAACAATTAAAAGTACTCTGAGATTTCATCTTAAATCTGTCAGAATGGCTAAGATCAATAACACAAATGATAGCTCATGCTGGTGAGGATGTAGAGGAAGGGGAACACTCCTTCATTGCTTGTGGGAGTGAAAACTTATACAGCTTACTGGGGAAATCAATATGGCAATTCCTCAGGAAATTGGAAATCGACCTACCTCAAGATCCAGCTCTACCACTCCTGAACATATACCCAAAGGACAGTTCATCCTACCACAAGGACACTTACTCAACTATGTTCATAGCAGCTTTACTCATAATAGCCAGAAATTGGGAACAACCTACATACCCCTCAACTGAAAAATTGATGAAGAAATTGTGGTACATTTACACAATGAAGTATTACTCAGTCATTAAAGAAAATGACTTCATGAATTTTCAAATGAATGCAACTAGACAAAACCATCCTAAGTAAGGTAACTCAGGCCCAGAAAGACAAACATGTCATGTACTCACTTATATGTGGGTATTAACTAATAAGCAAAAGAGAAAGGTAGTACAATCCACAGACCCAGAGAGTCTATGCAACAAGGAGGGCCCCAGAGAGGACACAGGGCAAAGGGGAAATAGAACAGATGGTGCAGGAGGGCTGGGGAGGAGGAAATGGTAAGAGAAGTGACCACATAGTGGGGAGGGATTGAGAGAAAGAATATATGGAAAGATGACATTTAGTTGGGAGTCAGGAGACCAAGCACAGTGGAAACTCACTGGAACCCACAATGGAGACTGACAAGAACGTCTAGTAGTGGGGGATAGGGAGACTGAACAGGCCATCTCCTGTAGCCACACAAGTCTCCCAGTTGTGGGACTGGACACCATCCCAGCCACAAAGTCCTTGACCTATAACACATCCTTCACACAGAATCTGCTGGAACAATTGAAGGGCAGAACCCCATGCCAAATAAAAGAACTCATGTCTACAGGTTAGGCCAGAAACTAGAGAGATAGCTTGGAGGTAGATTCTAATGATCCTGCTCTACTCAGATCTGCAACGAGCCCCATCTTCATCAGAGAGGCTTCCTCAAGCTGCTGATGCAAGCAGATGCATTAGCCCAGGGCCAAACATCTTGCAGTGCTCAGGGAGAAACCAGCAGAGGGTTGGGGAAGCGGGGAGGGATGGTAGGGACTGGAGGGATTGAGGTCACCAGGAGAATAAGCCTAGTGGTATAAATATCCAGCACTCTTTGGGGCTCACAGATACTGCAGGGTCAGATTTAGAACTTGCAGGGTCTTCTATATATATCTTGTGGTTTTACCACTTGGTGTTCTTACAAAATTCCTACAGACTGGAATGGGTATATCTCTGACTCTTTTGCTTGACTTTGGGACCCTCTTCCTCCTGCTGGGTTGCCCTGCCCACCTGTCATTCAGAGATTATGGCCTGGCCTTGTTCTGTCTTGTTATGTCCTTTTTGAGCAGTAACCCTGGGAGGACTGTTCTTTTCTTGGGAGAGGCAGGGATGGGTGAGTGGGGACAGGCATAGATTTGGGGAGCTGGAAGGAGTGGATGGAAAAGAGAAGGGGTGTTCAGATGTATTATATGAGAGAATTAAAATAAAAATAAAAGTTATATGTATGGGAGAAATGTGATTCTGAAGAATGAAAGGGAAATATTCATTTCTGTTTTATATTAAGAAGTATTAGGTGAAGCTGGGTTATGGACAATTTCCTGGCCTAGTTATTATGATGAGTATGCCATACATTATTGATCAGAATGCCTAGTTCTAACATTGTCATGATAGATGTCTTCCTTCTGGCTCTATAATCTTAACTGATTGATTAAAAAAAATAACGATTAAATATCTCAACAGAGAAACAACATGTATTTATACTCCTCTTTTTATAATGAGGGAATGACCTTGAAGTATGCCTACAGACTGACACTTTTTAGTACAATAAAGAATAAAGAGGAGCTTCAACAGCTCCACCAGGGCCCACAGAATACTCATTACCTTGTTGTGGTTACAGCTCAGAAGGGTATACCTCTCTGGGTGCTCACATAACCCACTGACAAGTGGATCAGTCTTGCCCAAGTCATTGTTCCCTCCCTTCCTTTAGGATTTACTATATTTTTATCCTAAATATTTAATGTAGTTATTCCATAGCTTTTTTGTTTCATTCCCTTTTATAAATTGTCAAACTCCTGCATCTAGAGTAGTTCCTGGCACACAATGCTCAAACATATGAGTATTGAGTCTATCTTTTCTATAATGTTAAACACAACTGTCATTATATATAAAATTACCACAATTTTGTATAACTGTCTCCACAACATAAGAAATTTAAGAGTGAAAGGGAATAATGTAGAAATAAGATTAAAATACAGTTATTGGTAGGGTTTTTTTTTTACCTTTCCTGGTAATCAGAAAGATTTGTCTCTCCTGGTGCTTTTTAATGATAATGATCTGCTGTGTAGTATCTGCTGTCTATTGCACTGCCAAGTAGGATCAGGAAGTTGGTACATTTGGAAATTACTCATTTGTTCTCCATTTAGTGTACTGAATTTTGCAGGTTCAGTTTTGGCAGAATTTTGTTGCAGTTCTTGATAGCTTTTATTTCTATACAGCAAATTACACAAGGCAATTGATATGTCCATCTTCTGTCTTATTTCACATGATTAATACATACCAGTGCACTCATGTTAAGTGGCAGGATTTCTTTTCACAGAACAATATTATCTCCTAAGGCCACGGCCACCATAAATCTTGAACATAGTTTGTTTGTTCACCTTTGAACTCTACTGTATAGATTTCTTAATAATTAATTCCCACCATTTTCTCAGCAGTGGTGCTTTAATAGCTTTTAAAAATTACATGCCACAAAATTCACTCAGTGTTAGCCAGTTTTGTGAATTTTGGGAAACATTAATGTTCTTTAGCTACCATTCCCATCATCAAACAGAACAATTTCATTGTGCTCAAAATGGCCTCATGCAGATCCATTGCAGATGGGCTCTCTAATTTCCTCATCTCTGTGGGTATTCTAAATGAGAAACACATATCTAAAGATTCAAATCTAACATTCACAAACAAGAGGGAAAAATTGACATTTATCTTTCTGGAATGGCTTAGCTCACTCAGGATGACTGTTGGAAAGTAGAAATATTGAGATAAGTAGTACCAAGTTTATTGAATAACTATCAGTGCACACGATGTGCAAAATGTGAAATGAGATGACCTTTATGAAAATACTAAATATATCACACACATAATTGGAATTTGTAAAATTTAGTTACTATTATCACAGGGAATGGAACAAAAAGATAGATGATTTTTAACACTGAGAAAAAATGAATATAGACCAGGCAGAAGAACATATTCCATTCAGAGAACTGGGGGTATGAAGAGGCCCTAGTCATTACCAAAGAGTATGCTAAATAAACATTTCAAGGTAATTCAAATGATATCCAAACTGTGATTTGAAAACACACCACCATATCATTAAAATCCTAACTCAAGCTAATGCTTCAAGTAAGTTTATGATTTGGTATTGGATTACCTTCATAACTTCTTTGACTGCATGCAGTGTGTGAGCTATGCGTGGACATATATATTTCTAGTGCTTTCTTTTTCATTCTTAACAGGATAAAAGGAGGATACAGTCCTATGTTTATGAGAAGTGTAACAAATAGAAAATATCATTCCTCTAGCTCTATCTAATACTTTCTGATAATAAAGGCAGATGAGTGAAGAATTAAACTACATGCTGTTTACAATCCACATGTATTCCTAGATATATTTATATAGTCACTTGTTCATCTATTGTGTACCACTGAGTGGATAAAACACTGAGAAGTTCAAGGAAAAGCACAGTCCTTTGTGAATGTGGGACAAGCGCACTAGCATCATGATACAACTTCAGTCCTTGTTTATATGCTCTTGTTAACTACAGAATTCCAGATCAGACTGTCATCCTCTCACTTAAATAATAATGCTTATGATGCCTAATTTTAACTGTCTCCATGGTGGATTAAGATTCAACTAGGGCACTGCACTAATGACAGGCACCTTTGTTTATGATGTAGTTTCCAAAGAGAAGTAATTGAATGTGAAAGACTTGTGCTGACTATGGGCAGTGTAGTTTTCATGGATTTGGATCTAAAATGCACAAAAGTGGAAAAAGAAGGAAGCGTACTGAATACCAGCATCCATCTCTCTCTACTTCCTGGCTGTGGACACAATGCGACCAGATACTTCACACTTCTACCTCCGTGCATTCTTTGTTGTGAAGTGCGTACTGTATGTATTTAGTATTTTATGTCCTAAATCCCTTGCCCAAATAAATTTTTCCTGATTAAGTTGCTCCATGTCAGGGATTTGTTCACAGAATCAGGCCCAGTAACAAATACATCTATTTTTTTTATCATTTTTTCCTGTTTCATTCCTAGTGTTCATTGATTTGATCTCAAATAATAGTTTTATACAAAGCTAATATAATTCAGAAATAATTTTCCTTATGATATATAAACTTATTCAGAAGGTATATATTAATTTTTGTCAATGTCTCAAATATTATTAAATGTTATGGCAACTGTACTAGATGTGAATATATATATGGTGTGTATGTGTGTGTGTGTGTGTATCTTGCTGAGTCCCTTTAGCATTGCTCCTCTGTGTGCATTTTTAGAAATGATCATCAATTACGATTGTATAACCATTAAGGAGGATCATCTGGTTAATTCTGATTCTCTCTCTCAGCAGTCTTTAATTGCCATTATCACTTCATCTCAGTGTGTGACCCTATGAAAGTTCCCCCATGCACATTGACATTTCAACTGGACTTGTCATTATTCAAGTCTTGTTTGGGTACTCATACTGTTGAGTTTTCATGGGTATAACTTTCCTGGTTTATACAGGCTATTTCTGCTCTCTCTTCCAGTATGTCCTTGAATCTTAGGAGTATGGTTTGTATTGGAGATGTATCAACTATCAACCGTGGCCAGGCATGTAAAGGAATTGCTTTATTTCAATCTACATCTTCTGGCATATTCTCTCACTTGTGAATTCCTGCCTCTCTCATATAAGAACCTTAATCACTAAATAGGATCCAGAATTACCCATTATAATCTGTCCATTTTAGGACCCTATATTCACACTTACAATGTATCTTCTGTCATGAACATTGCAGATTTTCAGGGGATTAGTGTGAAGACTTTGGAGAATGAGCTCCCTATATTATATCATAATTCTTACATACCGTTTTCTCTAAATTTTCTAATTTTTTAAGAATAACAACTTCCTGCTTAGCTATTCTTTTAAGGGATCTTTCATTTTATGAAATAATTCTTGAGGTGATATGTCAGGTTTAATATCAAGTGTCTCTTCTTTCTAGGAAGTCTCATCAATGTAGCTCTTACCATAATTTCGAAATAAGCTTGAATATATGTGACTTGTCTATCCATGTCCTAAGATAGTGTCAAACACTATGCTAGTTCCAAAGCACACAATTGTCTTGGTGTGTCATATCTCCAATAAAATGATTGCCCAGTTAATCCATCTTCATGATAATAGGGATAATTCCCTATTTTTGTGAGAGCGAGAATCTAGAAGAGTTCCAGATCCACCTCCCCCCTGTTTTTAAGCTGCATCACTGTCATACTTTTAGGAGTATCTGCTCTGCTGTTGTTTCTCCAGCTGAGCTACCCCCACTTTATGGGAAATGTTTAGTTTTACATCACATCATCATTGATGGTATACGGCAACTTCAGCATGTATCTGCCTTTCAAAAAGGCAGCACAAGTAGATCTCCCTGCTTGATTTCCTATAGAATACCTCTTGAACTTCATCAAATGTTCCCTCATTTCTTTATTGAAGATATTTACATAAGAATTTTGTGAATTCTAATGATCTTGGATTTTTCAGCTGAGAATCCGAGGCACAAAATAAATACTTTAAAACTTCCCAGCTGCCAGTAATAGCAATGTGATTTCCAGGGAACCTTGAGCAAACAGTGAAGTTTGGATTTATAATTACTTTAACAAAATTTCCTAATTAAAAGGGAAATCCATGAGGATTCCAGTAGTTCTCCATGTTACTGTTCATTTTCATACAGCTTAAGCCAGCTAGAGAAGTAAAAAGAAGCACTAGAGTTCAATAAAGGAAGGAGGGGTGACTGGAAAGCCTGCAAATAGCATTACCTCTGCTCAGTGACTCAAGGATCAGAGCTGTGGTCATAAAAACATCTCTCTGGGGTTCATTAGAAGACCTGGAAATGGGGTTGGTTACATAGCTGGTATATGGCAAGAGAGCTAATATCGCAGCTCTCTTTCAATACAAATTTCTTTCACGATGGAAAACAATACTTTACATTGTACATGATTTTCAAAATGATTGTTTCTTCTTTGTCCATAATTTAAGGAAGATCAAAGAAATTATATGTGGTTATTTCTTACTTTGGAATGCTTTTGACTCAAAGCTTCCAAATATCAGTTCTGAAAGCTGGCCTGGAAGTCATTTCCATGTGATGTCATGATTTAAGCATTTACATGAATCCATGAAAATGAGATAAATATTTAAATAAAGTATACTTCACTTACATGTATATAAAATTATCCATGTGTGCACACAGGTGGCTACATTTGTGTGTGTGTTGCTGAGTATAGTTGTGAAGACTTTCGGGTTGGTGTATTCACTAATATAAGTATTCCTATTAAGGGTTAGATGTTTTATATTTGACAGAAGTCAGAAAGATATCAGCTCAGATCTATTTTTAGGATATAATAAAGGATCATCATCAGGCAGTGGTGGTAAAGGCCTTTAAACCCAGCACTCAAGTGGCAGAGGCAGGTGGATCTCTGAGTTCAAGGCCAGACTGTTCTAGAGTGAGTTTCAGGGCAAGATTCTGTCTTGAAAAACTAACTAACTACCTACCTATCTACCTACCTAACTAACTAACTAATTAAGAATGGAGCTGGAGAGCTGGCTCATTGGTTAAGAGCACTGACTGCTCTTCCAAAGGAGACAAGCTCAATTCTCAGCATCCAAATAACAGCTCACAACTGTCAGAAACTCCAGTTGTAGGGGATCCAGGACAATCACACAGACATATATGCAGGCAAAACACCAATGCACATAAATCAATCAATCAATCAATCAATCAACAAATAGTCAGAAAAATAAATAATTAAATAGATGCATGGATGAATAAAACGAGAAGGCTTTAAGATCAATCCTACTAATTTTTACAGTGAGCTAAACACTATTTCATAGAGAAAGCAATGCTTGCCTTACTTTTTTTATAGCTAAATCCTCTGAAATCTGCTAGTTTCCATTGTGCTTAAAAACAATATGATATCATATTCTGTAACATCATTGGGTCACAAATACCAGCTCCATTAGCATCCTCTTTGTTGTTTGTTTACTTTCTGTATTCATTTTATTAGCCTGTATTATGAATTGGACAAGAATTGTTTCAGCAATTATCATCAAGAAGAAATTTGTAGAGGAATGCAAAAAATGCAAAACTGAAATATGCTAAGGTAAAGGACTGGTAAATGCAACATTCACTAAGCTGGAGAGAGGACTCAGTTGTTAAGAGCACTTTATGATCTGGCAGATAACTCTGCTTTCTTTCTCAACACCCACAGGCATCACAACCATCTGTGACTCAACAGTCTGGGCATCTAATGCTCTCTGATGACATCCAGAGGCACAAGGCACACACATAGTATACACAAATACTCCATACACGTTGGCAGACTCTCAGAAACAGAAAATAAAAATAAATATTTCTTACAAAAGGGTAACATTCAGATAAATGAACATAAATTTTTCTGTACCAGTAATGGCTGCAGTAATATAGAAAAGGCATGCTTTCTGAATAATATTTGAAGGCTATTTTGTTCACTTGTCAAAACCTCCTTTCCTTAAAATATCTGTTTCCAGTACTACTTGTTTTAATGAAATATTTTCCGATCAGTGAAACCATTAGTTATGGATCAGTAGACCTATTCTTACCAACTTCTTGTTTGCACTCTCCGTGACTTAGGACACTAGAGGTTTTTAATTACATTCCCTAATATACCAGTAGTGAAATAAGGAAAATGTAAGGAGGAATCTCATGGAGAAATGAGACCAGCTTAAAGGTACAATGTTGAAAAACTCAATAAGTGTACGCATTTAATATGGCTCTATTCAAGAGAACTGCATTTATATTATTGCCTATAACAGAGGTATAAAGTGGATTATACACAGAAAGCACAAGTATGGAAAAAAAAGCATGCAATCAAGGGAAGTTGTGTTCCATCCACAAAGCTGTGATTTTCTAGGTTGGATCCACTTGGAATTTGATTCACTCAGAGTCAGGAAAAGAGCACATAAGTCAAGTGCAGTGTCGTCTCCATTCTGGATGTTTTATAGGACCCCCTGCACCTCTGCTCCATTTATTTTCACTCCTTCCAGTAAGAGATACAGCCTCTAGGTTTGGATAAATGATATGATCTCACTTCTTAGAACCGTTTGCCTTGAATCACTGCAGCTCCGTTTCATAAATTTCTACCTGCATCCACATTTGTGGGGTCAGTGGAGGCTTCGTTCTGAGCACTGGGCATGGATTCACAGAAGCAGGTCTTGAGTTCCAGCTATTGGTTCCTACCTGACATGATCAATTTAATGAATGCTTTTAGGTTGTTATATTTCTTTGAAGTAATGCTAATAATATTTACTTCATGAATGTGGATGAAAGGATGAGAGAAGAACAAAACAAAAAATTCTTTGAATTTTATTCCTGAGATAAAATAGAAAAATTAAATATGTTAATGACTTATAATTCTTGAAATAAAACAGATGGTAGGATTCATAATCATAAGTACAACTTCACTGATCCTTTACAAGTGGAGCTCCTGTTTCTAGTCCTCTGATCTCTTTTGTGGCATGAACACAGATGTCTGATGCACTCACTTGGCTGCCCCTCATTTTTTTATTGTCTGGACTATATTTTACCTAATCCTGAGAGATTTTTTCCTGTATTAAGTGATAACCTGCAGTCTTTTCTAATCCCTCTGCAATGCTTTCTTTTTCTTTTCTAAAAAAATATTATTTTAAATAATGTTTGCTTATGTATATGTGAGTGGCTACTCTGTGTCCCTGAATGCATGTACCCATTGATGCCAGAGGTATTGTGTGCCTCTGGAGCAGGAGTTACAAGTGGTTGTGAGTAACCCAATGTAGGTGCTGGGACATAGGTTTTCTGTACACTCTTAAAAGCCATCTCTCAAACTCTGTTTTATTTATTTTTAAGTATTACTACCTATCCCTAGCTGAATAAAATGTCTACTCCTTGAGAGCAGGCACTATATTATTTGAATTAAAAAATAAATGTGCAACAAAAAAACACAAACTGCTTTCGACACATATGTACATATGAACTGTACCCTTATCTATTAATGAAATAGGAACCTTATAAAATTGGACTCTGTGTCAATTATGTAACCCAAGCCAACATTTTAATACATTATTTCTGCAAAAATGTCTACTCTTGGCTTAATCAATGTGGGTTTCTGTCAAGTATATTTTTGTGCTTTAGTGCTATCTAAAATGCAATTTTAATTATAGCACTTCTTTAAAAATGAATGATGTGTTTGCTATAAACAAGTTATTGATTTAAAGAAAATCTTGATATAAAAAAGATTCAAAATGTTCAAAATCTGGTCAAAACTCAGTCTTGTCAGAATTAGAACCACACTGTGTACAAACTTAATCATGTGTTTCAGTCTTCATTTAAAAAAATGTCAGTGCCTTAATAATGTGCTGATTATGCTAAAGTAAACCCTGCATTTGTTTACTCCCTACACATTATACTGTTTCTAACTCCCATTTTCTATGAGATTATCATTTGTCTTAAGTACTAGTTTCATTTTTGTTGGTGCTATTTTTGATAAATGGTCTTTATCTGTAGACAAGGCTAGCCTTAAACTCACTCACTTCCTGTTTTAGCCTCACAAAGTCTGTGATTATACTCATTCATCAACACGACATGACTCAAGTCTCAGTTTTAATTTCAGATTCCCTTTCCTCATTCATCCATCTATCCTCTGTTGGCTATAGCATACTATGAAAATTCAACCTGGTTTCTCTATAATAATGATCATTTCCTACAATTTCACATTGTAGGTCTCTGTTACAGTCTGAACTCCACAAAGAAAATACTACTTCTTCCTTCTACACCGTTTGATCCTCAGAGCAGCATACAATGCTTGTCATCAAGCAGGATTTTGGATATTGTCCTTTGAATGGATACTTAGGCCTATAGGTTAAACAGCATTCATTGATGATTAGTTTGCACATTTGATTCTCAACTGTTTGGCAAGAGTGTAGAAGCTCTAGGTCTTAGAGCCTTGCTGGAGGAACTGGGTCACAGGAGTTGTCCCTGATGTTTTACACTGCTCATTCTATGTTGCCCTACTACTGTTGCAATGGTGCCAGCTCTCTTTCACCCACTCTCATGCCAGCTTTCCTATAAGGAGATGACATCTTATAAATGTAAAGCAGAACATGCCCTTCTTCCCTTAAGTTGCTTCTCACTGAGAGTTTTGTCGAGGTAATGAGAAAAGGAAATAATACAATGCAATAGCTATGTCCTCCCTTGGCAGTGATTATCCCCACTGTGAAAACGTCAACTGCTCATTGTTTTATTGATGTCACAATTGTTTTCATCATATCAAGTCTGAACAGGTGTGACTAGTAATGACTTATTTTACAAAGTTAAGATGGAAAGGATGAAGAGTAAAGGGAATAAAAAGAGTTCAAGGAGGCAGGAGAAAATATTTGAGTATATTGGAAAAATAGAGTAATATTATAGATGGATCATAGAAGGAAAATAGAAGATGATAGTGAGGAAGTACAGAATTTTTATCCTGAATTTTCTGCAAATAACTTGTCAAAACTTAAGAACTGAGAGTCAATCATTGCTCATTATTTATTTAGTAGCATTGTATGATCAAATTTTAAACTTATAAGTGGGGTTTAATTTTAATTTAGATTTTCCTGGACTTTAGTTTTGAACAACTAATTTTAAGAACACAGATTTTATTTTTCTTTTAACTCTTACTTTATTACTTATTTACTTTTCATTTTAATTCGAATTCTATGAGGCATCTATGTATTTTATGACAATAACTTTATTTCCTATTCTTTACACTCAGTTTCTTTAATTTTTTATTCAACCATGATGCTTTTAAGATCAAGGACAATTTTTCATCTGGTAATTTTTATTACTCTGTCTATATTAAATCTATTATTACACAAATTTTATCTGAACTCTAATAACTTATCTCAGAATGTATCAAAGTAACACCCAACTAAGCAAATTAAGTAGGTTTTCTTTAGTACAACAAATAGTTTCAAATATAAGTGCTTTTAGAAGCAAAGCACTGGTAAAATATCCACTGGCATTTTAAAAGAGCATTCTTAGAAGTCCAGAGGTGATAGGCATATGATATATATTGTGTCAGAAAGTTTAACGATTCTTGTGAAGAAAACAATGAAGGCCAACAGTTTAATATATTATAAAAGGAAAATATTCAAATTATTCAAAAATGTGACTTATGAGAATCATAACAAATGCACAGTCAAAATCACTATCCTATTTATAAACATCATTGAAGACTCTTTTCACAACTGGTAATTCGTTTAGCCGTACATCTGAAGACAGATAAAACAAACGTTCTTAGAAATGAGTTCATTGAGTTTCTTACAGGATCAATAAGCTGAAGAAACTAAAAACTAGAAAACAGAGGTCTTACCGTCCAGGTCATTTTCCGGGGTCTCTGCGGTATACCAGTTGGAAGGTGGTCCAGTGCCATTTACAGTCATGGCTGACACTTGGAAACTGTACTGACTCCCTTTCTCCAATCCTATGAAAGAATTTTCCACCAGAAAAAAAAATGTTACTAAACCATAAGAATTTCCAGCTGGTTTTATAAAGTTTTAGAGAAATTATGACAATAATTGGCATGTTTTAAACATTGTGATTGTTTTGGTAATTATTGTTATTTTGATTATATGAGTAGAAATAGCATAGCAGGAAGTGAAATTATATTTCATAAATTATAAATTCTTGTGTATTTTTCCAGTTTATAGAAATGTATCACTGAAAACAGCCTCAGGGTAGATGCAGAATATAAAATATGAATGGTGAAAAAATAATCAAAAATTGAAAGAATCATTTTCCTCAGTGTTCTGAGGAGCCCTGCCTATAAGTCAAGAACAGTCAACTTAAAAATTGAGGACTCCATCATTCATTCAAGGTCAGTCATTATGTTTGCCCTAGAACAAGAAAGAAGAATCCAGAGCAACTGAATTTCAGTAGAAAATAAACACACCTTTCATTTTTTGAAGTCACCCTTTCAGTTTATTTTACTTTGCACCAAATCCCACAGTAAAGATAATTGAAGACAATTTCACTAAAAATTTGGCTGAATTATAATATCCACAGCAATGTCATTGGAGATTATTTGATAAATAACATAAATTACAGGTAGACAAGAGAGCCTTCACAGATTTTCAGTCAATGGGTTTTAAATTTTTGATAAAAAGAAAACCCTTTTCTTTTGCCAAGTTTCAAAAGCATTTAATAACCTGAAAAACTGTAAAACAATCTATTCTTGTTCCCCTGATATGATTCCCTCCTCCAAATCTCATGTTGGATATTATTTGCTATTTTTACAGTTACTAGAGACCAATAGACATGATTAAACCATGAAACATTTGCCATTATCCATAAATTAATGTTGCTGTGGCAAGGGGATTACTTACACCATGAATGAGCTCCTGATATAAAGGATGAATTTGGCTAGATTTTCTTTTAGTGCATTTGTTTGTACTTTCGTAGTCCCTCATGGGGTGACACTCACCATATACTGACACTATGTTCCTAGACTTCAGAAGGACCACCTACTATTTTTTGTTAACTATCCAGTTTGTACAAATCCATTGTAATAGTATAATAATAAAGTACATTCTATATATATAAAAGAAAATGTCTCAGTGAAACTGGCCATTTTGTCCAGTTTTTATGTATCAATTTTTTGAAAGAACCATATGATGTTTTTAAGACACTAAGAACTTAATGTTAATTGCCAGGTCTTTAAATCTTAGTTAGTGAACAGCTCTAAAAGAGATTATAATGTTGTCTAGCTCTGTTTTTCATTTTTTTCTCTGATTATATGAAATAGCACTACTATTTGGTACCAAAAATATATAAATGAAATGTATTATTGAGGGATGCTGTTTATATCATATGCCAAATTGTAAGCTTATATATTTTTGCCAAAAAGATAAGTACTATGTAGCAAAGTAGTTTCTTAGTCACTACTCACAGGGGATGGTGTGCATCAGGTACTGTTTAAGACATGTTACATTGAAGCTTACAAGTAAGTTACACATATTGGAGAAACCTATTTGATTATTTCATCCACACAAACATTTAGCAGAGATGTTTCTTATACAAGCTTCTTGTTTTATAAAATGGAGCAGAAGTCCTACATTCTCAGATTGTTATTGGGGTTTGTCATTGCTAATATATACTATAGAGCTTGGCATTGATGATTTTGATGAAATTACCCCTTTACAAATGCAAGAAAATTGACTGAGCACAACGGTAATTAGCACAAAGGAAGTATTAGGTTACAATAACAACGTTCAACACAATTAAGGGTACAAAATGTCATTTTTGAACATGAGAATTTGGTCATTTCTTAAGAAGATTTATACTCCTTCCAGTTGCCTCCCATTCATAAGCAACACTATTGATTTCTGAGGAATATTTATCACAGAGATCTCCCAAGAAATTGTAGGATGAGTACAGAAAGAGTTCCAGAAATACATATTTTCCCAATCATGGAAAGTAATGACTCTGAAGCCATCTTGTCTGAGACAGAGTTGAAATTTACCAAGAATACATTCTTCCATGCTAAGTAGATATCTAGCTGCACTTTTGGTCAAAATGAGTAAGCAGTGGCATTGATAAAGTTTGCAACAACTGATCTCAAGATCATCTGTGATCATCAGATTTCTGTGCAAACCTGGATGGGCTTTGGATTTCATGTACTGAAGCACTAATCAAATGTTTCAAGACATTTTTGCTGTAGATGGTGCTCCAATCATTTGCACTCTTATGTTACAAATATTATTTAAACACTAACATCAGAACTAGTCTTAACATCAGACCTTGGATTTTTCTGAGGCAGAAAGTTTACCCTTGAGTATTAACTTCTGCCTGAGAGAACCAGGCTATATTTTAATCACCTCAGGACATTCTTTGTGAAATGTATCTTTTTTAGCACATGAATAAATTGAATGTACTTGTTTTTACAAGACTTAAATTTTGAACAAGATTTGATCTTGAGGACCATATAGTGTCTACCATACTTTTTCAGAGTTTAATGACATTTTGATCTTTTCCTTTTATTGAACAGTTTTTTCTCAGATACATATTTTTCTCAAATATATCCTGATTAGAATTCTCACCCTCTACCCAGCTCCATCTACCCTCCAATTAGCATTCTCCCCTTGCCATTTCTCATTAGAAACAAACAGGCATCTATTGAAAATAATAAAATTCAAAAATATATAATTTTACGTGTTTTCTTTTATCATGATTTAATCCTGCCAAAATGTTATTTTATAACATGAATGCAATTTTAGGGTATGAATGAAGTTCTTTTTGAATATCTGAATTCTATTTTGTTCATTCACTTGACTTTGAATCAAGTGATGTTTCTGTGTGTATAGTCTGTTATTTTTAAATTTTATTAACACATATCATTACAAAATTGATAAACAAATGTCAATCACTTATCCAAATTTTGTTTTACATTTTTAAGTTCAAGGTCTATCTGAGTAATTAATTAATTTTCAAGAGTAACAATAGATAGCATTTGGAGACTACCCAATGTTCTGTAATTATCTTTTGTAGGCCTTTGGAATGAGATGGCCAGCCAGAATAGCTTCTTTGGAGAGTTCCAAGCCACTGACAAACACTGGCTCAGATAACCAATAAATGTGACACATAAAGAATAATGCTCACTCTAGACCTCTGGCCTTAACAGTGTTTGTGCACATACATGCTTAGGTAATACGCATACACATGTATAAGCAGAAGAATACACACACATACACACACACACACACACACACACACACACAAGCACATACATACATACATACATACAAAGTTTTTGTTTTAATTTTTGCATTGTTTTTCTATAATGGACATAAACTGTGGGATATCATTCAGTACAATTGCCTAGGTATGTCAATCTAATTATGTACCACATATTATTAATATTAATGTAAATACATAAATGTATAGCTTTCTTAATTTAACTAAAGGAAAGCCAGTCTGTAAGGAAAGTTATTTCTCTGTGTATATTTCTATAGATTTATAAATTGGTCAGGAAAAAATTGATGTAATCTGTTCTAGAGTCATCCAGCTCCTTGAGCTGAAAAAGACAATCTTCATTTCTTATTACACGATAGACATTGCTTCAGATCCTCCGTCCTTTCCCATGCGCCCACAGTCACATATTCACTGCCTAAGGTCAACATCACTTAATGGTTATTTAAAAGTTCAGAACATAAGACTTCATTTGTGTAAGAATTAAGTTTGAATTTTTCTTTGAGCATGCAACTGTATGACCTTTCAAAGCATGCTAGGATTCCCATTTTGTCTATATTTTCTCATCAAAGAAATGGAAATAGGTAAGAACAAATTGTTATAAATATTACATTTGAAAACATAATATTTTAGCATTGGTCGTCTCAACAAAATTTCATAAGTGATGGTTGCTATTCTTATCAATGGCAAATATCATTTTTAGTACACTGATTTTTTATAGAATCATATAACAGAGTTAAAGAACACCAAAGATGATATCACCAGCACATAAGGAACATAAACCTAGGAGATGTAACATCAGCAATACAGTAACCATTGCCACTTAACTCGTGGTAGACCTCCATAGCATAGTTATCTCTGCTAAAGAAGAAAGGTATTGAATGCCATACACCATGTGAGTGCTGTCATTTTGGTAGAACCATAAAGCTCAATCTCAGTCCCCAGTAAATCTATGAGTCTCTGTATGACTACAAATATTTTTAAGTTTAAAATTATTCTTAACAAAGTATTATGACTTAGCAAAGTATTATATATACCTATATATATATAATACTTTGTTAAGTATTATGTTAGATATATATATATTTATATATATATTTATATAATATATAGATACTATATATTATATATATATGTTAGATATATATATATATATTATATATTTTAGCCATAAAAGTCTCTCATTAAAAGATATTACCCCTGCCAACTATTACTTTAAAACTATTACTCTTAACCACTATAATTACTCTGTTCTATTTCTTATTTCATACATCATATAGTAGAAGATGTTATAACTCATTCCGGAATCATGATTTTCCTCATGTTAGCTCTTTTACAAAATTGCTATGTTGTTTCCAGTTTTCAGCCCATAAAATAACCAATGCATGTTCACCATTATCTGTCTTCTATTTTGACTATGAAATGTGAGAATACTCATAAATTCAATTCCAAACAACCTTTCCTGAAGATCATTCAGAAATTAAAAGCATCACTTTAAAATTTAGTTGATGTGGTTTCCCACAAGCCTGATGCCTGCAATTTAAAGTCCTTGTTATAACTATGAATTACTTTGTTAGAGCAGGTGTCCCATTATCACAGTAAAAAAAAAATTACACATAAAAAACACCTGTTTAACAAAGAGAGCATTGTAAATGTAATACGCATTTCTACCATTGAATTATTCAATATAGAAAGAAAGTATTAAAGCATTTCCAATTTTCGCACGGCCAAATCAATACATCCATATATGTTCTAGGCATTGAAAACATGAGGTCAAATCCTGAACATTTTACACCATTGTGGATTTATACTGAATATCAATGACTCTAGTTACTAACTATAAAGAATATCAGTTCCTATGTATGTTATGGGAGTTCTAAACCTTAGTATATCTTTAAGTGTGTATTACGTGCTGGCTCCTTAATGCTTTGAAACCATGGTCAAATTTCCTAGAAATGTAAAAGGTGTTTCTGAGTACAAGTAATGGGTCAAAAACAAATGGGCAGAAGCATGTCAAAATTACTTTTCTGGCTGTTGTTATTGCTTCCGTTCAAACCAATAATAAGTATGAGTGATTTCTTTGAGATTAATATCAGATGCAGTTACAGATCTTTATGATCATATTATGTTTAACTTCTCAAATATATTTTACTTATTTTTGCCACCGAGATGTAATGGTGAGAATAAAAGCTATACTTTTGAATTCAGATTCCTTCTCACATTCAAAGAAGCAAATGGAAAGTTACAAATCATTCCCAATAAGAAGGTAATTAATTCACAGCCTTCCTTTCCTTCGGAAAGTGGGCTAGCCTGCAGGAGTGATGGCTATCCTGTGCTACTTAGACATTCTTATTCTCTTACACAGTTCAGAGAAATAAACATGTAGAGCTGAAGTATTCATCTTTGAATGAGTAAATTTTATTGGGTGATGCAATTTAATATGATTGTGCTTCAGGGGTAAAATAGCACAGATTTGTAGTGATCTTAATAGCATTGTTCCCAAATCTCTACATAGCAGATATATCAGCATTCAACCACACTTATAAATGGGTCCATATGGATATAATTAGTTAAAGAGGTCAAGATGAATTTTTTTCTGCAATTAAGGTGAGCACAATACAACTGAATCATACTTAACTCTCTAACACGCAATCTCATATTTTTGTTCCACAGGATTTTCAATAAATATAAAGACCTCTATGGTATGACTGATTTATTTTTTAAAAGTCTATTGGCTAAGATTAATTAGAATTTTAAAAACTGTTTTTATGGAAACAATACTTTAAGGAACACAATTTTTCTGCTTAAAAAGTGCAAGAAGCAGGATTATGCCTGAGAGTAAACCCTAAAGTTTGGAAATGGATCTGTATCATATCTTTATGAAAAAAAATTGTGAATACACAACTCACATATGTTTATCTATAAGTGTACACAAAACATAAGCACATTATTTCCATGAATTTTCTGGTATGTTATGGCCTAAAACAGTATATGAAAGTTCATCTTTCTCACGTACTTCCAGGATACATAAGCACCACTTATTTTTTATTCTTATTACTTTAATAAAGCAAAATAATAATGAATTAAATTCCACTTCTCTGTTTACAAACAAGAGTGGACACTTTTTCATGTTTTTCTGTTCTATGTTCATCTTTTATTTTATAAACAAAGTTTATTTTATACTTTTAATGTTTTTATGTGCGGAAGAAACTCAATGACAATAGTCAAAGACCCAGGTATCTGTACAGTATTAAAAAATGGCTTGAACTGAGAGACCGTTATACTTCTTTATTGCTGACATTAAATCTTCAAAATATTAAAATGTTCTGCAATTTTTTCCATACTTTAATTTTTCTCAAAGTAATCACATGGCATGTTAGGTGCACTAATGAGCACACAGGCCTTACTTTAACACAGATTATTATTATCTTTCAAATCACTTCTTCATGGTTGATGAAAATAAATCAGAGGTTTGGCCTTACAAGCTTTGTAAATAGTGTATTGGAATGTCAGAACCCGCTTTTAAATTAAAAAATACCCACCTCAGATTTTCTATTTTGTTTTGTTTTGCTTTTTTCTTTTGAGAGAGGATTTCCCTGTTGTAACACTGGCCGTCCTGGAACTCACTCTTTAAACCAGACTGGCCTTTAACTTGCTGAGATCTGCCTGCCCCTACCTCCCAAGTGCCAGGATTTAAGTTGTGGCTTGTAACCACCTGGTCAATTTTTTCAGTTTTAAAATGGGCAGTATTATATCCACAACCTAGCTTGACATTCTCACAATTATGATAAGAATGTTCAGACAATATTTGTAAGGAAGTAAATTGTGTTATTTTGAAGTCAAAGTAATAGGCTAAAGAAGAGACAGTGTGTGTGTGTGTGTGTGTGTGTGTGTGTGTGGTTTTATGACTTCAAATAACATTTGGTATTATCTATTATAAAGGGAAAGGAAAAATAAGTGATAAAATTCTTTGCTTTCAATGATAGTTTTTTTCAGTAGGCATATGTAGATTTATGTAGAAAATCAATGACTCCACTAACGTACTACAAAGAATATCAGGTTTAGTTTGCCTCACATAACACATCTGATGCTGTGATGATTTATCCGCATTGTCAGCCCTACTTGATTTAGAATCACCTGGGAGTGCTTCCACTGAGAATGTCTTTGTAGGCAATTCCAGAAAAGTTTACCTTGGGTACACAGATCCATTCTGAGTGTGGGTGGCACCTTATGAATTGGAGTCTCAGACTGACTGAACTGAGCTCTAGCATTCATCTGTCTCAGCTTCCTGACTGTGAATACACTGTAGCCCATTAGCTCATGTTTATGCTACAATAATTTCCCTTTCATGATGGACTACACCTTGAAACTGTGAACTGTAAGCTCTTCTTTCATTAAATTACTTTTGTCAAGTAATCTGACAAAGCAATGAAAAAAGTAACTAATACAAAGAATTGGTCGCTACGAATTGGTAGATGATGTGAAAAAAACATTATACGGCACATGAGCATTTGGAATTGGTTTGTGGGAAGGATGTAGAAGAGTTTAGAGTTGAAGACTAGAAAAGCCCTTTAATGCTACAAGCAGAGCAATAGAGAAATTCTGGCAAGAGTGTGGGAATATCGTACTCTCCAATAGGCAGCTCTGCCAATAGAGCAGACAGTGAAGTCTGCTGGTGAGGTCCCAGAGGAGAACAAAGAATACTGGGAGCTGAGTTGATGACATTTTTGTTCTATTATGCCAAAAACCTGGTTTCTTTCTGTCCATGTCCTGAAAATTGAAGCCAAAATTAAAGGTAATGGACTGAATAGTTTGTTACGTCAAGAGAGTATTATATCTAGGGCGTAACCTGGTTGTGGATTACTGCTATTAAGAGGGAGGAATGGAGAGAAAGAAGAGAGAGAGAATGTAAAATAATATATTTTGATGAATAAAGCATCATAGATACACTTAAAGTGGTCATCAAGCCTGGTTAGAAACAGAACCTATAATTGTTAAAGAGACTGATACCACCAAAGGGAAACCTGCTATTAAAACTTGGGCAGTAGGAAAGATGCCCTGAAGGCAACTCAAAGTGTGAGTTCAAAGAAAAAGAGACTGAGTTGAGAATTATGCTAAAGGGGATCCGAAACAACCACCTCAGGGAGTTCATTTGCCAAAGCATACTGCAGCTACTATGGTTGTGGTAGGAAGCATTCACCATATACCTGGAGCTGGTAATGTTAGTGCTCTGCACTTAATGCTGGTTTTTCAGTCATGCAAGATGAAAGAGAAAGTGTGTACCAAGCTTCTAGAATTTTGCTTAGGCAATGTGTGGCAGAGTCAGAGTCTCTGTGAGAAAGCTTGAGTTCTCAGTGAAGTTCCACTGCATTAAACTATGAAGATTAAAATCACTGCAGTGAAGACGAAGAATATTATTTACATCAGAGACATGAGTTAAACACTGAGGAAAGTTGAGGGGAAGGGATAGAGCCAGCACAAGGCAGAAGCTATATTTGCAATTTGTAGAGGAGTTGGATGTGTGGGGCCATTCAATGATGATGGAGACCCAGATGATGCTTCCAAGAGTTCCAGATTCTGGCATGGAGCTGAAGAATTTGGTGATTGCCTTTCTCTGTTTGATCTTACTTTAAGTTGTCCATTCTTTACTATGTGCCAAGTATTCCTTCTTATAATAGAAATGTTGATTCTCTATAACTATGTACAAGAAGAACATTTTTTATTTATTAAATATGGATATAATTTATTGGGTATTTACTCGTGTTTCCTTAAAATACAATGGATAATATTCATTCATAATAAGTGTTTGAGAAGTCCAATGGAAAAAAGAAACATATTAATAAATACAAACACATATATACATACCGAGAGAGACAGGGGTGGCATCACTGAATCACTGGCATTTTTGCAAGAAACATGATTAAGGACAAACATTGCTGGACTCGTTGAATTGTATATGACATACCAAGGGTTAAATATTCAATAAACAAACAAAACAGAGAAAAGAAGATAAATGTCAGTAAAGTTAAAACTCCATGATGGTAGCTTCTAAATTATTATTTGTTTTTTACAAGCTCTCATAGGTGAGATTGCTTTGTGTCTTAGAAGAGGCTTGAGGTATTGGGTCTTTGAACAACGTATGAATGGATAGATTTTACAAAGGAATGAAATTTATTTTCTATTATTAGGACTTCATAAGTTGTTGAGGACTAAGTGTGGAAGACCATAGTTTTAAAGTTACGTATTTAGGGGTCAATATGAAAAGAAGTGTGTGTATATAGGTGTATATGTGAATACATGTGCTCATCTATGTTTGTATCTGTGTGTTTAGGCTGGAAGTTTACATCATGTATCTTCATCTATTGAACTCTAACTGTTTTTTTTTTAAAGAGTCTCTCATTTAACCTAGAACTCATTAATTGATTATGCTGGTTTATAGTTGTTACCTACTGAGTAGGTCACCAAGGATGACAAAGAAGCATTTTTTAGATGTGTAAAACCCTGTCAGATCTCAGCAGAGAGAACCACTATCCAGGCCAGTGCCATACTGCCAGTGGAACTCTGAGCATCTCAGCTGATGTGTTTTATTGATTCAGAATGCCTTAGGTGTTCTATTGATTCCACTTGCGTATTATAAGCAATTAAAAAACCCTAGATAAATCCAACACATGCAAACAAAACAAAATGCTAAGACCTAGGCATATCCTCACCCAACAGTTTACAAAACAATATTTTAAACACAACTAAAAATAAACTTTTACATTTCTCCTTTTTTGTATATAAAAAGAAATTGGTTTACCTTTACAACACAATTTAACAGTACACCAGCAAAGCTATTTACAAGAGGAACAATCACGAGAGTTGCTAATGCACAAGACCAAATGAAATCAAACATCTATCAAACTTTTACAATGTCTTTGTACAGCAGAAAAACATTACCAAAGTACAAGTATCTAGAATTCATTCAGGATCTTTTGGGCTCCTCCAAAGGGTTTTGATCATTTCTCTAACTCTGCCCTCTACAGCACACACAGATTGTTCTACAGGCTCTGGCTGGCTCTATTCCACTGCTGCTGCTGTTCTTGGTGGTCATCCCATGGTACAGGCATCTTCAAAACATTGCTGAGGTCCCTTGCTGCAACTGGGCTGCACCTTCACCAATAGCTTTTCCTGGGCTCTCTTCATTGTGAGATCCTCAACTTCTTTACATGACTCCTTCAATCTGGGCCTTTAATTGCCACGGAGACTGTAACTTCACCAGTGGTCTCTCCTGGGCTCGCTTCATGGTGCCAAGCCTCAACTTTTTTACAGGGCTCCTTCATTCTGGACCTTCAACTACTAAATAGGATTTTTACCAATGGTCTCTCCTGGCCTCTTACATTGCCAAACCTCAGTTGCTCTCCATGACACCTTCATACATTCAAAACCAGTAACACCTGGGTGACCCTACAGTACCAAGTTCAGCTGGCAGCAAGAGATTCAACCTCAGCCATTTCTGGAAGACAGCTTATGTGTGCTGACCCTGAGGAAACACCAGATTTTAAGATAGAGTCTCGTTCGCAAGAAAAATAACTGGTAAACTTGTCTGAAGGAAGGGTTTCTTTGTGAGTGGAGGTCTCATCACCATCATCAGTATATGGATAGATTATTTTTCTCTTAGATTTGCCGAAAAAATAAAACAAAACAAAACTGGACAGTATAACTAACTGGCTTTTTGGCTCCAAGCCATGGTTTCTTCAACAGCAGGGGGTCCTGGGCCAATGGCAATAATCTCCAGTTGAATCAATCTGGTGGTTTGGCATTCTTTTTTTTTTAACCACCAATTAAGGGAAACATACAATCTATTCCATAGATTCAAGCACAATATCTTGAGCTTCACATACATACAATGCATCTATCAGAAAACTCAGTTTGTGGAACAATATGTTTCCACTAGCGGTTGGAGGGAGCATCGGCTCCATGATCAGGAAAATTCAGTAAGAGCCTTGCTTTTCCTGCTGCCAGCTGAATTCTTTATCTCTAAGGGCCTCCACTCTGTGGCTCTCACCTTGGAGCTTTTTTTCTCATTTATTTATTAATTTCATAGCCTTTATCTTCATAGACGTTTATTTCCTTTCTCTCCTCTTCCTTCAGGAGACTTCTACTAATTATTATTATTATTGCATATATATATATAAAATTTCTGTCCTCTATGATCTGCCCTAAACTTACTTTACTGAAATCTGTGACGTCTGTAGTTTCTTTCTCTTCTTCCTTGTCTCCATATTGTATTAGGATGGAGTGATGCCCGGCACCATTTGTAGTTGGTACCTACTGGGCAGATCACCAGGGACAAAAGGAAGACATTTTTCAGAGGTGCAAACTCTGTCAGACTTCAGCAGAGGGAACCACTATCCAGGCCAGTACCATACTGCCAGTGGAACTTTGAGCACCTGAGCTCAGGTGTTTTATTGACTCAGAATTCCTTAGGTGTTCTACTGATACCACACGCATATCATAAGCAATTAAACAACTACCACATAGATCCAACACATTCAAACAATACAAAATGCCAAGACCCAGGTAGATCCTCATCCAACAGTTCACAAAACAATATTTTAAATACAACTAAAATTAAACTTCTACAGCACTGGCTGGCCAATGAGCTCCAGAGAAATGCCTGACTATGCTTACCCCTCCACGTCTCGGTACTGGGGTTATAATTGGTGTCCCTCCACACCTGGCCTGGTGTTTTTATGTGTTAGTTGTTCAATCTTGGGTTCTTGTATTTGTACAACAAACACTTTACCTACTGAGCAAGGAATTGATTTTGGGTAATTAGCCTTCATTGAGTGTTAAATTGACTGGAATTGGAATCATTCAGAAGATACATCTCTGGGAATGTCTTTGAGGGAATTTTCAGACACGAAAGCAGTACCATCTTACAAGGTCTAGGAACTCAGATAATAAAAATAGAAAGTGAGTGAAATACCTGATATCACCCTTTCTCTCCTCTGACTGTGTGTGCAAGGCAAGTCTCATACTTTTGCACCATGCTTTCTTTGATATCATGTGCTCTTCAACATACTCTTCAACAATGTCACTGGGATGACTTTATAAGAGTTTCCTAAGTCTTTACTAGGAACTTAGACTACATTCACTAAGACTCTAAAACTATAAAAAAAAATACATTATTTTTTATCTTATAAAATAAAACATTCTCTTTATGGAAATTGGATCTAGTTTTCATAAAGATTAGCCTCCTATAAATTCCACCAATATTTATACAAAAGTAGATTTGCTATGTATTCATAAAAAAGTATAATTATCTCCCTTTCTGTCTGTTTGTCTTGTCAATTTCCACTTTATCTTGACATCTATGGTAGGGAGGGGGGCCCATAGTAAGTAAAATACAGAGTTACTTCATTAGAAGTCCTTTAAAAGTTGTTAACTATAAAGTTAAAAGTTATTGGGAAAATAAGAGTTGCTGAGCCAGCAATTCTAAGACAGTAACATAGGAAAAGAAATTCTATGTTGCACTTACTAAGATGATACAGGGGAAAATGGACAGTGAAAGTATTACAGAGCATATAAAGTTAAAAATATAAAGGTTATTCTTGTTCAGGACAATAAATGTCACCTGCCAGGAAAAAAAGTCGATGTTCTTTGAAGTGAGAGTATATTTTATTCCTAAAGCATTTAATTCATCAAAAGCTTGCCAGACTGCACTGTGTGAACACTGACCTGTGAACAGGTACCAGAGGTTATTTGGTTCCAGTGTTTCCATCTCACCCCTGCGGGTAGTCTTTCTGTGTCGAATTTTATAGCCGGTAATAAATCCATTTTGTGTTCCTGATGGAGGAGGAAGCCAGCTTACTTTGATACTCTGTAAAATAAAAAATGTAAATTAAGACATGGAAGAGAGAAAGGCAACTGAGCAGGGTCAGAGAAATAACCCAAGCATGAGAGTGAATAAAACAGACAGGCAA
Organism: Cricetomys ansorgei; assembly: GCA_026225945.1. NCBI lineage: Eukaryota > Metazoa > Chordata > Mammalia > Rodentia > Nesomyidae > Cricetomys > Cricetomys ansorgei. Next base: position 6,530,114 of record JAMJFZ010000236.1, on the reverse strand, counting down.
GGATTCTTTCCTATAATTGGACAGCATTCAAAACTACTTTATTTTAGTAAAATTGCATACAATTTACTTGACTGATTACATGAAATATCATGATTCCCTTGTGAGCACCATTAAATAGTAATAAAGTATTCTAAATAGTAAAAGCCACTAAAAAACTAAGAATAGAATATTTCAGGTGAGCGAGAGCAACAAGTTTGCTTAAATTGGAAGCAAATGAGAAAAAAAGCCGAAGGAAAATAATTTTCAATATGTTAATGAAAACTAAGGTAATTTTCACTAAAGAAAGTCATCAAAATCGGGGACTTTTTGCTTTCTATACAACTTCAATGGGTACTGAGGTATGCTGCTGAAGGGGATGCTTTGTAATGCTTGAATATAAATTAAAGTTCACCTTCTTAAATCTAGGAGCGAGTCCACTAACTCTCACTAACAGGACTAGCTGGGAACTTAATGCTCAGCACAGGTGACCAGGAAGGCCACAGACTCAGATAAGTGGAATGTCAGTGAGCAGGCATGAAGGAGGGGTTACAGGTCAAAGATGTGAGACAGCCATATTTTCTTTTCTCACCAGTACCCATGAGGACTCAAGTCAGCTAGAGACAATATCAAATAACCTATCTGGAAAGAAAATTAAGAACTTAGAACTTGAAAAAAGGACCCAGCCTGAGTCCCCAGTGGTGACGTCATACTTTAATAGGACCTACCCAGGGACCAGAGATTCCCCTTTGTACATGTTAGCATTTTAGAGCTTCATTTTGATGTAACTGATAATTTCATGTGGCCAGATAACAAGCAAAGTTTTTGACACAAAAATAATGGAAGAAGATCCACACAATAAAGTTACCTGCAAGAAACAACAATAATACGCATAAGAGAGCCCTGAAAAATATAGAATTGAATTCCAAAATTCTAAAAGAAAATGCTGGATCCGGAGTGTAATGCAAACATATGCAGATTGAGATAGTAACTAAGCCTGAGAAATATAATGTAAAAATGAAATATTCTATAGATATATTAGAAGTAAATGAAAATATGTCTTTCAAAATTAAGAAGGGAAAAAGATTGTAGTGAATTAGAGACAAAAGATTAGAAACTAAAAGTTTAGTCCCTAACCCCCAACATCACATGGTAAATTGAGACATGGAAAAGTAACAAGCTGTGAGATAGAAAATTAGCAAAGCAAAAAAAAAAAACAAAAACAAAAAGTCTAGTAAATAAATTTGTTCAGCCTTCAAATACTAGCTCCAAAGACGCTGAAGGATTTGAGAACAGTTTTGAAAAACCCATGAAATATTTACCAAAGAAATAAAAATGGATCACATTAAATTAGAAATGATATTAGATCCTCATGAAGGTGACGGCGACAAAATTTTCTAGATTGAGGAGTGGAGAAGACAGTTCACATGAAATATAATCCAGAATCAGAACGGCATTAGTATTTGCAAGAACATTTGAAGTTAGAAAATAATGCAATGAAACAGGAAATTCAGGAAATTTCAGTGTAGCTCTCTGTGTCACAAGATGAATAAACAAAAAGATATATATATATATATATATATATATATATATATATATATATATATATATATATATGGCAATATTTCCAATGTGGATGGCTATAGAGATTTTCAGTTGTGTCTTCTTTAACAGAAGACTAATGAGAGCATATTTAAGGAATATGAGGTTCCAATGAAGGAGATTTGATATCCAGTAATCTGAATCAGAAACATAGAAGTCTCAGGAAGACAGTCAGGAAGGAGCAGGAAATACAGAAAAATGCGGTGATCACTTTACCTGGAGAGGAAAGGAGGGTAACCCAGAGGGAGAAGGAGAGGGGATCAATAAAGGACAACAAAGATGCTAAGAAGAGCCATGTGGAAATGTATTAAATTTAATTATATATATATACACACACACACACACACACACACACACACACACACACGCACACATACATACATATAATAGGGGAATCCAAAACAATAAGAACTTTTGCTGTTGTCATAAGCGTGAAGGGTGAAGATAACACACACTGTAGACACAGAACTTTGAGAAATCTAGAAGGTACTGCCCTGAAACATTTCTCCTTGAGGACTAGCTCTCATAGAATCTGAGGGTCCTATACAAATTGCCAAGGGAGAAATACAATGCAAACCCTTACCCAGCTACAACAGTAACTAGCACAGGAAGAGGTCTCTAATAGTGCAATTGGATTTAAGGCCCTCTCAATAGGAGGAAATTCATGCCCTGTACTGTAAGCCAGTAGAGCTACCTAGGACTGGTGAGACATAAATCCTAGAGGAGACCTACTACTACTCTGTTCCTAGTTTACTATAATTCCCAACTACATTCTAAATTACTAACATTACATCCATAAATAAGTATAGCTGTTGCATCTTGTGCAGATTTCATGTCAACTTGACACAAACTAAAGTCATCTGCGAAGAGGGAACCTAATTTAAAAAAAAAAAATGTCTCCATAAGATCAGGCCATAAGCAAGTCTGTAGGGGCATTATTTTTTTTTAATTAGGGATTGATGGGGGAGGTCCCAGCCCATTGTAGGTGGTACTATCCTTGGGCTAGTGATCCTAGATTCTATAAGAAAGCAGACTGAGTAAGCCATGAGCAGCAAGCCAGTAAGTAGCACCCCTCCATGGCCTCTGCATCAGCTCCTGCCTCCAGGTCCCTGCCCTTTTTGAGTTTCTTTCCTGACTTCCTTCAATGATGGACTACAATATGGAAGTATGAGTTAAATAAACCCTTTCCTCCTCAACTTTCTTTTTATCATAGTGTTTTATCACAGCAGTGATAAAACTAAAGCATCCTTCATCAAAGAAGCTTCTCTTTACAGTGGATGGAGACAATTAGAGAAATTTACAATTGGTAAAAATACAGGGATTAACTATGTGGCATTTGATCTGAACTAACTTTTTATTATACTTACACCTATAGCTCAGGAAACACCATAAAGGAGAGGCAGGAAAATTTTAAGAGCCTGAGGACAAAGATATCTGCTGAGATTATTTCTTCTATATTTGATGGTCAACTGTTGCCATGATGGGGAAGGGACACATCAAGGATGTGTTTGTCAGTTGACAAAACCATATCCATGTTATCTCCTTACTGTCATTTTATTCCTACCCGCAGTAAAACCACTTTGGTGGGTGTGGTGCTGTAGATGTATGCGAGGTATGTAATATTGAGAATATGAATTTTGTTGCTCAAAACTTTTAGCAATTTTTCTATTGCAAATTGACAGGGCACAAAGATTGTTGAATCAGGTATAAACAGATTAGGAACTATTATTCTTCCATATACATTTGGTAAACATCTCGCTTACACAGAGTACAATCCTCATTTTATTATCTTAGCAAATAAAAACATTATTCCTGGGTAGTGAAAAGGCATCGAGTAAAGAGAGAACCAGAATAATATATAAAAATGAAGATACTCAGTAAATGCTTTTATAAGTGGATTTAAAATGATTTGGTGATTTTTCTGAACTTTAGTAGTAAAAGGAAAAGTAATTATTTAAAAGCTCATGTGTCAGACACAAGCAACTTAATAGATTAGAATAATTTACTGGGGTAAAATTGTCTGATAAACAATCCACTTAAAAAGTTACCAGAATCTGCCACAAACAGACAAATGCAAATTAAATCTACGTTGAGATTGTATCTCACCATGGATAAGTTCAAGGAAACAACTAATAACAAGCACTGACATGTTTGCATGAAGGGAGGAACTTTCATTCACTGTTGGTACTATTACAGACTATTGCAGCCACTCGGGAGATAAGTGTGTAGCATTTCATAAGGACAGAAGCATATCTACCACATGAGTCAGCTATATCACAAGAAGAAAGGCCTCAACATCCTACTCCAAAGTTGTCTGCTCAGGTATGTTCATTGCTTCTATACTCACAATACCTAGGAAATAAAAACAAACTAGATGTCCTTCAACTGATGAATGGATAACAAATATGTGGTACATATACATAATAAAATTCCATTCAGTTGCAAATAAAAATGAAATGATGAAATTTGCAGGTAAATAGTAATAGAAAATATTTTACTGTGTGAGATAATGCAGAACCAAGACAAACTGCATATCATATTCTCTTTTATTTGTGGATTCCTCCCCTGAGCCTTTAGATGGAGGACATATCCTGAAGTAATTGAATAATCCAACAATTTAAAAAGGGACCATGGTGGCGGAGACTTACCAGGCAGGGGTAGGGAGTAATTAGAACACAAGTGATCTGAAAAGGGACATTGGAAATGTGGGAACTTTAAATGGGGAGTGGGGAGAGAGAGGAGGAGATGGTATGAATAACATTAACGATATTTTAAAAACGCAGGGAAACATCACACACACATGTACTTGATTGTTCTCTGGAATGTTAGGTAGTTATTGACTGCACAGTGTTAAGGTGGCATTGACACTCCATAAAAGATATAATACATGGAAGAACTGAGCTGTAACTGACTTGGAAGCCTCCTCCCACAGGACAAGTTCTCATAATGTCTGAAGGTGCTATGCAAGTTACCAAGGGAGAAAAGTAATTAATAGTCATACATACACTGTTGTAAAACCTATGAACCATAACTGTGACTAGTCCAACAAGATGTCGCCAGTGGTCTAATCTCGATATCATATCTTTGGGATAACATCTGTCAAATTTTATTTAAAACTCATTCAATATGAGGGAATGTGTGCCTGGTACTATGAAACTAGCCAATTACCTGTAGCTGGAAAAGCCACGAACTCTAAAGGAGAACCTATTTTTGACATTTTCCTAAACCAGTACAATTTCTAATTATATAATTAAAATATTTATTATAAATACTGATCCTTAAACCCACATATAAATGTCTCTCTTACCTCTCATCAAACAAGCATCTTTTGGCCACAGATGAAAACCATTACAGAAATCAACAAGTCAAAATGGAGAGAACAACTGAACAAGGACCACTTCCTAATGTTTCATTTAGAATAAAGTACATCAATAATACAATCATAATAGGGATGTATTATTATTTTCTTATTGTGATAAAATATTGTCATGAGGGCAGCTTAAAAAGGAAAATGTCAATTTCAGCTCACAGTTCAAGTATAGGTAGGTCTTCATTGCTGGTTAAGTCAAGACTGCGGTAGCACAAGGTAGCTAGTCACAGTAAAGAATAAAAAGTATAGCTTGCATGCTCTATTTTATATAGTTCAAGATCTCCCACTAAGAGAATGGCCCTACCAACAATTAAGATGAGTCTTCCAACCATGTATATATTCATGACAATTTTCCGTAGACATTCTAAGAGGTTGACCTTAATCTAGGCAATCCACCACTCCATTCTTGGAAGTTGATGTACACACTACTGATGACACATGACATAGCAATTGAATGAAGACAGCATTTAATATTTAACTTTTGGAATTTATCTTAGCATTTTCAATGACCTCTATAGATGCTGTAAACGGCTACTTGAACTTTGAACTGGAACATTTGAAATTCAGTTTTGAGTACAGCTTTGTTAACAGCGTCTAAAGCTGTTGTTACTTTTAATAAACTATATAAAAACTACAAATTGAATGGAATATCTATATAAACCTATGAAGTTTTGGTGGTAACCGAGTATGCATTTTATAAAATGTTAATAAAACGTCACCATAGTCTATGTACTTTTGCTGCTGCCATGTGCTATTTTGGCAATTTATTTATTATCATTATGAATATACACATTCATGAATAAGTGATGTTATAAAAAGTTGAGTTGCATATCAACATTTATATTTGTGTATTCATATTAGCAACTATTTTTCAAAATGACAAGAAGACAAGTTGGTAAGCATATTCAGAGTAGTGCTCTTGCAGACTGAAAGTTGTCCCAACATAAAATTTTTAAAATCATGAATAAATGATTATGTTCAAATAAAGTAATAGTTGATTTTTCAATAAAAATATATAATTGTGGTTAAATTCATATTAAATCACTGTTTTGTTTTATAACCAAAAAAATAAAAATTAACCTTTAGTGATCTTCTATATGACTTACATATCACGACCATTCTTCCATCAGAGTATTTATTTACCTCTAAATGGTTCCACATTTATTTTTGTACTGTTGGTCCAACCTCATAATTAAAGAAAGTGGCACATTTACCTACAGATTGAACTCTATTTTGCTTGTTCCGTAAAAACCATGTTCCTGCTTATGTGAGAAACCAAGGGAAATTGAAGTTCTTAATGCTGTTCCTGGAAGCAGTGGGTTTAAAAACAAAATTTCAAGTGCAAGGGAAATGATACCCCTAAAGATGTTTCTAGTCAGCAAAGTCTGAGCCCCAAATAACCTCTTAGAATGTCTATGAAGAAATATCATGTCTATGCTCTTGGTTGTCCATGAGAACTAGAGAATTAAATCAAGCTTCTGAAGACACCACACACTCTGGTTGCAAATTATGGAGAGATCAAGTCAGAGCTGGGCTGCATGCTTCCTGCCTCCTAACTTTCAAGGCACTGAAACACACAGTGCAGGAAGCTGGTAGAGAAAAGGCAACAACTATCTCAGTCAGCTGTGAACCCTATGAACTACATAGCCAACCTCTCAGTAGGATGCAGCCAGCAGTGCAATTGAGACAGGAATATTATGGGGACCGCCATCCACTCTCTGATTTGATTTGAGATCTACTCCAAAGCAGGGTACCCATGGCTGGTACTAGAAACCTGGTCAACAACCTCATTCTGAGGAAGACTTATGTCAAAGACCAGAACTTGGTACTATTATTTGACTAAATTGACTTAGCATTAACCTATCTTTCAGATATCTGTGTTTATACCCATAAACAAAAGATTCTTTCACCCTTAACAAGAGAAACCTCTCTTTTCAATGAATTTAGGTAAAAGTCAGAGATCCATGGCTCCCAAGTATACTGAGAATAAATGATACTTTTGGCCCATCACAGATTATGTCCTTTATACCACCTTTTTAGGGCTCAGAGAATATTGCAAAAGGAGCAGGAAGAAAGTTAGAACTGGAAGACAGGAAGAAATATGGTAAAAGACCAGTCTTTGTGCAACCACAGCACTCATGAATAGCTTCTAACACTCATCTAGAGCCTGCATCTGACAGGCTCCAAGAACAATGAAGGATAGAAGTGAAGCTTCTGAGACCACACCCCTTGCTGATGAACCATTGGATACTGATGAGTTCTGAGAAAGAGTGAGTCTTCAGTTATCCAGTACTGGAGAGCTCACCAGGCTCCAGCAAATAGCCTCAATCCCATTATTACACAGGTATCAGTGGTTAAACTTAGTAGGCCATGAAATAAAAGAAATAGACAGGAATGAGCAAGAGAGATTTATTGAGGATTTATTGAAGATAGACAGTGAAGGGACTGAGGTAGTTAAGAGGAAGTGGAAGATGAAAGTAGTCAGTATGAATTTTACAAATATATGAAATTTTCAGAGAACAAATTTAATTGTAATAATAACATTTAAGAACTGCTGGTTATTAATGAATTTCTGAGGTCTCTATAATCATCAGGTTAACTGAATCTTGGTCTTGAATCTGCATATCTATTCCATATAATAAACATTCAAAGTCCATTGAATGATTAATGCCAATGTTAAATAAAGACAAAATGCTAGGCCCAAATATAAAGAGATATAGATGGGCCTTCTTAATACATCTTGTGCTTAGAAAATACTATTAGATGCTCTACTTAGCACTTTGTTCTAAAGTGTCATTTAGAAAAAGAGTGAGCAATATTGTGCTGATAAAAGACATTCACTAAGCATAGTAACACAGATGAGCAGGAGCCATTCTGTTCTACTCTGTGGTTTTCAGGAACTTGTTAAGTATTAATGAGGATCGTTTACCTAACAGTATCATTGTAAGGCCCAACTTCATATCTGCGTCTCATCCTGTTGTGTGTGGAAAAGAACTTAGAAAAACTTTGCAGTGCGAAGTACAAAGCTTTGCCCCTGCTTTAATTTTACTTTATAAAACTCATTAGTAAGTAGGTGCCACTTTGGACACATACAAAACTACAGTGAAAATCAACAAATTTTCAAAGTGAGTTACCAAGACATTTTCTTTCACGTTTGGAATTTGTAGTCCTAAAATTGAGTAAGAGGCTGAATTACTCAGAAAATCCTAATCTTATCACAACAACAATTTGATAGATATCAAATTTTCAACAGCATCGTTGTCTTGCCAGTCAAAACCCATTCAGTTATTTATGTGTGAAGAGATGCTTCTTTGGCAGTTGATCTTGCCACAGATTGATTGGTTGTAAAGAGATAATTTACTGACTTTCAAACCTGTTGGGTCTTGGATGTGAGCAAGTATGACTCCATTTATGGGAATAAAAATCAATTAATCTTTCCTGACACCTAAGCTGTCTTCAAAAAATAGATTATAATTATCTCAACACGTGTAAACTAATGAAGAATATGATTGTGAATACAAAATATACTGCAAGGGAAAACAAGCATAAGCAAGAGAGAGTACAAATAAGTTAGTAAGTCTCATATGAATATATTCCTTCTTGTTTTAAGATACTGGACTTAAAATAACATTTTCTAAGTAATATTTGATATTCATAGTCTAGTAGCCAGGGCTGCTTTCTTCTGAGTCCAGAAAAAAATGGGAAATATAATTTTAGAAGATATTCACATTTTGACAAAATTCCATTACAATAAAGCAATTTTGTTGCTCTCCGGAGTTCATGATATAGTAATCTTATGTGTAATGCATTTTAGGATTTGTCAGTATCAATATATTTTATTCTGTAGTTTTAAGTCATTCCCTAGAAATAAGCTGCATGTTTAGGGAGCCTCATTGACTCTTGGAGAATACTTGGTCTTTTCTCAGACTATTAATTTCTACCAAATGAAGCCACTAAAAGCAAGAAAATAGCCTTGGTATCAAAATAATGCAAGAAAAGCAGAAAAACCCATCAAGGGAGTTGTATTTAAATTTATACCTTTCAAAGGCACAGTAATATAGGACATATTTAATTTAAGACAAAAATACTGTGTTCATTGATTTCTTGTTCCCTTCTGTTGTTTTGTAATATAGAAAACCAGTTATTATTTGTGCAGTCAGGTGAATGATATAACTTTAGGATACTGATTTTACCAGATGGTTGAAAATCCTGTGTGAAATAGAACAAAAAAAAAAACCCTCAAAACTGATTGTTTCACTTATTATATACAAGTACTTATTAAGAATAACCATGATGAATTTAAAATATTACAAGCATATGGTTAAATGTACATATCATTGAAACACAGGCTTTTAAATCAAACATTAGTTGCCTAGTGCTTGACCAGGGAATAGCTATTGGAATTTTTGAATTTTATACTCCAATCTGTATTTTTGAAGTAATAATCCAGAACTTGTAAAATTATTATCACAATTTCTAGCTAGTGTTTGATAGAAAATATAATTGCCAACCAGTCTTATCTGATATAGAAAGATGTCCCTTTGGCTTTTGTGCACAATACATTTGACAGGACAAACATTTCAGTATGAACACATACACCGAGGTCAATACTGAAGAAGGAAAATAAGAGCACATTATGAAACAATTTTCACTTTAAAAACAGTACAAGTGGCTATTTAGCAGAGGCATATCTTCAAGCAAACCATCAAATTAGTTCCTAAGTAATTAATCTCGGAAACCTGCTGGCTTTCCAACGGAGAGCAGCCATCTCAAAGACAAGACTTACCATGTAATTACATGGGACATTACAATGTATTTATGAGGTCATTTGTTACAATGTACAGTAATTGCAGAGTACTTACATAGCTATTTATGTCCCATAAAATGAAGTGAGACTAAATATTTTAATTGTGTGGAGAAATATGGGAAAATATTTGAGTTTCAAATGTCACCTAAGATTACAGGTCAGATTCACATAATTCATCTTCACGGCTGATTGCCTACAGAACCACCAGTGTCTGATAGTGCTCTTCTGTGAGAGATTGAAGAAAGAGGCATTTTGATAAATATTTCTTCTGAGGATGTAATAAATGGAATTGTTCTCTCCAATTTACATCTTCAGCTAATGCCAGCAGACAGCTGACTTATGGTGTAATTTACTATGCACACCTTATATCCAAACTATAAATATCCACATGTCAATAGAGTCACTGGATTAAACAGTGTCATATACAATGCTTTCATAAAAGGCATATGGTAAAACCAGGCAGACTAATAAAATAATTATCTATGCTTTCCATGTAAAAATTGACTTTTGCTTAGATGTTCACAGGCCCAATGTTCAAATACACAAGTCAAAGTGGATTCTCATTTCTTACATGAGCAGATGATTCCTTTAGGGTTTTGAAAGATGTGTTGTTGGATTTTATTATTTTCAATAAAGGTTCTTAACATCATTTTGATCTATAATTGGACATTCTTTCTTAGACTAGGAAATGAGTCTTACATCCAACTCAAGATGTTTTTGTTCTTGTTATAGGGTCAACAGTACTAGTGTATGTTTCATCTGGATAGCTAGGGACCTCAGGGTTATTTTTCCTACTTTATGTTGTAATTTGTAATTATTATTTTGATTTCTTTTCAGACAGAACTCTACTACATATTCCATGATGTCCTGGAATTCACAAAGAACCTGCCTCAGTCCACAGATTCAGTGCAATCCACATCAAAATTCCAAAACAATTCTTCATAGATTTAGAAAGGACAATTATCAAATTCATATGGAAAAACAAACCAACAAGAAAAGCAAGGACAGTGAAAACTATTTGTAACAATAAAAGAACTGTTGATGGTCGCATTTCCAATTTAAAGTTGTGCTACAGAGCTATAATCCTGAAAACAATATAGTACTGGCATAAAAACAAACCCATTGATCAATGAAAGAGAATTGAAGTTGCAGATAGAAATCCACACACTTATGAACACCTGACGTTTAATAAGGAAGTCAGAAAAAACACATTGAATAGAAAACAGCATCTTCAACAAATGGTGCTGGTCAAACTGGTTGTTTGCATGTGGAAGGATGTAAGTAGACCAAATTTATCAACCTGCACAAAATGCAACCCCAAATGGATCAAAAACTTCAACCTAAAGCCAGATACACTGGACCTGATAAAAGAGAAAATAGAGAATAGCCTTGAACTCATTGGTACTGAGGAGATTTCCTGAACAGAAGACTGACAGAATAGGAACTCAGATCACCAATAATAAATCAACCTCATGAAACTGAATAGCTTCTGTAAGGCAAAGCACACTGTCATCTGCACTACGTGGCAGCTTACAGAATGTACTAAGATTTTACCAACTCTATATCTAGTAGAAGACTAATATCCAAAATATATAGAGAACTAGAAAAACAAGTATATATCAAGAAACCAAATAATTCAATTAAAAATGGAGTTCAGATTTAAACTTCTCAATAAGGAAACACAAATTGCTGAGACATACTTAAGGAAATGTTCAACATCCTTAGTCATCCAGGAAATGCAAATCAAAATTACTTTGAGATTGCACCTTACACCTGTCAAAATGGCTAAGATCAATAACACAAATGGCAACTAAAGATGGTGAGAATTTGGAATAAATGGGTCCCTCCTCCACTGCTGGTGGGAGTACAAACATGAAAAATCATCATGGAAATATGTATGGAAGTTTGTCCAAAAGTTTTGAGTAGATCTACCTCAAGATCCAGCTATACCACTCCAGGGAATATACCCTAGGATGCTTCATGCTACCACAAGGACACTTGCTTAATCATGTTTTTTGCTGCTCTATTCATAATAGCCAGAAACTGGAAACAACCTAAATGTTCCTCAACAAAAGAATGGATAAAGAAATGTGGTACATTTACACAATAAAGTATTACTCAGCTGTTAAAAAAATGACATCATGACATTTGCAGGCAAATGTATAGAACCAGAAAAAAAATCATATTGATTGAGGTAATCCAGATTCAGAAAGATACATGTGTTATGTAATCACTTATAACTGGATATTAGCCATTAAATAAATGATAACCACCCTACAATCTTGTAAGTGTGGAGACGCTAGCTATAGAGGAAGAGGCTAGCGGTGACACAGGGATCTTCCTGGGAGAGGAAAATAGAATAGATTTTATAGGTGAATTGGGGATGGAGGAGGCAGGAAAGGGATGTTCATGTGAGGAGGGGAGGGGAGGGGAGATAGGGTTGAGGGAGAAATTCAGGGAGAGACAGCTGGAATTGATGGACATTTGAGGGATGGGACAGAAACATAGTGCAGTAGAAACTTCCTAAACTGTATGGAGTTGACCCTAGTGAGGTCAACTAATAATCCCCCTAATAATGGGGGATACAGAGTCCCAAAAGGCCATCTCTTCTCAGCAAATGGGGGTTCTAGCACCAGGACTGGTTTGCATTCAATTGAATTGTTGGCCAGTGGGTCCCATGGAAATCAACAAACAATCCAAGCTGTTGCTAAGACAACAGGTTGGTCTCCACAAATAGACAGTGAGGCCCATTGCCGAGGGTAATATCCAGGCACCTCATTGAACATGGAGAAATTGAACTGGTGCCTACATTGAGTCTTCACACATTTTAGTATCTTTGGTGTGGAAAAGTATTATGCAGGCTAATAAAGGAGACACATAAACAGCCACCCAGCCACAAAACCATTGACCTACAATCTACTCTGCCTGCAAGATATGTTAGACTTTACCAGCCAGAACAGTGGTGGCACAGACCTTGCATCAATAGCCAACCAATAGCTGCTTTAACTTAAGGTCACTCCAGGAGAAGGAATTCCCTAATGACACTGCTTGAATGTCAAAGAACCAGAGACTAGATAGCGGAAGGTAAAACTGAACACTATTGGTCAAAAAAATAGGTATCAATAAAAAGTTCCTAATGATATTCTGCTATACTCATAGTTCAGTGATTTGTTCAGTCATCATCAGAGAAGCGTCCTCCTGTAGCAAATGAGAACAACTGCGGAGGCCCACAGCTAGGCCTTATCAGAGAGTGAAGTACTTGGAGCACAGCTCTAAATGAGATGTCTCCAACAAATCTCTCCCATCAGAGCTCAAGGAAACACACAGAAGAGGAGGAGGACAACGTGTAAGAGCCAGGATGGATTGAAGACACCAGGAGAACAATGCTCTCTGAACCAAACAAGCAAGGCTCATATGAACTCATAGAGATTGAAGAAGCAAGCATAGGACAAGCATAGGTCTCTGAGTATATAACTTTCAGCTTAGTATTTTTTAGGGACCCCCCCAAGTGTGTGATGAGTGTGTCTCTGATTCTTGTGCCTGTTCTTGGGGCTCTTTTCAGTCTGATGGGTTGCTTTACCTAGCCTGGATGTTATTTTTTTTTTAAATCTTGTTATACTTTTGCCATAGTTGGTTGTTATTTCTTAGAAACCTACTCTTTTCTAATGAGAGACAGAAAGGGAGTGGATCTGGAGGGAAGGGGACGTAGGGAGGAACTGAAAGAAATAGATGGTGGGAAACTGTAATCAAGATACATTATATGAGAAAATAATCTATTTTTCAATAAAAAGAAAAACTGAAAAAAAGATGATGTTTTAAAAATAAAATATATTGGGGCTGTGAAGATAGCTTAATTTGTACAAAGCTTGCTACAGAAGCACAAGACACTGAATTAAAATTTCCAGAACCTGGGTAAAATTCCTGTGATTATAGAATCTGTAACCCCAGGAATGGAAATAGGAGACTGGTGAATCCCTGGAGTTCACTTTCAAGCTGGCCTAGTCAGTTAGTTAGCTTTAGATTTATTGAGAGACACTATTTCAAAGAGTAAGGTTAGAATGGTATCAGGATATAGTTGACTTTTACTTCTTGCTTACACACACACACACACACACACACACACACACACACACACACACAGACATTCACACACACACACACACACCATACATACACAGACATGCACACACACACACAGACACACACATACACAGACACTCACACACACACAGACATGTACACACAGACACACACACACACACACAGACAACACACACACACACACACGAAAGAAATGTTTGTTCACTCTTTATTCTCCATGTACTAGATTAATTAATAGTCATAGTTTAAAATTTTTTGGCATAATAAAAGTTTAAGAAAAATTGTTCCAAAACACAGTAATTTTTTTCTAGGACAGAAAATAAGATGAAATCTGGTAGATGTTAACTAAGCCATTGTACCAAAATACCTTAATGCACAAACTGCTACCTTTCTATTTTGTTATTGTGAAGGAATATTTACAAGAGTTTAGGATAACACCTATACCCTGGAAAATTACCTCTTCAAAACTTGAAAAGCATTACTTAGTTCTCATTACAGTAATATTTATTTTCCAGAGGAATATGAACAGCAAGAACTCAGTATGTTACATTATATATCCTCTTTGTGATGGACAAAATAATATCTATTTGTCAAGTCAAATAAATCAAATAATTATCTGTCAAGCATTTGGTTTGAGATTCCCATATTCTGAAAGTTTGATATTAATTTCTGATTTGAAACCTTCATTATTCAGTGTGTCCATAATAAACACAAGTGGAATGGCAAACAAAATCACCCCCCATTGGGATTCTTATACTAAGTCAATAATAATACTGAAGAGGATGTAGAGAAATTGGAATCAGTACACTGATGGGAATAAAAATTTGAGCAGCTACTTTAGAAGCTAGTTTAGCAATGATTGAAAATATAAAACACAGAATAATCATAATCAAGAAATTCATTCCTAATTGTACACAGAAGATAACTGACAACTTGTGACTGTTCAGAGTGTATACAAAATATTTATTAGCAGCATTGCTTAGAATAGAAAAATGAATGGAAATATGCCAAATGTCATTCATCCAAAAAAATGGGAAATGTAATATATCTATATAATGGAAGAACATTTAGGAAAGACAAGAAATAGAATTTTCATACATGTTTTGTGGGTGAACTTTGAAACATCAGTTAGTCACAAGCAACACACACGACAGAAATCCATTTACGTGAATTATGGTGAATTAAAAAGTCTATAAAGATAAGAAAACAATTAAAAACTCCTAAGAGTAGATTTAGGAGAGAGATCAAGGGAAAACAGAAGTGGTGTTATGCATTATATCTTTCAAATATGACTAAATTTTATGATAAATACAGCAATGATCACACAACATTAAGTGTGTGTCATATGTCATACATAAAGCAAGGTCCAATGAGAGTCTGAAACATCTACAGATAGCTTTTTTGTGGAATAACTAAAAAAATCAAAGAACAATACTTTGAGACTGGGATCTGACTCCTTCTTCTGATTCTTGTTTAACAGAACATGAGAGGACAGTGTGTGTAACTAGCAGAGATAGCTGAAGTCTTACAACTATATATGTAAGTCGGCATGAAATTATGTATAGTTTTGGAAACATGGGATTATGTATTCTGATTTATTTACTTGAGGCCAGAAAATGAAATAAGAATCTATTTAAGGTCTTTATAGGCAGCATACTTTTCTTCCAATGTCAACCTCCTTATTTGCTTGGTCACTTTTTTTTCTGGAACTTAAGCTAATACAGTCTTGATGCCTCATATAACAGGAAACTTACTGTCAACAATATCTTAAGTTTATAGTGCATTTTAATGAATAGTTAAATGTATTAATGCATATGAGTCAAAATAAAGGTGTATTATGATTTCCTCAAACTTTAAACAGTAGCTTATGCTTTCTCTGTTAGCAACATATCTACTAATAGTACACTATGCAGAGGTTTAGGCTGATTTGGCTCACATGTGCAATGAGGAAAGTAATGGAGGGATCACTGGAGAGATAGTGATAGCTCTTTTACACTATGGCAAATGCTTGAAGACAAAAACAAAGGGGCTAAGACTGATCATCTAAATACAAATGAAATAAGTTACAGGTAACATTTCAATTTTGTAACTTCTACTAGAGAGTGCCACGGACCTGTGGAACACGAGTGGTACAAAGACAGTAGAACACGGGAGTGCACCTAACTCAAAAGCTTTCTTTGGATATTCTAATTTGCATATATTTTGCTAGCTTTCCTTTCTACATTAGATTCAAATATAATGAAATCACCCTAAAATATTACCCAAATAAGTTGTTCCTTCCTTTATCAATATTTCAATTAAAGATATCCTTGAAAAGGAAAAGGGGAAACATAAGAGGCATAAAAGAGAGTACAGCTTCTTCTTAACTGTGTTAGTCAAAATGTATTTGCTTATAGCCAAGCAATTTGGCAAGTTTCATATCTACCCCAGATTATCATGGTAAAGCCTGTGCATGGGTAAATATTTTAACTGTTCTAACTTGGGGGACTGCATTACGAAAAATCTCTGTGGGAAGCTAGTATTCCATTCTCTAAGCTTTATGAGTCGTAAGACATATTGATTTCCTTGAATGAAAGTATTTCATATTCCTTGGATGCCTGTGGGTTCACTGTGAATATATTCACTTTGTAATAATTAGGTCAATGCTGACGTACAGATTCATTCTTTTGAATTCCCTTTTTCTTTTGATCATTAGCGAGTTGTGCACACCATACAATACAGTTGCTAAATATTACTGGGAAAGGCAGGTGACCAGAAGTCATCAGCAAACATTCTGTACACATCGATTTTCTGTTTAGGATTAATGACTGGGGTCACTCAGAGCAGGCCTTTAAATTTTGTACCCAGTGGCATTTGTTTAATTAGAAGTCTCTTTTGCTCCCTGCACACACTCAATAACACAAGGCTCAGAACTACTGCTGTGTATTTTATATCTGAATTTAGAGTTTAGGAAACATCCCCTGCTTCACTTTATTGTTTCCTACCTGCAAACAATGAACATTTTAATAATTACTCTTTAAGCGAAGGCTATGGTGTGGAGTGATGTTAACATGTAGAAATTCAAATGTTCCATTTTTATATAATATATCAGTATAATAAGCTCCAAAAATATCACTTGCCTTTTTGGCATGGTTTTTTATCCTGTAGTTATTTTGCAAATGAGGACACAAAGGCAAGATGCTCTTGACCCTCTGGGTTATGAATTATACAAATCATTAATTCTCTAAATATTCCCTTTAGAATTCTTTTTCTAACCGTAATTTCTGTCTCTCTACGTTGTATTAGCTTTTCTGGTACGAAGACATCTTAAGGATGAGAAAGGAAATGAAATCCAAATATTTGGTCCTAGTCCTCTGGGTTGGCCTAGACAACTCTCTCTGTGGTAGAGAGAGAAGGACAGATCAAGTTTCAGTCCAGCTTATTCATGTACCCCTCAATTTAAAATAAAACACCATAAAGAGAAAAATATTATGTTTAAAATGGATTTAATGTTTCTAAACTACTGAGATTGCAGTCTGGTACCAGACTAGGCTGTTCAGTACTGTTGTATCTCCTTTGTGATTGCATGTGACTGGGTGAAAAGATGGTCTCCCTCAGTATCAGCTAATGAGATACATATGTACTTTTAATCTTGTTTTTCGATTTGTTGTGCTCCTGCTTTCAAGGCAGGGTCTTACTGTGTAGATCAGCTAAACTGGAACTCCTGGTGCTGGGATTAAAGGCATATATCTCCATGCTCCAATTAACTTTGTTTTTTTTTTTTTTAAACTAAGAATTAAAAACAAACACAGGATTCTTACACAAAAACTGAAAAATGTAGAATATACAGTCAGAAAATGATAACATAAAAACAAAAATAATAAAATAATCACAGGATTCTTCTTATAATTGTATAATTTAATGATTAGCAAAGAGCAGCACACTGTAGGTGTTACATAAGGAACGCCCCACTTCATCCTAGCAGTATTTCTGAAAAGCCAGGGAAGCAAATCCTCTATCAAGGCCTAGACAGCTTTCATTTTAAAGTCATTTAAGTACCAGTTCTCCAACTGTGCAGCATTCTTCCTCAGCTAGTACTACATAACACTTTACAGTACCATTTTCATTTTTTAATGAACCGGACTGCTACTCAGAAAAAATAAGGCTTTTAAGGATTATGCTGTGAATGTTAGTATAGTTGATTCTGTGCTAAATGTCAAATCCCACCCTTTCTCTTTCTCTTGTTGAATAGTTAACAATTGGATTCTCTATTCACTTTCTTTGTTCATGCTTATCCAAAAAGGATATAATATACACAAAACCATAGGTTCAAATGAGACAAATTTAGATTGAAATCACCATAATTCATTGCAAGGTCCTTGAGACAAAGCTTTTGTCTAATTCAATGTGTTTAACGGTCTCTACTAGTATGAAAGTATAGTCATACAGAGTTACAATGTTGCTTAGTTATCATGTTTTATTGTAGTCATCAGAGATTCTTTTTAAAATGAGAAAAAAATGACCTGACAAATTGAAAGTTAGAGTCTCAGCAAGACATTATACTTTTAACCTAGTCCTAGTCACATGATACTTGAAAAGCATAGACAATCATGTAAACATAGTTAAAAGTGACAGGTCTAGCACTGTTAATTATACACAATGAAGACACATAACATTTTATTAGGTTATACAATGTCAAAGTTCTAAGAAGCCCCATAAGTTGTCTCTATTGTTCAAGAAAACCTAAAATTGAATGTTGTCACAAGCTTTCTGCAAAAAGAAGAGGTTCCCATGTCCTCTTCTGCTGTATAAAAGCACATACAAACATTTAATAGCAAATTATGGAATAATCAACCTAATAAGTCAGACATTGAAATGGCCAGGAAGGTCTGCTTGTGACCTACAAAAATGACAGGTTCACGTTTCAATCGGAATTTCTTCATTATGTAAAGGAGTCAAATGAGCTCCAGTGTTTTGCAGATGGTTAGGTGATCTCTCTTGGAACAGACTCTTTATTTTTACATAATGGATAAATTCAGACCCAAAACTATCATATTGTTTAAATTTTCCAATGTGTTAAGTAACATTCATTTTCAGAAAGGAACAGACAACTTCTCAAGCAGGAGTACACCTGAACCAGAGCTCAGCAAGCAAATAAAATAGAAGCTCAAGGATGGAGTCCTCATGTAGTCAGTCTGTTCAGATATCTTCACAGTTGAAATCGGGAAAATTACCAATGAAACCAGAAGCAAAATACACTAGTACCACATGGAATAACTTTTAGACAACTTTATGAAATTTTGTTATTTCCGTACTGTTCCAAGCTCACAACAGGGACAAAGGCAAAACTAAACTAAATAACTCTGAAATAAAAAGAGTAATGCAACTCTAGTTTACTAAAAGAATAAATTATTGGGAAAGGAAAAGATATAAGCCAGGGCATATAAACAAAGGGAATGACTAAAAATAGCAGACTGCTTATGACTTAGATTGAGTTAGAAGTTCAAAGCCCTTGCATATTTTATTTATTCATTAAACGAATTAAAAAGCAATATCATTAAAAAGTTGACCTTTTGGCCTCAATACAATCCTAGATTTTGACCATAACTCAGCCCTCAGCTGTGAGTTCTCAGATTGACATCTTTTACTTTCCCTGGTTTTATTTCCCCAATTATGCAATGTGAACAATGCCAACCCAGTACTGTTGTGAAGATTAAATGAGACAATAGGCAAGAAGTATCTATGGGTACCTGGTAGAGAACTCTAAATATTCATAAAATAGATATCGTGTCCCTGGCACTGGGTTTATCACTGCTAACTTTCATATACTGATGGGTATTGTTCAGGCTGTTGGGAAGAAAAGACATCTACAGTCTTGCCCAGCTGGGAACCTGACAGACTGCAATATCAGTCTTCCTAGCAAGATGCATCTACTTGTTCAATATTGGCATAACTCTCATGGGTTTAAAGAGACTTAATAGAAGGGTACAGAAACCTAAGGATGATGATGCCTTAACTTTACCTGGAAACTTACTACAGTGGTTTAGTCAAAGAAATATGGGACTAAACTGTCCTCCAAATATTTATGTTTATACCTATTCCAGTTGTTTTTTAAACAAGCTAGAATTTTCTAGGAATAGCAATCTCAATTGTGAAAGTGCCTTTAGCAGTTTAGCCTGTGGGCACTTTATTAGCTAATGACTGGTATGGGAATGTTTAGTTCACTGTAGGTGGTGCCACACCTAGGGAGGTAGTTATGGGGTATATAAGAAAGCAAGCTTAACCAGGCCGTGGTTGCACATGCCTTTAATACCAGAACTTGGGAGACAGAGGCAGGCGGATCTCTGTGAGGTCAAGGCTAGTCTGGTCTACAAAGTGAGTTCCAGGACAGCCAGAGTTACAACAGAAAAAAAAAATCTGTCTAAAAAAAAATGAAAGAAAAGAAAAAAGAAAAAACCAAAACCAAACCCAAATGAAACAACAACAATAAAAGAAATCAAACTCAACTAAAACAAGAGGAGCGAAGCCAGTAAACAGTATTCTTCAATGGATTCTGTTTTAGTTCATTCCTCCAAGTTCCTGTTTTAAGTTCCTTCATGATAGATTATAATGTGGAAGTGTAAATTACAAAAGGTTTTTCCTACAAAAATTTCTTTTGGTTGTGGTGTTTTACACAGCAATAGAAAGCCTAATTAGGACAATACCCATAGACAAATGTATAACTAAGTTTAATTAGAGTAGCTTTGGTTTTCAATGAACTATAGGTACATGCAGAGACTCATGGCTGGCCAAGGTGGTGTGAATAAGTGACAATTGATTGCTTAGCATCAAACTCTCTCTATATATACACTCTATGTGTGTGTGTATATATATATATACACACACACACACACACAAAAGATAGGGGAAGGGCTACAAAAATGCTGTACACTAGATGTGATATGGCCATTGCAATTGTGATTCCCAAAGCACTTCTACTTGTTCACACTGTCCTGTACAAGGTATTTCCTGCCATGGATCAGGAATGCTATCATGGGATATTAATCCAGAAGTCATTATGTTCGTTGTGTATCTATAAGTGGGCTTACTTCTTTCCATTGGATATTTTGAAACCTACAGTCATACCGACAACCATGATTAAACTCAGTATGACAGAAGGCTAAACACAAATGCATGAGTGTGAAAAATGTAGGGAAGAGGAATTGACAGGAGTAGGAGTGTGGTCAGAGAGGACAGGGATGAAAGCAAACAGAATGCACTATATACATGTATTAAACTTTGAAAGAAGAAAATTACTGAAAGTTACAATGTAACTCTTATACCCAAGACTTAGGGAAAATTGCAGAAGAGAAGGTAGAAAGATTGAAGAGGTATAGGGCCAGGACATATGCTGCTAGATATGTCATCTAGATGACAGACATGACAGGGTGTGTGTGTGTGTGTGTGTGTGTGTGTGTGTGTGTGTGTGTGTGTAATAAATAATAAAGAAGATTTCATGAATTTGAGATAGAATTGATGAGGAGCATGGGAGTTATTGAAGGGGTGAGAAGGAGTTTTGATAATTAAATACAATACGCATCTATGAAGTTCTTAAAATAAATTAAAAATATGTGAAATTTATATATGCACATACGAGGCCCATTTATAATTTAATATAAAAAAACGCATCTGATATTTGACAAGAAGAGCAAATAAACAGAAAGAATAGAGGCAAAATGAGATAATCTGCTCAATTAAAATATTATTAATTATTTGTGTGTGTGTATGTGTGTGTGTGTGTGTGATTTTTGTGTGTGAAGAGGTAGAGGTCAGAGGATAACTCTGTGCACCTTTGTGTGGATTCCAGGATTGAACTCAGCTCTTCAGGCTGTAAGCATGAACCTTTAACCACAGAGCCATGTGACCAGCCCAAATATACTTTATTTTCTTCACACTAATGCACAAGCAATAAATATTAACCCTGTGCAAACTTAAGAAATAATCAGTTACCATAGCCTTTTTAATAAAGTTCATAATTTGATACAATAGTTATAGATAACTTGGTGGGTGGAGTTTGCATTCCTGACTCCTAAGAACCATGCATAAAACTTACTAAGCATGTACTACTCTATAAGCTGATATTAATTGCAATCTAAAAGAAAGGGTTTTTCCTTACTATCTAAAAGAATCTAGTCTTTTCTAGAAAGTAAGAATAGTGCATATCTCTAGGTTATAGGCTCACACAACTGTCATATGTGAATGAAGGATCCATGGATTACTGAGATATAACGATATGTGTTTCATGCTAAACATTGACATGGTTGAACTTCTTCAGGCGTTGTTTTAATACATTTTATGTTCAGCCATATACTTAAATTTTCAATTTTTCTGTCATTTATTAAAATGAGTTCACTCATAAAATAGTCATCTTCTGTATTGAAAAGTGAGAGCAATCTAAACTCCAAGAGGAGTTAGGAGACCTTCAGGTTATCATTTTTACCAAGGGATAACAACTGAATGAAGTCATGGATGACATGGCTACGACTTGACATTAGACTGGCTTCTCAATAACCTGTCTGGTGAGATCTCCTGAGATGCCCCTCCATATTCTTCTCGCAAGTGGTCGTCCACTGAAGCTACTTCTACCATCAAGTTGAACTACAAAGTACGTTATCGTACTTAAGAGCATAGTAACCAGTTGCACTCTACTAGGTGTTCTTGCTGGGCAAACACATGAATTTAAAAGAATTAGCGTGAGGGGCAAGAGCTACACTTATCTGTGAATATAGAGATAAGTTTTAGAATGCAGTTAGGGGTTACACATGTCTAGGAAAGGGATGATAGTAAAGTTTCTTCTAAGATGTGTGACCTCACTAGGCCAGGGTAGTTGGTTAAGTTTCTAGGACTAGGCATCAGTTCATTTTGTTGAGAAAGCCTTGTGTCTAATTAACCAGCTGTTTGTTACCAGCAAGTGCTCCATGTCACTTTAAGGATATCATGCCATCCCATTCATTGTTGCAGTTCATAAGCTTCACAGCCACATAGGGCTATCGATTGCTTCCCTCCCTTGGGAGCTTACATAGTACTTTTTGGTATTCTGACAGCTAAACCACAGGATGGAAGCTTGCGGATTAGATCCAGCTTGAATTTTTAAGGTCCTGTTTCTGAAGTGTGTGGTAGTTCATAAGGACTCACCCTCAATCTCTGAGAGGCAACCAAGGGGGAAGCACAATAACCTTTGCTATTTGGGGAGTTACCTGGACTGTGGTGAGCATAATTCAAGAATTTTAATAAAAAAGAAATATTCGTCTGGAAAAATAAAGGAAAATAATTTTAAACAAGAAAGAAATAGGCACATTCCTTGTTTTTTTTAAGTAAGATATTAAAATCAAATGTCTATTGCAGTCAAATTTAGTTACATAAAGGGGAATCTATAATAATAAAAACAAACATTTTCACTACAATTTGGCCAAAAACAATCTCCAAAAATATTAACAGCAATAATTTGGTATGCTAAAACATGCCATTTTCTTTCTCTTTAGAACCTTAAAAGGAAACATCAGGGGGCAAACATGGACATTGCACAAACTATCATCATAGCTATTGGCCATGCAAATCAGCAGAGCAAGCAATGCAAAGTCACCCTGGCTATGGAAATGACTACATATCAGCTGGTCAACTCTCTGCAGTAAGGCACTGTGAAGCAGGGATTGCCTGTAGAGGTTGTTATTCCTCCAAAGGATTAAAGGATCAGTTGGGTATAGTCTATAGAAAAAGGAAAGGTTTCGCTGGGAGAGAAGCATGGATTGTCTGTTTCACTGTGTCATCATGACAGCAAAGGAGAGGAGAGCAGGGGCCAGGCAAGGGATTCTTTCAGATCTCTGTCAGAAATTGAATGAGACAAACTCATTCCATGAGATTCTCTAATTTTGTCAAAATTATATCTGCTGTCAAGTCTGCTCCCAGAACACGGAAGCTGGAGTGAAACTGACAGTGCTAGATGAATGCTCAGGTCGCAGGTACATTTGCCAAGCAAATATGGCAAGTGTATAGAATAAAATGGACCAGAAGAGTAAACTTAAGTCGCCCCTTAAACAAGACAAATGGAGCACCTAGATTGATGAGCAAAGTTACTAACCATGAGTATCAGGGTGTATGCCCTGCCCCAGCAACAAAACTGGTTTGCAGTTCTATTCCTGGCTCAAGTTCATTGGTGGCATTTAGGCTGGACAATAAGTTTTCAGCAGCTCAGGCTGTCATTTACAGTGAAATGTACCTGGT
Source organism: Cricetomys ansorgei (assembly GCA_026225945.1). Classification (NCBI taxonomy): domain Eukaryota; kingdom Metazoa; phylum Chordata; class Mammalia; order Rodentia; family Nesomyidae; genus Cricetomys; species Cricetomys ansorgei. Next base: position 6,506,019 of record JAMJFZ010000236.1, on the reverse strand, counting down.
GAAATGACTCATTTAGAGTTTCCAGGGCTCCAAATTGCCACTTCAAATAGGACATACAGCTTAGCCAAATCCCACTGTAAGTGCTTCAGATACAGACAGACGCAGTCCAAATCCACAGAAGACTGAGTGAAGTTGAATTTTTGGCCATCTCCTATTTTCAAATTCAGGTTTTTGCTTTTCCTAAATTTCTCAGGTCTCAATTGGCTTGATTTAATGGGAAAAAAGGATGTGTCTCTCTCATCTCACACACCCTCACAGGCTTACAAGAGATTGTGCAATGCCTCAAATACTGCTTGTGGAAAGAAAGTAATATTTGATGTTCATTTGAGAAAATTATACTCATTTCCACTTATGTGTGGTAATAATTATGTTTTCTTTGCATGCTTTTACCACAGAAGTATTTATTTACTATTTTATGGGTATAGATGTTTTGCCTGCGTCTATGTTTGCACGAATGCCTGTAGAGACAAGAAGAGAACACCGTATCCTTTGAAACTGCAACTATAGGAAGTTATGAGCTGCCATATTGAGTGCTAAAACCAAACCTGAGTCCTCTGCAAGAGTAAGATTAGCTCTCAGCTTGTATACTCTCTCCAGGCCCTAAACTAGTTTAAATACTGCCATGTTCTAATAACTGTCTGTCTTTCACTGTCTCTTCTTTCTCTAGTATCTAGCACTGGTTAAATTGATATACTTTTTATAATACACTTTCTAAGTGTAGAGTTTTAATCAGTTTCTATGGCTGTAAGTATCATCAATTTCTGTATCACAAATATATGCCTCTGATCTCAAAAATGATTCAAATTCCAAAAATAGCCTGTCTAGCTTCCCTGCATATACAGCATAAAGACCTATACCAGCACTACTATAATCCCATCATCAATTATTCTTCCATGTTTTATTCTTTTTATTATTATATGTTATCATATATTATGAATTAATATATTATTATATGTATAATATATATATTATATGTATAATGTATAATATGTATTATATATCATTATTCTTTTTATTCCAGGCTTTATTCTTCCAGGTGTTTTTTGCATTCAATCAAGCCTTTTAAGTTTTGTTTTCTTAGATGTATCCCAGATCCGTTACCTTCTATACAAAGTCAATGCAGTATTTCACCTACAACAACAGGCTTGAGTTATACCATAAACTCAGAACCTTTGTAATTCTATAGGGTGATATGACAACACAGGTAATGTAACACTTACAGACCAAGTCAAGATGATATTTAGAGTCACTTAATATTGCTTTTATTCTCCAGACCACTCAGAACTAAATTATGTTTTGCTATTCTTCTTTTATTTTAAGAAATATTTGAATCAGCATATTATTATATCATTTCCTCTCTCATCTTTCCCCCTTCCTGCCTCTCATATCCCCTCAACACACTCAAATTGATGGCTTCTGTTTCTTTATTGTTGCACATAAAGCTATTAACACAACCTGGTAAGTCCATTTAGTGTTGCTTGTGTGTATATCATTTCAGGGCTGACTACTTTATTGCCTAGCCAATTAGGGGGTTCGTTGTTGCAGAAGATTGTTTCTCCTACTCTCAGTATTCCTTAGTTTCCTGTAGTCTTTTACCCATGGGTAGAGTTCATGAGATTTTTCCATTTCTACACTAGCTTGTCTATTGGTCCTGAGCTTGTTCAGGTCTTATTTAGACAGTCATGTTTTGGGAATACCATGGCTGAAGCTGCTCTGTTATTTCTAAGAATCATTTTTGTTTTGTTTTGAGAAAGGGTTTCAGTTATGTATCCTAATTCATCTTAGTGCATGCTATGTGACCACAGTCATCTCAGATTTGCAGGAATTCTCTCTCAGCCTGCCATGTACCTAAGAAAGGCATATACCGCCACACCCAGCCAAATTCTTGCATCTCAACTCTACTAAAATCAGAACAAGAGCAATAAAGGAAGAACTAGAATTCATTTGAGTTCTCTTTAAAGAAACAACGTGATGTCAGAAATATTTAAAAGTAGAAAATAAGAAATGTACATGAATTTTATTTTTAAGAAGGGTTAAAAAGGTCATTTAATATTATAGAATGATGTAATTTATTGGGTTTCTACTGATTAAGAATCCCCAAGTTAGTGAAATTACAGGTTTAACTGTAGATTCTAAGTCCAGTAATTTTGAAAGTTATTTCTTTGAAAATGAGAAGAAAATGTCAGAGTTTATAGTTTTCTATGAAAAGCATAATAAGTATTTTTATTACTCTCTTACCAATCTTACTATAAATTTTCTACAGTAAAGGACAAATAAACGTCAGCTTTGGCATCTTCTGATATAAGTTATTAATTAATGAGATTGATAAAATATTTTACATTTTCATTTTTATTTATGCAAGTCATATAAATTCATTTTAAGTTATGTTTTACTAATGCATTGAAAATATTAGTTGATTCTTAAAAATAAAATTTTAATGTCTTCACTGGTGCTGTTGATATAATATTTAAAAAGAAGAAAATATCATGACTCAAATGATTCTTTAATATTAAATTCACATTATTTTCCATCTATGTTGTGAAAGAAAACCCTCTGTTATCATCTATTAAATGGCCTATAGCAAATCCAAACCTCACGAATACAAAACTAACACAAGGTTAAACAAGATACGTTCACTATTGAAGACTCTCTATTTTGTGTGTGAGTCCTTGTCTATGATATTGTAACCAATTGCTCATAATATGGATGGCTATTAACTGACTTCAACAGTCTTTGGTTGAAAGCTTTCTGACCCAAATTTTTCATGCTACACTGAAACACAATGAAGTAAAAAACAGTAGGAAATAAATGCTGGATAAAATGATGACCAGCTTACAATCAATTATATACAACTCTTTCCCAATTGAATGATTAATCAGACAGTAGAATACAGATCAGGGTAACATAGAGAGCAATGAATTCCCGAAAATCAGTATAATTTGCAGGGATTTCAGTCACTGAGGGAAATAAAGAAACAGAAAAAATTTCTTTAACTTCGCTAAAAAATAAATGTTATCTTCACAGGACTGACAGTAATGTAAGCTGCAAACTCAGAGATTAGCACTTGATTAAACAAGGCCAAATAGGTTTCTAAATGCATATTTTATCTGAAGTTGTAGGAAGACAATTGTGCTCGCAACTAAATCCATTCTTCTGAAAAATTTAGTACTTTCTTGTACATTCTTCACTCTTCAGAGCAACACTGGAGGCATGGCATACTAGTGACCTTTATAAGCATCGATTGCAAGTCACATTTTTTTCAGTGTAATTGAGTTTATAGGAACAGGACATGATTTAGAAGTTGCAGGTACAGTGTAAATTCAGTGGTCTGAGGCTCAGTGAGAAACAGGACTCGATGAGAGGGGTGGTGGAAGTTTAGGAGGAAATCGGAGATTGGTGATTGAGTTTCAAATGGGATCCTAGTGAGGCTGTGGTTGTGCTGCCTGCCCCGAGATCCCACATTGACTAACAGGTCCTATGTAGTTTGACAATGAGAACACAGGTTTCTAGTTTCTAAATGAAACTGTGAAGCATCATATCAATCTTATTTCTTCTCATTCATTGAGAAATTAAGAAAGGAATGTTAAGTGTAACACATTTAGTAATCTACGCAACTTGCATTGACAGTGTTGCCCACAACAAAATCACAGAATCAAATGACATTGGCATCTAAGCCTCTTTGTCATCTTTGATGAAACTAGTGTCAACTTTATCGTTTTTTAGTCCACCAGAACCTCTTTTATGTCTACTGTGCACGCTTGACACAGTTGTATGGTTTTTACTATATACGGAAAGCTATTTGTCTGATATTCACTTTATCATTTAATCTTTGAAGATTTTCTCAAACTGTCCCTACCCCACTTACATCCCTACTTAAAAGAACTCACCTCCCTTTCTCTGTTTGCATAAAACAATAGACTGTGAACTGAACCATATTAAAGAAAATACTGTTGTAAGAAGTATAGCCAACCTAGTTGTGTACTATGTGGAACACAAAGACCACAAATATAGTCATACTATACCAGCTTTATATTTTGTGTAGGGAGACAAAAAGTTTGACTTACACAAGAATATATTTCAAACACAGAGAAGCAGTGTAGACATAGATCAAGTTAAGGCAATCAGGATAATGGAAGAGTGAACATTTCACTAGCAAGACTGGAAAGTGTTCTTGAATAAGTAACCCTCTCTCTATTTGAGACTTACAGGGTAAGATGGAGGAAGCACAAGCAGGAAATGCTTTTGGAGGGTAGATATTCCAGTGTGAAGAACATCAAGTGCAAAGGACTCAGAGATGGTACTAGAAAATATATACAGAATAAACATTTCAAATACTATACTTATTTAGTGTGTGTGTGTGTGTGTGTGTGTGTGTGTGTGCATGCATGCGCGTGCACACATGCATGTGTAAAGCAAAGAGAGAAGAAGATGAGTCCAAAGTAGAAGGAAATGGTGTTGCTTTTACAGCAAAATCCACTAAGTCAAAGTGTAAGGAAAGAGAAGAACCAAGACAGATCTAAGAAGACCTGGGGATTCTTCCAACCAGTTCCTTTCTACCACGTAAGAGCTTGTGTTTCAAAGAAGGCCAAAGATCTAAGTGCCACTTAGCTTTCTCCCATAATTTCTTACATTAACCTTGTCTGTATTAGCATCCAATTAACATATAGTCCCTTTAAAATTGATCTCTATGCATTGACAATGACCCGGCTAGTTCATACTTTAGAATATATATATATATATTTTTTTTTTGAGTGGCTGAGTGTTTCTGTTTTAATTCAAGATTGCATAAGTAAGAAAAGCCAAAACCTGGTACTGCTGCTATCACACAGACCTTTCATCCAATCAGACAGCATACACAAGGAAATGGTAAGAAGTGAGAGGTGAATAATGTGATATTGCCTGGATTCTCAACACTTCTATCTGCACACGTGCTGACAGCACATTTTAATCAATCCCTCCTATGATCTTTAAAAATAATATTTCCTATTTAACACCGTGATAAAAGGAAACTTTAAGACGTAGAATTATAACTTGACAAAGGCAAGCGTTATGATGTAGGAGCACTCACAGTTAAGCCCTGAACATACTGAATGATTGATACTGCATGGTATGATCCACAGAATTGACAGGCAATCTGGCACATAGTGACTTTACTAAAATACAAAGGAGTTTCAAGTTAAGAACAAGAATGCACATATCTGTGATTTGCTTAAAATTTATTCAATGTCTGATAGTGTCTTTGAAGAAGTACAGCATAGCTTCAATCTGTCTTTCCAAGCTCATAGTGTTTTGAATATTCTAAGAAAATGTCTTTTTAAATGTATCTTGTTGCTTGCTGATGATGCCTCCTTACTCTGCATCCATTAATTAACTCTTTTCCTCAGGCTTGCCTGGGGTCCCATTGATTTCCTTCTGTTCCATGGTATTATTAGTAGAAGAAATGCTTTTCTATCCATGGAGTACATGCATGGACATCTGGCTGAAGTGTCAAGGCCACGTGTAATGTGTGATTAAATCAGATAATTTGCTTATGCACGTATTGACTATTGACTTGCAAAGATTCTTGTTGAACTGAATGATGTTTTTAAAAGTCAGTGAAAAGTGATATGGTTGAGTAATTAAACAAATGGCAATGAAGAGATGATATGTAGAAAAACAAGGTTTTCAATGGCACAGAAACCAGGTAAATAAAAGTAAATCTGAAACTTGATTGAAGCTTCTAGGAAATGCCATGAAATTTAATATTTAATATTAAGACTGAATTTAATGTCAAAGAATTTGTTGACCAAGGACTACAATTTAATAGCACATATTTTTTTCAAAAATTACTTGAGATTTTATCTCTTTAAATTGTAACCAACTCATACTTTGTTCATCTCACAAATAAGCTTCTATTTGGCTTACATCATTCAGTACACAGACACACACACACACACAGACATACACAGCTCACCACGATGAATTAGTCAACCACATGATACACATGTACAGAGAATCATACTGGCCACAACGGTAAGAGAAGAAATATTGACTTACAAACTGAAAGGAAATTGTGTGATTCATCTATAATTTCATTTCATGAACACAGACTTCGAAGGCGATTATTATTCACAAGAGTGTGTACTTTTGGCTCTGTGGAACTAAATGAAATTGTGATATCTTAAGTATAATCATAACATCGTTTCATTTAATTCACAAGTCTGCAGCATTTGTCTGCATGTGGCTGATCTTGGAGCTCTTTAAAATGCAGGAATAATCAAGCTAAATTATTTCCACTTAGTAATGGATCATTATCCCTGCTTTACTATTTGCTACTGACTCACAATCAAGGTTTCTATGTAATCAATAATTGTGTGGTTTTTTTCCTGACTAGGTTAATTTGTATTTCTGTGTTTCTATTGAATCATTTATTTATTTCCATATAAGGATTCATTCCTTGAGACTAACCCATGTTTTTTTTTTTTTCGTGTGAGAGTGGCTTTTTGGAAACAAAGGAAAACATAATTGTTTGAAATTTGTTTTTTAAGAAAAATATTGAGAAGTAACTTCTTGTTTCAACACAGAACAAATATATAATACACTTATATCTAGTATAAAAACACTAAAAGTGCATAGTATATTTTTATAGCACAAAAATATATAAATACACTTATATCTTTTTGATTTATATCTGAAATATATCAATATTTCAAATAATGTGTACAATTATATTTCAGTTCTTAGATCTAAGTTCGGCCCAGAGTAAGCACCCCATAAACATAAACTAAAGAATAAAGGAGTATATGAATGAGTAATATATATTAAGAACATAAAAAAATTTCAAATATGAGTAAGCATGAAGAGGTCTACCACTAAGTCATTCTAGAAATGAAAATCATTTTAATGATAATTTAGAAAAAATACACACATATCTTTCAATAAAAGTTCTGATAAATTATTTTAGACAAACTTGATAGTGTGTCCTTGTAGTCTACTGTGTTCTTCAAGTATCTATTTCATTAGTTATTTTTTAAGCTAGCATGAAAAATAATGAGTTTTTATCATGACATCTTCTTACATCATGTCGTCCAGCTTTTTTCTCTCTTACTCATCTCCTTTTTTATTTCCTCCATCCTCCAAATAGTTATCTTCCTTCCCCCAGATAACCTCTCCTGATTTAAAATATTTCTTTAATTAATCTTATATAGTAACAATATGGTTGATGACAAGAATGTGATTTGAGAAAGTAGTGTTGAGTGAGTTCAAAAGTGTGTAACTATCTTAGTGTTTTACACAAACTGAAGTAGGTGATACAATTTAATGGAGCTACAGTTGTCTATGTAGTCTATCATTACTGAATTAAATGTCACTGTTATATATGCAGCTGTAGGCTTTCTTATGATGATATGGAAAATAAGACAGATAATATCTACTCTTCCCAGAACTCTAATGATCTAAACAAAAGGTCTCAGCACCTGACTATCCCAGCTAATCAAGCATGATACTACAGATAACTCAAAGTCATGCCAGTCTCTTTCCTGATTTAACCACCTGTGCAAGTACATCAGTGGGTTGATTTTGCCAAAGTGCTATCTCGAAGTCCTGTAATTGCAGGACTGGTTACTCAGAAGCAGGCAATGTAATTAGAACATCTTATCACAACACAGCAAACCAAAAGAAATTGGTGTGAGTTTAATGGTGTGTACACAGATGGCATTTTCTTAAAAGAAGCTTTGAGAAGAAATTAGTGTGCATCTGTTAACTGTAAAACAGGCAAGGTTATAACAAATTTAATGAATCCTTACTACCTCCAAAGATACAAACTCAAGGGAAGAAACCTTGGTGGCAGCATCAAAGATGCACAATGAGCCCAGACAATTAAAATTTATGCTCCTGTCTGAGCTGGGCATACTGACTTTATTCTAATATAAAAGAAGCAGCAAAACTGATAGCGAGAAGAAGAATATGGCTCATGTCATGGGTTGCCTTGCCTTGCTATGAGGGAAGTTATCCATCTTGTTCTAAGTTGTTCCATAGAAAGGTTCATGCAGTGAGAAAGTGATGGCTTTATCCAGAAGTCACAGTACTTGGAGACTGTTAACCAACTGTGAGCTGTGAAGAAAACTGTCTCCAGTCCAAGTTTCAGAGGAGACCAGATCTCCAATGAACATCAAGATGCCAGCCAGGTTGAGCTGGCAGCACTGAGATAAGTCACCCAGGTTCCAGACTTACAAAAATTGGGAAACAGTATACATTAGCTGCTTTAGGTCATCTCTTTTGGAAGTAGTTTTTAACTTATGATAAATACCAATTACCTCCTAGTCATGTGATTAAAAATCACCTTCAGATACCTCACTTGTATAGTTAATGATTGACTCCTTAGGAAAATATGTGAGCAAGTACTAATAACTATTAAGCAAAATCATCTACTGCTACATAGGTTTTATCTTAGCCTGAAGACAGTAATGCCCTGGAAGCAAATCTTCAATTCACCACTGAACTCTCATATGCAAAATCACATTATACTAGATATTTCCATGCTATGCTTCTGTTTTCTCAGCATAAATTGGGTAAAAGTATGTATTGCATGTAAAATGTAAAGTATTAAACAACTAATGTACATAAGAAGCACTATAACAATGCTATTTGCTTATTACAGTAGTGTGATCCTGAAAAACCCTTTCTTAGTATTGGAAATTATGCATGATACTTTGGCAACATGAGATGATGAATAACTTATATAAATGAATACAGTTCACATTTGGAGAAATGAATATCATAAATAAAGCATTCTTAAAAACAAATAATAGGTGTTTATGTGCTATAGGATATTTGAGGCAAATTACAATTTCTAAAGCAAGAAGCTATAAAGCAAAACTCCTTAAGAAGCAGATATTTGAAAATTCCGCCTTCTAATTGTTTTAGGTTAAGTCTAAATCCTTAAACCTCAGAGATCAGGTTGACAGACATCTTTTTAAATATGCCTCTAAAACAGCCATTTCAATTACAAGATCTGTCAAATTCTAGTATTGGGGCCACATAACTAGTCACATGTAATTATAGTTTAATTTTAAATAGTCTTCCCATGTTTCATAAAAAAAAATCACATATTACCCCTCCCTACATAAAAGAGACAAAGAATTACAGAATTTTGCAAGTTGGCAGCTCTTTATCATACTTAAAATATGCAGACTGTCATCCTTAAATCATCTTTCAACAATTGCTAAATAATGTAAAATTTTTGAATAAAAGCATTCAAGAGCAAAAAATGTAATGGTGGTATCCTTTTAAATCAAGTGGACAAGCGATTGATACTTGACAGCTGTCCTAAGAAATAAAAGGAAAAGAAGAATGTAGCACATTTTGCCCCCAGTTTTTGACTCCTCCACTAGACTAGAATGAATGAGGCTGCCATTTACAAGTTAGAAGACTATTGCTCCATCCCCTAGATATCATTGGTAAGTAGTGTGATGAATTTGTACTCATGGAAGAGAACCAATTTCTCAGAGAATTTGTAGCATTGTTGTTAAATGTAGGATACCAGCATAAAACCTCTCAATTTTGAAAATGGAAGAATCAATCAATCAATCAATAAATACTTCTATGCATACATGTATTTATAATATATCATATTACATACTATAATATATTATACATTGTATATTATATATTATATATATGTTACTAAATATATAATGGAGAAGACTAAAATTTTATGTTTGTGTAAAAAATCATAGCTTGTCACCTGGTAACATATATGTAAAAAAGTCCACTAGTATTTCATCAAAGTAACCTGAAAAGCTAAACATTAATCTATATGCATAAGCACAAGTACATATAAGCAAATAAGTTTAGACACACGCATACATAAAAAGAGAAAGGGAGCAAGAGAACAAGGTAGCTAACGAGAAAGAGAGAATCAAATCTCTGTCAACACAATAAGAAATCAGATACTTTTGTGAACCTTAAACTTGAGTAAAACTTGCCTTGTGATGCTATTCTATTTGTCCCTAATGGACAATATTATTTCCTCTAAAATCACATATGTCTAGTGTGAACGACCTGGCCGCTGCACTCTGAAAAAGCAATTGCCCTGTGTCCCAAAGGTGGTACTTAGACCTTCTCTCCCCTTTCTACTTATTTCTCCTTATTCCCTCTAGCCTCTGCCCTCTAGCCATATTGGCCCTCTGCTCTTTGGCCAACACACAGAGACAGCATCTGTTCCCCTGCTCAGGTCATGATCATTAACACAGGGAGAGGACAGAGCAGATGCAAGGCTTCCTGAAATCAATGTGACAGCCCTAAGATTTGCTTATAAAAACCCTGCCATTTTAAACTTAGGAGAGTTCAGCAATTGGACAGAGATATGAATCTTGTCATTTTTTAAGGCCACATAAGGAAGAGAAAAAAGAAAGGGAGAATGAGAATGGCATGTCAAATGAGAAAATTGAAGGCTGAGAAATCCTGATTAGACACATTCTTGAGGACTGAGAAGACATTTATAATTTAATATTTTCTGTGTGGAAAGGAGAAAAAATATTTCTTAGGCTTAATCAAATGTGCCCAAATAGTGAGAATTCTGGATGTTAAGTTTCATTAATATTGAAAAGACATGTTATTCATCCATTCCAAATGTGTTTGAGGTTAATTTAGACTTAGCATATTCATTACATGTTCTGTTTATCTATGTCCTTGTAAATAAAACTTGTTTTAATTTGAGATGCTGACATTGTTTAATGTGATGTTTCAAGGTACAATAGGAATGTCTCCCCACTAAGGGAAAATCCCTCCGAAACAGACCCCCAAAACATTTAATACTAATCTTGTTTCTCACTAAATTTACCTCAGAGACATTCTATAAACTCATTTTTGCTACCTGTGTTCAAGTGGAAATCAAATATTACAGATACAATGGAAGAACTCAGCTATCTCCAAAGTAATAATTTTGCAATAAGTTATGCACACTAGGAAGCCTTTGAGTGTTTTAAAGTGCTTATTTTTTTCATAACAGCAAAGTAACTATACCTGCAGTTATAAAATAATCCTTTTCTGCTGTAACCAAGCTATACCGATTTGAATAGTATCGAATATAATGCTGTGGCAGTCTGCTTCTCAAAGATCCATATCCTTACGAGGACCAAATGTAAAGCATTGTGCTTTCTTCATTAGCAACTCTTAATTTATGCTTTGATATATAAGATTCCAAGAAACCACAGTTCACAGTAAAGTGAAAGTTTTATTTAAATAACAAATGTGGAGTAAGAAGAAATCACTAGACTTATAGCACAGTCTCCAACTCTTGTATGAGGAAACTCTGCAGCTGTGAATGTTAAGGAATATTGTATAATTCAGGCATTTCTTAAGGTAGAGAGATGTTTGGAATATTTGCCCTACCACTATTTGTGGAAGCACTCAATTTTAGAATATTAAAAGGAAATTAATACACAATCAAGGAAGGGGAAAAAGGCTAGTTTGAAAGAAAAGTTTGAAAAAGGTGGCAGCCTCATTAGTCATTAGTGAAATATAAAATAAAACCACAGTGAGGAAGAATTTATTTTATAGATACCAGGATGGCCCAATGAGTTCCTCTGGAGAATCTGATAGCAAGGGTAAACCATACAAAATAATATATGGAATAGGAACCATCTTACAGGGGAAATTCCAGAGTTAAAGTTCCATGCTTTAATGTATTGGTTTCCATGTGATAGCAATTAAGCCCTACATGCCTCTCAACATCCCAAGGAACAGATGATTTGTATGCTGCATACTCAGCTAGAAATTTGTGTGTGTGTGTGTTTGTGTGTGTGTGTGTGTGTGTGTGTGTGTGTGTGTGTGTGAGATAAGTTTATTTCTAGAACTGTTTAACCTGTAAGTATTGTCTTTATTCTCTACCAACAATGAAAACCAATGAATTTTGTTCAACTTGAATAGGGTAATATTCAAGGAAACAAAAGTGGCCAGTTAGTAAGATGTGTGAGAGGGGCTATGAGGTGATTCAGGAAGTGCTGGCTGTTCAAGCATGAGTACCTTCAGTTTCATCTGCAGTAAACAACAAGGGTGTGGAAGTGGCTCTTGGAAAACCACCCAGCACTGAGGAGGAACCCTGGGGCTTGTGGGGCTTTCAGTTGAGCAAAATCAGCAAACTCCAGGTCATTGTGAGACACTGAGTCAAAAACTAAGACATCTTACATCAACCTACGGCCTCAACACTCAAGTGCACACATGTGTAGGGGCACTTACATGTGTACCACAGAGAGAGGCGGGGGAGAGAGATGGGGAGAGAGAGAGGGAGAGGGAAGAAATAGCATTTTACAAATTTCCCACATATCATCTTTTCAGCAAAAGAAAATCCTGTGCTATCAGGCAGCACCTCTGCTCAGTATTTGATAATCGTTAAGTCAATGATTTTGGTGTCTTGTATGGATCTCCAATCCATAGAACACTTGAACCACTGAAGTTCATCTCAGTCATTATTTATGACATGGGGAATTTCACCTTTCCTATTGAATTTCTCACAGGCTGTCAGTCCTGTTAGAATTACTAAGTCTGAAATTTTAGCTCCAACGACACCAGGAACCTAGGTTCTCATTAAATAGCAGGTGAGAAGAAAATACTCTGTTTATCATAGACTGTGTCTTGAATGTCATCCAGTCACTCATGACAGGAAGCATGCTTTATTTAGAGCAACCCATTTCAAATATGGCAGAAATATAGGTCTGCTTGTACTGCTCACTCCTGAACACACAGCAAGCTTTGTGGAAAGAAATAACATATACCCAAGGAGCACTTACTGAGTGAACAAACAGGCAAAAATTTTCCAATAAAAATAGTTAGTATTATTGCTTTTTGGCAATAAACATTGCAGGATAGCTCTTCAAGATCTTCTTAGACTCTCACTGCCACTTTCTGAGGGTGTGAAATGTGTTCTGTCCATTTTTTTGTTTCTGTTTTTTTAATCCTTATTGTGTACAGGGAAAAATGATGAGATTCATAGAACTAAAAGGAGAGCCTATGATAACCACTTTGCAATGCTGAGAAGCAGGTTGTCTTCTGTTGGACCTGACAGACTGATTGCAGCTTTTGCGAATTCAGAAGAGAAGTGGAGGTGCCATTGACTCTATGACATAATAGCCTAGGACCACTAATTAAAACTAAACTATAAGCCAAGGGCCTTTGGAGGGGATAACTATGAACATGAGACCGATAAATGCTCATTTTGAATATTACTTATAAAATAATTTCATTGATAAAAGAATCATAAAAGAACAGGTCAAAGCAATGTGATTAACACAAAAATCTCTTGAACGTTTTCTTTGTTGAAAGGCTTTTTGGATCTTAAGAACAATACACATGACCAGAGAAGCAGACAGACTAACTGTAGATTTTCATCTCTCCTTATTCTCCTCTAAATCAGATCCCCTTGTCTCATCCCCAGCTTTGGAACAGACTACCTGCTTAGACCTCCCTGTCTTTTCTGTCTCCATTTCCTCTGGATCACATATCTTATTTTCCAAGCTTCCTGAGAACTCATCCTGTTATCTCATCTCCCAAGTACAGCAAGCATTTTCTGAGGAAACCTCAGCTAAGCCAGCCAGATAAGCAAACCAGCAAAGCTGATAGGTATGCTTCATATTTTCACTCTTCCTCTCTGCTTCAAATCTAATTCCCCAGTTTCATTTATAGCTCTGTAGAAGACTACATGTTGTAGCCTCTTCTCATTCTCCAATCCTATCCCAGTGGACTTAGCAGATCCTGGAGGAACATCCCAATTTCCTCCCTCTTATGGACTACATCAACTTCCACCCTACTAGTACACCACCATTCTTAAGTGTCACCACCTAATATGTAGGAACACATTTTTTCTGAAACTCCCAGTTGTCATACCTGGAATGATCTGAGAAGCATTCTCTACCAGGGAACACAGACACTATAGTCTATTAAGAACCAAAGAGGGCAACAGAAACAAAGGAACAAAACAACCAACAAAGAGAAGACCATGTATCAACATCTAGAATTGTAATCACTCAAAACCCAGATCTCTAGAAGCCAGAATAAAATCACAAGTAATAACATTCATGACAATATGTCCCCACTAGACCCAAACAAGTCCACCACAGCAGTCTCTGAGTACTGCAACATAAGTGACACACACACAAAGACAAAAACACAAAAACTTTAAGATAGCCTTTATAAATATTATAGAGGTCCTCAAAGAGGAAATGACTAAATCTTTTAAAGAAATCCATGGAAACTTAAGCAAACACTGGAAGGAAATGAATAAAACAGTTCAAGACATGAACGTCAAAACAGAATCAATAAGAAATTCCAAACTGAAGAAAATCTGGAAATTAATAATTTAGGAACTCAAATGGGAAATTCAGAGGCAAGCTTTAACAACAGAATGCAAGAGGGAGGAGAGGTTCTCAAGTGTTGAAGACACAATAGAAGAAACAGATACCTCAGTCAAAGAAAATTTTAAATCTAAAATCATCCTTGCACAACATAGCTAGTGAATTGGAATATGGGACAGTATGAAAATATTGAGCCAAAGGAAAAAAATATAGAAACAGAGAGAGGAGGAGAAATCCAGGTCAAAGGCACAGAAAATATTTTCAAGAAAATCACAGAAAAATTTTCTAAAATAAAGGAGTTGCCTCTCAAGTTACTGGAATCACATAGTGTACCAAACAGACTGAAACAGAAAGGAAATTCCCCCTGAACATAATAATCAGAACAAAGAAAAATGTTAAAAGTTCCAAAGACATATGACAAATAACATATATAGGGAGACTTATTAGACTAACATCTGACTTCTCATTGGAGACTCTAAAAGCCAGAGGGTTTGTACAGGTGTTTCATAGACTTTAAAAGTTCACAGATGCCATAAAAGACAATCATATGCCGTAAAACTTTCAAGCACAATAGATATATAAAGAAAGAAAATTAAAAAGGGATATAACAACAGATACCAAAGAAATCCAAAGAATCAAAAGAACATATTTTCAAAACCTGTACTCAACTTGGAAAATCTAAAAGAAATGGATAATGTATTAATATATGTCACTTGCCTAAGCTAAATCAAGAACAGATGAGAAGTTTAAACAGACCTATAATAGCTAGTGAAATAGAAGCCATGATTAAAAGTCTATCAACCAAATAAAGCCCAGAGCCAAATTATTTTAACACTGAATTCCACTAGATATTCAAAAAGGAATTAATGTCAATTCACCTCAAATTATTTAACAAAATAGAATCAAAAGAAATATTGTCCAATTTGTTTTATGAGCCCACAGTTACCCTGACACACAAATCACATAAACCCACCAAAGAAAGAGAATTACAGTCCATTTTTTTCTTATAAATCTAGATATATATAATCTCAATTAAACATTACAAACCAAATCTAGGAACACTTAAAGAATATCATCCACCATTATTAAGTAGGAATCATCCCAGAGATGCAGGGATAGTTCAACATAAATAAACCAATAAATGTAATCCATCATATAAAGCAAGTGAAAGACCAAAAAAAAAAAAAAAACCAGAATTATCTCATAAATTGCAGAAAATGCCTCTGAGAAAGTCACATATCCTTCAAGATAAAAGTCTTGGAAAGCTTAGGGGAATAAAAAGGATGTACCTCAACATTAGAAAGGCATTTTACAGCAAGCCCATAGCCACCATCAATTTAAATGCAGAGAAACTCAAAGCAATTCCACTAAAATCAGGAACAAGACACTGTTAACCACTCTCTCCATCCTTATTCAGTATAATACTTGAAATCTCAGCTAGAGCAAGAAAGCAACTGAAGTAAATCAAGGCTATACAAATTGGAAAGGAAGAAGTCAAAGTACATTTATTTGCAGATGATATGACAATATACATAAATTACAATAATAATTCCACAAGGAAACTCCTACAGCTGATAAACACTTTCAGCAAATAGCTGAATACAAAATTAACTCACAAAAATCAGTAGTATTATATACTTATTTGCAAAGAACAAGAGTGGAGAATAATCAGTAAACCAACACCTTTCACAATAGCGTTAAATATAAAATATCTTGGGGTAACTCTAATAAAGCAAGTGGAAGACTTGTATTTTCAAAATCTTAAGATACTGAAGAAAGTAATTGAAGAAGATATCAGATAATGGAAAGATCTCCCATGCTCATGGATTGGTATGATTAATATAGTTAAAAATGGCCATCCTACAAAAAGCAATCAACCACCTACAGATTCAATGGAATTCCCATCAAAATTCCAACACAAATCTTCACAGACCTTGAAAGAACAATTTTTAGCTTCATATAGGAAGACAAAAAAATCAAGATAGTTAAAATGATATTAGTAATCAAAGAACTGCTGGAGACATCACCATCCCAGACTTCAAATTGTACTACAGTGTTATTGTAAGAAAAACAACATGGCTTTGGCACAAAAACAGACATGTCAATCAATTGAATCAAATCAAAGACCCAGACATAAATTCACACATTTAGACACACCTGAGTTTTGACAAATAAGTCAGAAATATACAATGGAAAAGATAGTATCTTCACCAAGCAGTGCTGGTTAAATTGGACAGATGCATGCAGAAGAATCCATTTATTTCCCTGTGGAAAACTCACCTCCTGGGGGATCAAAGATCTCAATATAAAGCCAGATAAACTGAACCTCATAGGAGAAAAAATGAGGGATATCCTTGAACTCACTGACACAGGAAAACACAGGTTTCTGAATAGAACACCATTAGCCCAGTCACAAACAACAGAAATTAATAACTAGAACTTCATAAAACTGAAAGCTTCTGCAAGACAAAAGACACCATCATTTAGACAAAGTGACAGTCTGGAGAGTGGGAAAATTTTTTTATTAACTAAACATAGAGAGTTAGTGTATATATGTATATGTATACATATACATACATATATATATATATATATATATATATATATATATAAACTCAAAAAACTGGATGTAATAAAACATATAAACCAATTAAAATTGGTATAAATATAAACAGAATTCTCAATACAGGAAAATTAAATGGCTGAAAAACACTTAAAGACATGTTCAACATCCTTAGTCATCAGGAAAATGCAAATGAAAACTACTTTGAAATTATTCATAATAGCCAGAAACTGGAAACAACCTAGGGGTTCCCCAACAGATGAATGGATAAAGAGAATGTGCTATACATATACAACGAAATATTACTGAGCTGTTAAAAACTGTCATCATGAAATTTTCAGGCAAATGGATGAAACTTGATAAAAAAAAAAAAGATAGGTAAACCAGCCCCACAAAGACGAATTTGGTATGGATATTAGCTATAAATTCAGTGATAACCAAGCTGCGATTTGTAGAACCACAGAGGTGAGGTATAGAGTAGGGGTGTTCAGATCTCCCTAAGAAAGGGACATTGAATAGATATTTAAGTATGGTAGGAGGTTATATGAAGAGACAATTGAGTGAGGAGTTGGAGAGGTGAGAGTGATAAGAAAGGAAACATGGGGAGAGAGATGCCTAAATTAAGGGACCATTGAGGGGTACTATGGAAACCTAATGCAGTTGAATCTCTCTAAAATATATACACAAACGAATGTGATCTAAATAAAATCGACAAATAACAACAAAGACAGAGCCCCAACTGGACATCATTTGTCACTAATTGAAGCTTCCAGGCTTAGGATTGGATTTCATCTAATTGACTGCATGGCCAAAGGGGTAATCCTATGGGAGTCCCCAAACAACCTAGTCTGTTGTCAAGACTATGGATTGTTCTCCACAAACATGTGGTAATGTCTCATTATTACAAACAATAACTATACAGCTCACTGAACATGGAAAAGTCAGGTTGGTACCTATATAGAGTCTTCACCCCTACATTCATAAGAAAATAAAAAAGACTAATTTAATGTTAATAGTCGCATGACAAATCTAGTAAATCCTTGATCTCTTTGTGTAAAATGGTATTGTACTACTTGAGCACAATGCTCTTCCAACCAGACCTACAGTTATTTGGGAGTTCATCATCCTTACTTCCAATAAAACAACAATAATAGGCATAAATCCTGTTCCCAGTAGCTACTACCACACAAAACACCAATGTAATGAAATATTATTAAAGGTGTCCACATTTTAATCTTTCATAATATATAGCAGGCTAATTTGTGTGTGTGTTGTGTGTGTGTGTGTGTGTGTGTGTGTGTGTGTGTGTCTGTAAACTGCAAAAGAAGTAGACTAGGTAACAACCTGACTACTATAAAGAGCCATAAATACATTGTGATTTAAAAAAATTTATGATAATTTAGTTGGATCATATTACTTCCCTTCCCGCAACTCTTTCCAAATGCTTTCTCAAAAATACAGTTTTAAAATCATGTATCCTGAATAAAATTGAACTCATTTAAGAGTGACTATTTTAACTGAATGTATTTACATGCATAGGTATATATGTATATCATGTTGATTTGTGTACTCTAGTCATAGCTGCTCCTTCTAGACCTTACAGTTTTCAGTGGAATTTTTCTGTCCTGAGTGTTCAACAATAGGGTGCCATGAAACCCATTCATATCCATATTTGTATTCCTAAAGACGTTGCAAACTCAGCATCTGACATTTGTCATCTTTTCTTACAACTGAACAACTCTACTCATTTTCTGGAAGTCTCATGAAATTCATTCTATGTAGAAATTGATTTCAATATTTTATCAGATGGCAAAATAATGAATTTATTGACCTCTTGAAAATACTTGTGACCATTTGCCACTTTCAACTCTCCATTACAGTTCCTTAACCTCTTTAGAATTCAGCACAACTAGAAACCTTCTGATCAAGGACTAAAGGAGAAAGCCCATACAGCAAAGCATTTTTATTTATCTTTCAGAATTTATCAGTATGTTCCACTAGATAAAGTAGAATACCTATTGAATTATGTATTCCCTTGAGTTGTGTCATCTCTCTGGGGATCCATGCTCAGTATATGCTTAAATATGTGAATAAAATTTGACAAACATTATGTGTTCTGAAAGTATAATGAGGTCTGCAGAATCAGATAAGATTTAAGGTTTTAATGTCTGGCCAGTAATTCTAGGAAAAGGGCATTGTGTGTAATTTATTTTATCTACCCAAATGGTGAAAGATAAAAGTATTGTCTACCCTTTGGAATAACCCACTGAGTCTCATTAATATTGTCCCATTAATATCCCACAAGCACATGGGTGTGAGACATCCTTACTGCCAGCTATGCTCCTTAAGACAAAAGGACATGAATGTGGGAAGGAGATGTGTTAGGAATGATGTAATACCAGAGGAGAGAAATGGGGAAGTGATTTCCAAGATGAATGGTATAAATTACATATACTGAAATGTCAAAGAGTGAACTCAAAACATTCTTGAAACAGCAACATCTAAAGGGAAGAAAACCCTGTACAATTATGTCAAGATGTCATGAGTCTCATCAACAGAGAAGGGACTCAAATACCAGACTTTAAGAAAAGTGTTTGGCTGTTGGCCTGTAAATACACTGTTTGATTTTATTTTAGATTCTCAGGGGAGCAAATGGGGAAGTTGTAAATATGGAGTTTTGCCTTAGTACCCACATATGTTTGGTTCTGTGACATTTTAATTTAATATAAAAGTCTACATTTACTCACTCATTCGTACTGTATCTGTTTATAATTTATAGGCATTTTCTATATATCTTAAATCTGTTTTTTAGTATTTTTAATATATGCAAGAGCAGAAACACTAGGTAATAACCTATGTATTTTACTTTTTATAAGACGGTGAAAAAAAGCAATGTTTGTACATGTTACATAAACACTAACTTTATGCATGCTTGGTTGAATCTGTAGATATGGAGCCAATGGATACAGATGTGCCATGATAATATTTACATTGAAGGTTGTAATCATATAGATATGTTGTCTCAAAATGACCCAAAAGAGACATGAGCCTGTCATATCATGCTAGGATTTCTTATATCACATAAAAAGGGGAATATATATATATATATATATATATATATATATATATATATATAGTCATTTTGTTCACAGGCTATAAGAAATGAACTACCTGGGGTGGTGAGGGAGGAGATGAAGAAAGGATAAACACATAAGCACAAAGAGGGAAGTTGGAATTGAGTGCTGTGGACTCTTAGATGGTAAAGCCAATATAGCCTTTATGAGCTCAGGGTGTGTATTATACACCTTTGAACAGGGTGATAATGCCATTGTATACCACTGACAAAGGAAGCATGGCTTATAATGTGCAGCTGACCTAAGGAGACATGTTTAGAAATCTAAAAGGTAATCTCTAGAAGCTAAAAGTAGAATGGTGGTTCCCTGAGAATGGGGGTAGTAGAAGGAAAGGAAAGGAGAAGAATAGATAAATACGTATTAGTTAAGTTTGATGTTACTCTGCATCCAGATGATTATAAACTACAAAGTATGCTATTTCAAAAAGCTAGAATGATTTTGAAAGTGTTTATCATAGAGCAATGTTAAATGTCAGAGAAGATATATGTTTTAACGTGATTTGAGAAGTATGGGAAAGATAATTTATCAATGTGATTGTTTATATACATTTTATGTCCCTTACATATCAGTTAAAATGCTTTAATTTTAAACTCATTATCACTGATTCTTACTTTGCCATGTTGAGTTCTCTCTCTTGTGGAATATCTCATTATTCCAGACCAAAGAGTCATGGTAGCTCCAAGTACCCTATTTTGCTGAAATGTTTATTTTTTAAAGGAGTGTACAGATGCTTGCTTAATACCAGTAACAAACACTTCTGATTGCCAGGTAAGTAATCACTCATTTCTTAAAAGGAAAGAACCTAAAAAATATCTTCATTTATTAACTGGTAACTTTCCTAATGGGTTTTGGCTTCTGAAATTATGTGTTGATCTTTGCTAATTCATTTGAGGAGAAACATATTCTGTTTAATTAGGTCTTGTTTAGGAAACGCCATTAAACCTGGATTCCTACAGATCCCCATCTGCCTTGCTCAGGAGAATCATAAGTTATTTATCATCAAGTAGGAAAGCATGTATGGGTAGGTTCGGGAGAGGGGATCATCCTTTAAGCTTAAATGTAAAGAAAGATATCATGGATTCATGACTAGCTTCAATCTACTTCCTGAAGTAGGCTTAAGAAGCTTCTTTGTCATATAAATCTGATCTACTGAAAGTTCCTCTGATTGGCTTTGAGAAAATCCATATACAAGTAATCAACACTTAATGGACTCAGTGGTTTGTAAAAATGCACAAATCCACACACATTATTGTAAGACACACACACACACACACACACACATATATGTGTGTGTGTGTCTGACAATAGGTTGCTGATAATACATTTCTTTTTTATATATTTCTATGAATTCCAAGTTTAAAATTATTTTTCTGAATATAAACATACCAACACATGCTACTAATAGTTTTATATTGAAATGACAGAATAAACTGCCATAAACAACTTGTGGAAGACTGATTCCTCTGGTTCAAGGTGTCAGGTGTTCTGGCCCTCAGTTTACTGGCCAGAGGCAAGACAGAAGCATTGTAATGGGAAGACACAGTGGAAGAATGTAGTTTGTTTCAGGGTGGGTAAAAGTAGAATATCAGGTAGAAGAATGACTACAGAGAAGACAATATAACCTTGAAAATCATGCCGTAGTGACCAAATTTCTGTATCTGTGCTATTTCCAAGTAATCTGCTCATTAAGAATTTAACAGTGGATAAACCCATTGATGAGTTAGCACTTTCATAAGTGAATCAGCTTTCAGTGAAAACTCCAGGAGACTTTCCCCAACACAGGAGCCTGTGGGGAATAATTCATACTCAAACCACTAAGACCAACCACCCAAACCATAAATCAAAAGGTCTCAAGTTTTGTGGCTTTATTTTCTCCAAATCTTTATTTTTTGTCATAGTATAATTTCTTACTTTCATGTTAATTTGTCTCTTCATTGTATAATATCTGAAATCCTAATCCATATATTAACACATTGAATCATATATAAAAGCACATAAATCATAAAGCATTTGGAGGGTTTTCTTGAAAAACAAAATAAAAAGACCCACAGCAGAAAATATGGTGTTTTCTTTTAAAATCAAATACAATCATTTAGAGTAAGTATCACAATTTTTCCGTGGATGTTTTTAATATGTTTATGAATAAGTACATATATATGACAGAAATATACATATTATGAAGGAAATGAACTATACTAAGGAAGAAACCTTGTCTTTCTGGAATGGCTAAGGGAGGAAGACTTAACACAGTGGAACATTCAAGATACTCCAATACTTTTGCATTGCAAGGATGGAAAGAGGACATGGAAGCTACAGCAGGGAAGGTTAAGCTATTCATTTACTGTCATTGAACATAGTTGAATCAGCTTTCCTCAATTAACCCGTTACCCTAATGACTGGTGACATTATATACATCTTTTTGTTACTATCCATCAATACATACTTGTTGAGGCACCTGCCTATTTGTACATGCACAAAAATTGGCAACATTGTGCATAATTTTTTCAAAAATCAAAGAAACTGAAGCGAATCTACAGGTTGTCTGGATTTTTTTTTAGATGAGAATATTAGGATTACATAAAATGAAAGGAGATTTTATTTGAACTGACACTTAAGTTATAGGAATTGTAGTGGGATATTTGAATCTATCTCCAGATACTGTAATGTTGAATTCTGTCTGTGCATTGAGTGCTCCTGTAACTATAGGAGACTTGTCTTGCAGAGCTGTTGTGGGAATGGTGCTACCTAAAAGCTTTTGTAGCCTGCCTCTCTCAGTAAGACTTATTTCCTGCACCTGTTCACAGTTCTCAATGCATGTTCATATACCTGGGCCTCTAAAATCTTCATGTTCAAGGTACTTGTTTATGATACTGCAAATGCAGAGTCTTTATCACTTTTTCAGCCTTCTGCAACCTGGATACAGGAAATACCTTGGATTACTTAGCTTCATCTTTAGCCTTTTGGGCACCAAAAATCAGCTGGCAGAATCCGCAGGGTGTGAAATTCTATTCATCAATGTAAATAAGGCATTCCAGTCAGGAGGGCAGAGCTTTTACTCAATAAATTAAATGTATGCCACATGCTCTGGGTCAGTCCATCAGAGATCGGACCCTTTGCTAGGCCATTCAGGCTTGCATCTCAGAGAATTATCTCTGTTCCTTATTGAAGCCACCCGAGATATAACATTTCCATCTACAAGGACAGAATTAAACAATGTCATGGTTACTCAATACATTAATGTAGGAATAAATAATTATGTTGGTGCTTTCAATATTCATAGGACTAGCACAAAGACAATTCTATTTGGATGAAATAATTCTTGAAAGAGGACAAACTCCAAAGTGAGAGAAGAACAACCTAAAATTAAAAAAGAAGGCCTGCAAATTGGGATAGATTTTTGTATAAGTGGATAAAGGACAATTGTGGAAAATCTTACTTGGCAAGCATGAGATCAGCCTGTGGGCACTGGAGAAACAATAAGCAGGAAACTGATATAATTAGAGATGTGGTTAAGCTGCTTCAGAATGAACACAGAAGTATTTGGGGGATAGATTCTTATAGAGAGCTTAGAGGCTGAGACTTGAGATGATCCCATACAAGTCCAAGAGGCATTCATTTAAGGAAGATGTACAAGGAAGGAAAGCTACAGAAGAAATGCCAGAGCACTGGCTGAGGAAGGACCCAAATGAAGACTCTCCCCTAAAACAAATGCTACCCACTTTAAAAGAATAGAGAAATCATAAATGACTTTGAGGAGAACAGGCTTCGACAAGTGGTGCTAAAATCTCATATTGTGAGGACTGAAGGGTCAGAGCAGGTAATAAATGTGAAGGACTGAGTGGGAGAAATTCCAAAGTACTCTATTGCTACAAAAAGGAATAGAGGACAAGGGGTAGGCACTCGACTGTTAGTCTGGTAGAAAGTTGCTCATAGTTCAGTGCAGATGAAGTTGCTATTGAGGAGTGATTAAAATATGAGTGGGAAGGGAAAAATCAGACCAAGGTCTTAAGAAACCCAGAAAGGATAGAAATCAGGGAAGATATGACTGCAGAAAAAAAAAAAAGTGTCATTCAGATCCGAGAAGAAAATGGTGTTGCATGTTTCTTCACATTCAGGTTGGAAACTGGAAAGAGCTCAGGTCAGGAGAGCCATGTAAAGGGCTCAGGAGTCTAGTTAGGCGAGTAGAATCAGTTATAGGTTGATGATTGACAAATCCCTCTTCTCAGGACGTGACTACACTGGGGACAAAACCCTGACTGTGCATTCTTCAGGCTTCAGTCCCTTATTTCCCAGCATTCTTTACTTTTAGTTTCTTTATTTTACTTTGTTTTTTAAATCAAAGATAACATATACAATGTATTTTAACATATTGTTTTGTAAAACAAAGAATATAAATATTCTATCTATTCTACCTTTAATAATTAAATAATTTCTCTTGGCCTTCCATGGCTGTGGGTTTAGCATCTGCTAAATCAACCAATTACAGATCAACATTATCCAAAAATATCTGTGCTAAATAGGTAGAATTTTTTCTTATCGGTTTGCATAAAATATATGTCTTCAGGATTATAGATATATGACTTAACTTGTATTTAATATTACCCATTTATATAAGGGAATTAGGTGTCAGAGGAGTATACCATGTCCTGGAACATCTCCCACAGATGCTGATTGTCTTAGATACTATCCCTGTTCTTGTTATAAAATATGTTGAAAAGCAAAATAATGGAGACATTTTTCTGGTTTAGGGATAAAATTTATCCTTTCTGGGAAATCAAGATGGTGGGAACTTGAAGAAGCTAGTCACATCACATGCACAATCAAGAAGCAGACAATGATAAATACAAGCTGCTACTTCTCCACTTATACAATTCAGGATTCAAGCCTGGGGACAGCGCCACTCACAGAGGCCAGATATTCCCAATCTCAATCAATGAAATAAAGATTATCTTTCATAGGTAGGCCCAGGTTCTGTCAAGTTGAAAATTAACATAAACCACCACACTGAGAGACACCCAGATAAGAATAGGTCACCTAATCCAATTACGAATGTATCAAATCTAGTTCCTTAAATAGTAATTCAACCTTTCCTTATTTTTCACGAGTGGAATATTTTTTGTAAGGCTAGAACCCATCAAATATGTAATTTTAAGATATGGTAATGATCTTTTAACACCATAGAATATCTGAAGTTCAGATCTCTAAGAAATGCTTTATTGCTACATTCTGTCTACAGTTTTTTTTTTTTTTCCCTACTACTTCTATTAAAAAAACTAATTAAACTTTGGGGAAAGAATCTATTTTAAAAATCTAATTTGACTTTGTGCTAATAAAGGTCTGATCAGAGAGCATCCCACCTGGGCAGTATTTCTTTAGCATACTTTTTATATGTATAGAAAGTTACAATTAATCACAATGCTTTTAAATTTTATTGAAGACTGATATGAGTACTGAATATACTTGTAAGCTGTCTTTGGCCAAAGTCTGCCCAGAATTAATATATCTGCAGAATACGTTTTTGTTAAATATAAAGGAAACTGGGTGATTCACTGTTTTGAAATTATGTAAAACATAGAAAGTAATTAATTATATTCCATATTTCTGGGACAACGACTTTTTTGACTTACTTTTTAAATTTCCAAATATGTCTTAGTCTCTATTTCCTTCAGAAAATGAATTACAAATATCCCAAACTTGGAGATTCAGATTTTAATTATTCATAAAAAGCCAACGATAAAGGCCAGTGAGATAGCTCAGTGAATAACAGTGCTTGTTGTACAAGCTTGTTGACATTCTTTGGATACACATGCCTTAACAACAACAACAACAAATCCTGATGTGGAATGTGTCTGTAATTCTAGCACTCTAATGTTAAGGTGTGATAGAGACAGACATGGAGAGGTGATAACCACTTGGCCTGATTATGGAGCATTGTAGAAACAGCAGGAATTCCCTGACTCAGAAAGGAAAGAGAACCAACTTCCCAGAATTGTCCTTTGGCTTCTATGTGAGAATCATATTCCTTTTGTTTATGGATGTGTGTGAGCACCCACATATACAATAATAACAATTTTTGAAGCCAATGATTAAAATGCTAATAAATAATAACTTGGTGGAACTATTTGTTGACACGTACATGTTTCAAACAGCACCCCATCAAGGTACTTTGAGATATAATGTACTCTTTGAAATTTATCTTTCTTTGTTAATATATAATTACAAAATAAAAATTGTTCAAATAAGAAAAAAAACAGATGTTTTCAGTAGTCGATATGCTTGCCATTATTATTGAATTATTTAAATATATACTTATGTGGTATATATAAACAAACAAACAAAACTAAAAATAATATTATCCTTTTTTGGTAGGAGGAAACAAAGGATTTTTTTCATATTGTAAAATTATTTTTAAATCATAGAGCAGCTATGTGCAGAGGGATGCAAATGAAACCTCAGCACTTGGAAGGTGAAGGCAGAAAGCTTGAGAGACCAAGATCAGCCTCAGCTACATATTGAGCAATAGGACCATGTGGAATACAGGGGAAACTGTATGAAACAGACCACATAAACGCATATGTGCATTTTATATGGAATAAATAAGAAAATAGTAAGTCCTTACATAGTTTTTCTCTATGCACATATGCATTTATTTAATGATTTTATATTAAGTTAGGTTTCAGCGAACTTACTCTGGAATACATAGTAAGGAGTTCAACTAGCCCGCAGACCTGGAAGGGAATGCATGGTGTAGGGCTTCATGCGTGGCAGGACTGCTACTCTTATTGCCTTTCTTGTCTGTTTTCAAACTTGGCTCTCCTCCATAGAGAGACTTATTCATCTCAGTGCCAATCGTAATCTCCAAAGTTACAATGCCCCAGTTCATAATTTCAAATGTTGAAATTCATCCCAATCAAAATGCCTGAAAACTGAAGCCCCGAGTATCTCAATCCCCTAGAAGTAAATTTCCAAATATTGAAATCCTGAAATTTAAAGTGACATAAACCCCAATTATCATTTGTAAAAAAAAAAAACAAAAAAAAAAAACACTATATAGGAGAGTGGAAAGTTGTGGAGAAAGGAGGGATACATTTATTCTGGTGATTTTGCATGATAATTGCATTATGTTTAGAGAACAAATATCTGTTAACCTGCAATTCATCATCTTGCTTATAGCTCCTCTGGGGCTGTTTACAGAGAATAGCATTCCATACAAGTGAATGAACTATAGAAGATGACTGCCCTAGGCATCAGCAGGTACATTAAAGTCAGCCAGGGTCTTGGGGGAAAGCTTAAGATGAACTGGTCTCTCTCTGAAATTAACATAGAGTTTTCTTCTGGTTCCTGGAACATGAAAACATCTGAACCAGTACCATCACACTCCAGGGTTTACATCAGTGAACACCGGATGCATTTTTGGGTATATTTTGCCAAAAAAATTAGCTTGTCTATGTATTGATTCTTTTTCTTTTTCCCCTTTCCTGTCTTCTTTCTTTCTTTTTCTTTCTTTTTTCTTGATAAAATGCCTGACAGAAGCAATTTAAAATAGTGTTTGCTTTTGTACAGTTCAGTGGTATACACTGTCATGATGTAAAGCATGGTGGCAGGGATCATGAGGCAGCTGGTAGCCTTGCGTCTCTAGTTATGAAGAATAATTAAATAAGGGCCAGTACTCAGCTCACTTTCTCCTTTATATTCAGTCCAGCCCACAGAATGGTGCCTCCAACAATTGTGTTGGATTTTCCTACCTCATTTTGACGTAATCTAGAAACTCCCTTACAGATATGACCATGTAGATTGTCTTAATTTCTGTTAAACTGACAACCAACCAGTTTGGATGACTCCAAGTCTACAGATGTAAATCTGGATGCACACAACTACCAAATACAGTGATGCAACTTTGTATTGTTTCTGAAACCTACATTATATGAATGTGGTGCTTCTGTTCCTAGCTGTTATAGTTGTGTTATTATGCCTGACAGTTTAAGTCTGCAAAACTAGGACTGCTATTTACAGTTGCTTGTTTAAATCTGGCAACCGTGCTGTTTTGCTTTTAAAATTTGGTGAAGTAAATCCTTTGAGATGTAAATTATTTTTTTCAGTAACTTAAATTCTTTTCCTGTTTCCCAAACAATTATGGAATTGTATTTTGGGAATTTTGACCTTTGGATATATTTATCTTTCAGTATTTTTGCACTTGGAATATAGAATTCAGTATTGTGTCATTCAAAATCATATCCCAAGCCTATCCTAAATCTGACTTTCTGTATGCCCACATCTTAGGGGCCATTGGCCAACAACTAAACAACCAAATGGGAGATGGGACAAGTTGAAGGCATTTTCCACTGTTCACCTCCAGCAGGGAGAAGAACTTTCCTAAGACACTCTGCCAAACCTTTCTTCAAGTCTCAGTAGACAGGATTTACTTACAGCATCACTGTGAAAGTATTCACTGATGATATTATAGGATTTTTAAAATGGTCAGACTAATCTGGAGCCATTTCTGAAATTTTATAAGGGTCAATATTCCCCAGAATACCTGGAAAATGTTAATGAGGGATAGACATTTGATTAGCATCAAAGACCTGTTAGGAAATTCAACAGCAGGGTAGATAGTGGTCAGCAAATAACAGTTCATGTTTATTTATGGATAATCTAACATCGATATTGTTCACCCAGTAAATATTACAGAGCATTTGCTATAATTTATTACTCTAACAAACTAGAAGATACAAATGTATCAGCAACAAACCCATAAATGTGGTTAAGTCTGTGTCTGGAAGTTCACAGGATTTGAGAATGTTGAGAAATTACCAAATTAGAATATGGGAAAAGATAATCTTTGGATATTGAAGCACTCCGGCTTAGATATAAATTCTAAGAAAAGAATTCCACAATCGAAACATTTTTGAATTTCAATAGGCTTTAAAGGAGCCTTAGCTGCTAAACAAGTAATTAAAATAAACAAAGCTAAATATGGCTAATTCCAAAGTAAGCATGCCAATGTCTATGAAACAATTGGGCAGTCAGCTTCTAACAGCATGTTTATATAATTAATATCACACAAAACAATTTAATTAGCTTAATGGTTATAACAAATCAACCTTGTTCATCATGTCTTTAATATAACACCACACAGACACAAAAAATAAATAATAAATAAATAGATGATAGATTGATAGATCAGATATGATAGATGATAGATAGATAGATAGATAGATAGATAGATAGATAGATAGATACAAAAAAAAAACCAAAACAAACCAAAACAAAACAAAAACACTTCCTTAACCAAATAGGCAAATGGCCATTACAATTCACATTGCATCACTGAAGCCCATGTCCTGCCCTTGAGTCTCACTTTGAGTTTCTGCTATAAAATCTCAACTTTAGGCAACTGTTCTTTTCTTCTTTCTAAACACATTTTGAAATATCTGGGGTTTCCATTATTATTTCTGCTACTATAATATAGGAAATGCACATAAAATATCTTCTATTCCCAAAGGCCCTCCAGTCACATGTAGCTCTCATTCATCATTCATAACACACATAAAAACACCATTTCTTCATAACCTTTCGTAATCCTGAAGCATACACTGAATTCTTACAGTTGTGCACAGTTGATATATAAAGGCCTTGACTACTAAATATATTTGTTCTGATGCCTTTATGTCTTTTCTTTCTTTAGTTTATTTGTTTTCTTCTGCAATATGAATACACATAAAATTAGGTAATGTTAGCTGAGGTATTTATCTCTGCAGTCCCTTGATTCTTCTCCTCAGTTTATTCCCAACTAACCTGTTCTTCATTCAGGCTGAAAGAGAGAGTAGTGGAAAGCTTCTGCTTAATATTAAAGTTTGCTTTTAATGTAACAGAAAGATCACTGATTTAAATAATTTTCTGAGAAGAATCCTAGAACATGGCCTCTGAAATATTGTGGTTAGAAAGTTACAGAAAACCTCAAGAATCAGTATATGTTTGAGAGATGAATAGACAAGTTCATGTCTGGATAAAGACTATAATGATAACCAGTCTCAGAGAGAAACATTTTGAGTCATTGATAGTGTCCCTCTCTGTTGGTGACATAGAAATGCAGTGATGTAGGGACCCAAGAAACATGACCTGTGATGGCAACCAAGATGATTACGAACACCCAGAAGCTAATGTTGAGAGACTTAAAGACCTGATTCATACAGGGATTTGAGATGAAGAAGATGATGAAGTGGAGATGAGTTATGGAAGTTTAATAATTGGAAGTAATGCGTGACTGACTTTGGACTTGACAGAGATAATAGACATGGCATCACTTATTGTGTGAAGCTATTGGGTTTATATTAATATACATGTTCAAATATATTCACATATATTAGGTGTATATATTCATATACATATATATATGTATTCAATAACAAATCAGTAACAATCTGTGAGAAAAGACAACATGAAATTGGAGATTAGTGATGAGGTGCTAGATATATGCAGGGTTTTGAGAGAGGGAAGGGAAGAAAATAATGTTGCAATTTATTTATAATCTCAAAAAAATTTTAAAAATGTATTATCATACAAAATGGGTCAACTTCTAGGGTATGAATTTGAATACAAATTTCTCAGTTTGATACGTCTCTGTCCTTCCCTTTATTCTAGTGAAATACATTTATTTCACCAATATTTACTTAACACTCCTCAAGCACTAGAACAGTTTAAGCACATTACCAGAATGAACTCAATAAATACATATAAAACTTATGGACTCCACTTTTGAGTTGTTGATTAGGGCTTTCCAAGAGACTCCTAAAACATACAGCACATTGCTGTTCTCCTGGTTACTACCACAGGAGTAGAAAGTAAGTTGTTATTGCTGAAGACACGATAGACCTCAAAAATAGGGCACAAAGACCCCAGAACTGAAACTGAAGTGAATGCCTCCTCACAGAGACCTAGCTTTTATGGTACAAAAAGTGGCATGTAAGCTTCAAAGGGGAGAGTGATGGTAAATATGAATCACATCAGCAACCAACATGGCATACTAACTCTATGAGTATAGTAGTGATGACATACCATGGCATTACCTAACAGTTTTCTAATTGGCTTTAGGACATGCTCAACAAGAGGAATAATGTTCCTGGTATTGAAACCTAGATAACTACTCAGTTCTGGTGAACTCATATTTATTGAGTAAGAATCTATGCACACTAATGTGCTAAACCAGCATAATCTTTTAACAACAAGAGCTAAACATTTATGCGTATATGCACAAATAACTGAAGTCTTCACCTCTCATCATAGAAATGTACTTTTGCAACAGTCAGACAATTATAACCAATCCAAATGCAGATGTGTGGAGTCCAGTCCCCATGAATACATCCATAAAATATTCCTGTACTAAGGCTCAGATAGTATTTCAGAAATGGAGTTGCTGAGAGATCATAAGAGCCAGGGAATCAGGGAGTTTGCAGTAAGATTGTGTTTCCTGGTAATACCAGATGCTATACACATGAAGTCTCACCAATGTGACTGTCCAAATATTAGCTGAACAAGGATAACACCTATGAACATGCCAAACTGGGTGA
The DNA here is from genome assembly GCA_026225945.1 of Cricetomys ansorgei. Lineage (NCBI taxonomy): Eukaryota > Metazoa > Chordata > Mammalia > Rodentia > Nesomyidae > Cricetomys > Cricetomys ansorgei. The sequence goes on along the minus strand of JAMJFZ010000236.1, from coordinate 6,474,425 downwards.
GGAAAAGTCACAAGATTTAAACCCTACACAAAGAAATATAAGTAACTGAGTGAATAATGGATAGGTGGTCTTATCCACAGAAGAGCACACCAACTGGTACACACAACGCACACACAAGTAACATAATAAGAACTAAACAGATTCTATTCAGGAATAGAAATGCATATACGTACACATGTATATTTACATATATGCATTGAATGTCAATTAGTGAAAAACAGAGGCCATGAATTTGAAGGAGAGTGAGGTATATGGATATAATGGGGGTTTCAAGGGAAGAAAGGTAATAAAAATGTGCTTAAATAATAATCTCAAAAATAAAAAGTTAAAAATATTTATGATGAAGCTACCATTATATTCTGCCACTCAATATGCAGCATAACTTGTGACTCAGGAGGTTACAATCATATTCCAAAAGCAGTCTGGCATTAGATCATGTGTTATTAAAGTATGCATATGGGCTCATCTTAAACTATTGTACTATACTTGATTATACCTGAAACCATATCTCAGCCATAATACATAAAACAGACAACTGAGGATCATCACTGACTGAACTGAGAAGGGATGACATAAACATGTTCTATACATACAAGTCTCAGTCTCTTTCCTCTGCAACTTCAGGGAAAATTAGACAATTTTACTTCCATCACCTGGAAGCATGCTAATATACAGTTCTATTTACCTTTTGTCATGGTGCTAAACGATGGGCAGAAGGAAGTAAACTTGTGCATAATTATGTAAAACATCATTAATTCTAGTTTATAGTTATGATAATACATTAAAATATTCAATTAATAATGAAAATAATAGGATTTCTTGTTTTAAGGACCTAGAGTAAAAATAAATTACTTAATATAGACTGGGTGATCTCAGTTTGGGAATTATATCAATAACACAGCTGCAATTCCGGGGTATATATGATTTGAGACCATGGGACCAAGTTTCTCACTTGTAATTGCTACAATCATGCACCATGGGGATTCCTTTGTGTCGTTCTCTCCCACTCTCCTACATTCCATTTTGAGACATAGCTGCCAATCTGTGAGATGACCACACTGTAAGTAGGATATTCAACTGTACCATAAAGGAGGCACACTCATGATCTATGTGCTTAACTCCTAGAAATTCACCACACTGCGGCCAATATGAAGAAGCCACTTTGAACATTTCCATCATGTCTAATTCATAGAATCTACCAGATGAATCAAATAAAGCATACATCTGAAGCCAGTCAAACAACATAACCGTAAAGAACAATTTAGTTGTTCTCTTAAGTCACTAAATTTTAGGGTGGTTTATTGCATGTACAGCTTGCTAAGGTATAACTGCACAAGAGAATTTCATTCCCATGTCTACCACACAGAACCCAACTTGGTATCTTCTCAACCACAGGAAGGCTATCTGGAGCTCTGTAATGTCTACTAAGAATCTTAAGGCATAATTCCTGACAGAATACATTTTTGTCATCTAATATCCAAATTACTTCCTTCATAACAAACTTGCTTGCATGATAAAAATTGCTGAAGATTTGTCTTTAAAAGAGGATTTCTAGGATTTAATTTCTGCACAGAAACTAGTTAAACATGTGGCTAGAATCACCTCTAATCTCTGCTTAGACCAGTTGCAGGTATAATTATTGACCCTCCATGAAAATCTCACTTATAAAGTAAAGCCTAAATTCTGCTTCCCAGTAGTTTTTAGATTTTTAAGAGCCTCAAGCTTTCTTGTAGCTTCTTACCTCACACAATCTGTCAGTGAATTATTTTCTTTCTAGAGAACATCCTGGGTTTGCAAGGTTTCCCACCTCTGATTCAGTTACTATGGAAGCTACTGTGAATGGTTCAGAAGCGAAGTGGCAGCTGGTCCCTGTCTCATCACATTTATTATCCTCTGGTTTCTGGGAAGATAACACAAGTCTCCTTGTAGATACTTGAAGTGATTTCCAGTGTCTGGCACAAGGAGATCCTTAAAACGTGCTTATTAAAGAGAGCAGGGGAGTACCAAAGCCTTCCTGAACTCTCCAGATTTGAATTGCTGTGCTTCTCTGTGGCCACTGTTGATACATATTCCTCTAAACTGTACTACATCCTCACTTTTCTTTAAGAGAGCGCTGCCCTCCAGAATATCTCTCTGTACTGTACATGGAAATTGTCTGCACACTCCTAATGAGGACCCAGCTCCTTGGCAGCTCAAGTGACATTTCCTTCAGTGGCAGCTTCTGTGCCACAGTTACTGAAGCAGGGCAGCTTTCCTCTTTATCCCGGTTCTCCTTTAAATTAAAAAAAAATACCTATAAGTTTGAGTCCTATAATTTCTACATGTTAAAAAATGTTCCTTCTTGTATAGCAGTCAGAAAGCCTTTACAGTTATACACCTTCTTCCTTACCACTTACAGAACTGTCAAATCTCAAGGAAGCCATACTGAATAGGGGCTTTTATAAGCAAATCCAGGGGCAGATGGCAAGTACCCGAAAACATACACACACCTCATCATTTTCATCAACTTTAACGTAAGATAAGTTTGGGTACCTCTAAGGTATAAAGAACATTTTTTCTCCATTGCAACAAACACAGTACATAAAAGACAAGAAGCTAACCATTTTCCAAAAAACAAAATTTAAATATATCAGGATATGTACCACACACTATATAAAGAAATTTAAACTCTTAATCCTATTAGAAGATTGTTACTGACAATGACAATAAGATGCTATTATGACTCACAGCCATTTGGTTTTTAACCACCACATGGAGCAAAGATTTTTTTTTCCTATGCATCCATAAGATTGAACATCCTATAAAATCATCTCGCTATAAAATAGAATGGTGTTTCACTGAGCCCGTCCACATTTCTGAAAAACAGAACTTCTACTGTCTGAACCCATACTGTATTTCAGGTGATTATGTGGTGGTTAGAAAGAAAATGGTCCCCATAATCCCATAGGGAGTGGCATTATTAGGAGGTATTGCCTTGTTGGAGGAATTATGTCACTTGGGGAGGGTTGAGGTTTCAGAAGCTCAAGCTAGGCCCAGTGGTTCATGCTCTTGTTGCTTAATTCTTGGCTCCTCCTCCAGCATCATGTCTGCTTGCATGCTGCCATACTTCCTGCTCTGATGATATTGGATTGAATCTCTGAATCTTAAGTCAGCCCCAGTTAAATGTTGTCCTTTATAAGAATTACCACTGTCATGGTGTCATTCTTCACAGCAATAAAACCCCAACTAAAATAGAAGTTGTTACCAGGGACTAGGATATTGCTGTGTTAGGCCAGATCATGCTTTTGTTTGGAGGACTGAAGATTTTGGGATTTTGGATTAGGAAAGCTGTTAAACATTTTAGGTGGGACTCAATGGACCATACTAGTAGGAGCATGGAAGACAATGATTCTGAGAGTGATTTGAACTGTAGTCCACAACTCAGGTGTATTCAGAGAAGATATTGGTATGTGGCTTAGAGCTCATTCTTGTGATATTTTGGCCAAGAATCTGGTTGCTTTCTGTTCTTGAAAAATTTAACAGCTTTGGTAGAAGACATTTCCAAACAACCTATCACTGGTTGTTTTGAATGTCTATTAGTGACTAATCTTATGCAGATCTATAATGAAAAGGAGCAAGTTGAGCAAGGAAAAATATAAAATGTACAGCTAGAGGAGAAAAGGAGCACCAGGAAGTGTAAAAATATTAAAGACAAGCTAGATGCTAAGTGGAAAAAAGGGAGTGGAGACCTCAGAGCATGACCCTGCCCAGCTAAGCTTCCAATTTGTGAAAAGAAATTGAAGAGAAGTAAAAAGGATCAATGAAAAGCTTAGAGGCAGGCATGGTGGTGGACAGCTTTAATCTCAGCACTCAGAAAGCAGAGGCTGGCAGATCTTTAAGTTCATGGCCATCCCTTCTACAGATGATTTCCAGGACAGCCAAGCTTAGCATCTGCACTTCCCACCAGCCATAACACAAAGCTGGTCTCTCTTGAGGCTCTGAAGGAAGGTGCAGAAAAGTGTTCAGGGCCATCAACTCAGGCGTACTCTTGTGAATGTCTATACTGTACTCCTGTTCCAGGCTCCTTTACTTAGATGGCTGCTATGCTGGGATATGCATACAGATTACTAAGACCCAGATCTCCATGCGAAGGAAAGAGAGGGATACCTTGAAGATGCATTTCTTGTCTCTGAATATGCACTAGGAACTTTTCTGTTCCTAACCATTCCTTTTCATATTCTCAAGTCCCAGAGTCATTGGGACAACAAGAACTTCTTGGGTCAGCCTCCATTAGCAAGGAGCCAAATTTCTTGTTTCTGAAAATCCACTTGCTGTCACTGATGCTAGCTCTATGGGAAGACAGAACTGGGACGATCATGAGATTTCTCTGATTATAGTCACGACTGGTAGTTTGGTTTAACGTATTTCCTGGATCACTCATGGGGCCACTTCTAATCTTGTAGATCATCTCTCTCCAGGTCAGCTGAGCCTTGGACATTCACTCATGTAAGTTACTAGCCAGGATTTTCATGTCCCATCTTTATACTTTTTTTCTCTGTGTAGGAGTAGAAAGGTCTAATTATGTCATCTCGGCTAGCCTGGAACTACTAACTGTTTAGATCACGTTGATCTTGAACTCACAGTGATCCACTTGCCTCTGCTTCCTAGTTGCTGGGGTTAGAGGCATAAAAATACTTTTCATAAGGTCAGGGATTACCATTCCCATTGCGATGACATTTCTAGTGACTCCTTATTTCCCTGATGCTTTTCAATCCTTCGTCATCAACAGTAGATGAAATTAAGCAAGAGAACCATATTTAAAACTAAAATAGATCCCATTATTACAACTACTTTACTAACAATAAATAAATGCAGTATTTGAAACAAAACAAAACAAACAACAAGAACACACTACTCACAAACCAATTTGTGAATGCCGATATAGCCTCAGAGAAAATGGAAACAGTACTAATGAAAATTACCAGAGCAATTTCTCTTACACACACATACCATGTACAGTGGTGCTGTTGCATTTCTGATTGTTTAAGAGATCTCAAGTCTAAACAGGAGAATAGATAGCAGTAGGTTTTTTCTGGGAGCTTCTATTAAAGACTATATAAGGTTATGTACAGCACGCGGCAGACAGTAATTTCCTTTCAATGGACATCAGCTCTGAGAAGGTTGATCATTCCCCTTCCAAAGGAAGATTGCCCAAAGGCACTGGTGTGGGTTGTGCTTTTCTCTGAGCACAGGTTCGTCAGCATGATTCAAGTTCACGGTTGCCTCACATTCATTCCCAGTGTCTGTGACTCTGAGGGATACAGCCATACCATGCATGTGAGCTCAAACCACTAGTATCTCTCTGATTCTTATGTTTCCTTATCTGAAGTGGACATGAAATATTTCTCTTCCAGCCCTGTGTGGTAGCGCATGCTTTTAATTGCATCACTTGGGAGAAAGAGGCAGATAGATTTGTTTAAGTTCTTGCACAGCCCTTCATTTGTCTATGTTCTGCTTTTGTGTAAGTCAATATACAGTGTTGCAAGAATGCTCTGTCATCAATTACTTATTTACAAAGTCATTTGAGTTATAGTCTTAATTTTAACCAAGAGAAACATGATATGCAATCGAAACATTTTTCCTCAAAGAGTGATTCCTATTGTATCAATTTACAAGCAGGATTCATGTAGCCTTACCTAGACACAAACTCCATCTGCCATCTATATAAAAGGTTAAAGCATTAACTTAAAAAATTGAAATAAGTAAAATGTTCACAAATATGTTGTGTTTAACTATGTGCTTAGTAAGTTAGCCACTCTGAAACAAACATCAAGTATATACATTATACTAATGTATATAAGAAACTCTAATTATTGCAATGATAGAAAATTAGTTTCCCATACACAATGCTTCATGAAATAAAAAGTAGGAGAGATATAGAATTTAAACAACTTGTTTTTGCATCTCTTCTCAGAAATAAATGTTAAAAATTAATACAGTAGTTTGTTTCCAGTGTCAGGCACTGGCCTGAAGATATGACTCAATACACAAGAGTATTTACTCTGTAAGCATGAGGACCTGAATTCAAATACCTAGAACACGCTATGAAAAGTCTGAATGTTGTCCTGGCACACATGTAACCTTAGCTCTTGGGGAGGTGGCTCAGAACTGAGGTATAACTGAGGCTTGTTGGCCATGAGCCCAACTCAAGGGTCAGTGAGATCTGCTGTTTCAAGGGAAGAATGCAGAAGATAAGAGGAAGATACCCAGTGACCTCCCCTGCCCTTGTATGTATGTGCACCCACAGCAAACTAACAAATGAACACAATTTCTCAAGAATAATTACATTGAAAATACTTGCTGTTTTTCTACATTCTGTCAGACACTCATATGTACTTATTTTTATTGTCACAAAGAATAATGGATCACAATGCAACATAAGCAGTGTGTTAAACCTTGGAGAAAAATAAAATTGATACGGGATTTGTCTAGGTTGAGAAATCTTACTGGAAGTGTTTGGAAATAGAAATGTTTTGGACTAAGGATCTTTGTTGTTGTTTTGTTTTGTTTTTCTTTACAGCGTTTAAAATCTTTCATTATACATAATGAATATCTTAGGGTAGGGTCCCAAACCTAAGCAAAAAATTCATTTATATTATATCATGTGTAGCACACAGATATTGTGAAGGGTAATTTCTATAATATTTTTGTGCACCTGTATGTTGGCCCAGCACTTAAGATCATGTACAATATTTTGTTGTTTGGGGCCTAGTGCCAGTATTTAACAGTTACACATTTTTGAGAATTCTGTGATTTCATATTCTAGATGTTCATTCCGAATTACCTGATTATGTGATGTAGATACAGTAAGCAAGACAAGTTGGTATTCACATAGGAATAAACAAGCAGACTAGCAGAAGACCAGAAAGAATAAAAATAACACAAGTGTTTATATGGTCTACTGACTTTATACAAAGATTCTCAATAATTCTGTAAAGATGTGGAAGCATCCTAATAATTGGTGCTACTAAAACTATTTATAAATATGTTGGTCCTTTATTTAGCCATGAACAAAAAATTGTTAGTTTAGATGACAGAACTAAAAGTCAAGGCTAATATAATTGACAGGACTGTCTTACACCCTAAAATAACCTGAGCTTTTGTAAATAAGTGGGAAGAGAGAGTACTAGTCAACTAAATAATGGCAACTATGACTTCATAAAAGTTAGAAGCTTCCAATTATATCAAAAGATAACCTTGTCTTTGTTGAAAGCAAAGAAAAGAAACTATAGATATTTTATTTCTGCTCTACTGGGTTAAAGATATCACCATTTTATATGCTTTCATACTTTGTGAATCCTTCCAAACAGAAAATGAATGATTGAAAGATAAGGATATATTAGAAGAAACAGTGACTTCTATTTTTTTCTCTCTAGGAGTTTTATCCTCTTGTAACTCTGCTCAGACAAAAGAAAAATAATGCCAGGTACTACATGTCATTCTAAGAGGTTTAAATTTTCATTAAAGCCAGACAGCAGACAGGATTCCAAGGAAATAATGTGAATCTGTGCCCATATCCAGCAGGGATAATCATTCTTTTAATTATAAGTTACTGGGCCAAATTCAAAAAGGCATGATGGGCAGGCATTAGGTAACTAAATAATAAATAGTAATTGCATTTCTTCCTTTGCATTTTAAAGGTTGAAACACTTGAGAACCTCTATTTGATATTCCTTCTGCAATGTTCCCTCTGTGTCATGAAGTCATTTGAAATAATGTCATTTAATGCTGTGCATCCAATAACTTTAAATAACATCATTAGCATCAGAATAAAAAGAATGGAAATTGGCTATCTAGAGGGCATCCTTCCTCATTTGAAAAGGTTTGTCAAACAAAAATTATGTGACTCTCCCTTTGTTACATGCATTTGCCTTGTATAAATAAAAAATGAATATATTTATAAGGAAGAATAAAGGAAAAGAAGAACAGACTATCTGACCATTAAAAGCTTCAGCTTTAAATCAATCACTATGAAAAAATTAATTGTGTTCTCTAGACAATTAGCTATTAAAGATAAGACCAGGCCCATGTGTGTGTGTGTGTGTGTGTGAGAGAGAGAGAGAGAGAGAGAGAGAGAGAGAGAGAGACAGACAGACAGACAGACAGACAGGGACAGTCAAAGAGAGACAGAGAGAGAGAGAGACAGAGACAGAGACAAACAGAAATCTGTGTTCATATAACATGTGTACAAGTTATGATTTCTCTCTGCACAAACAATAGACAGCAGTCTAGGGAGAGAATAGGAGTATGAGCTCCAGATATATCTCAAGGTTGCTGAAGGATTTTATTTACCTACCTGTTTTATGTGGTGTTCAAAATCAGGGGCTGAGGTAGGTATATGCTTAAGTGTTTTTTAAGTGTATTACTCTAAGCCATTGGTTCTGGAGACCAGGGGTTTGATAGAGTGTGCCACTGGTTTGTATGAAACATCTGATCAGGATTTGTGTAGGATTTGAGATTTTGAGGGAGGAAAAAAGAAGTTGATGGGTAAGTACATTTTGACACTAGGAAATGGAAACAAACTTTTTCATGACTGTGATGTGCTTCTGAAAAATATTGTGTATCTAGAGTGTCCATGATACACATTCCATCAGAAGAAAAAATTATTTCAGGAAATTTTAAATTGAAATCAGGTTTCTGTCAGTAGAAAAATCAGTAAGTGAAATAAGATGACTACTGTTCTTCTCAGCTCCCTTTACTGTACATTGGCCCAAGAAACTGGCCAATTCACTGATGCTGAAACTTCAGGGATTTGGGCATCGTCAAAACTTGAAATAATTACCAAAATAACTCACCTTTCATAAGCTTTAAGGACAGATTTATGAAATGACTGTTGTTATTGTTTTAGTTTGGATGGAAATGATCTAGGTCAGAAAACTAGTAACAATACATATTACTTGTTTGTTTTCCATATGAGCAAAATGTGAATTTTAATGTGAAGGAGAATAAACACATAGAGTATTTACATGAATGTTACAAAAAAGTATAGAAAAGAGTAGAGCTATTTTGGATTACTATCTGATTTCATTTGAAAAAAGTGGAAATGTTAAAGCAATGTGATGTTTAGTGGCTTCTTTAGGGGACTCAGGAAAATTTTCATCTATTGTTAAATCAGTTCAGCCTGACTTCAGACAAGTTAATACACAGGATTAATAAAAGACAAATGATGAAGATCTTTAAAATTAAATGAATATAATGAAAATATCTTTGAAGGTGCTGATATAATTATTCATCCAGTCAACCAGAGTCCACGTTGAGAAAGATTCTGAGCTAAGGAAGCTGAAAAATAAGTGAAATGATTAGAATAAAAATGTTTATGAAATTTATCAGTTCTTGAGAGTGAAGATAACAGATACCTAGAAAAAAGAAGGAGCTTAAGGATTTTAATGTAAACCCTTTATAGGAACTCACATGTGAAGGAAGATCATTGTACAGTGCATCAAATAGCTGGCTCAAAAATTAGTAGCTTGCCCATTGCCTGACATATTAGGTATGTCATCAACCAATATATACTGTTATTGTATGAGTCCATAAGAGTTCCAAGGGACTATGAGAGGGTATGACAATGGGTTTAAATTGACATAAAGAGATAGGGAATGCATGTTATAGCTTGGTATAAATATAGTGAAGGACTTGGACTTGTCAGATTCATTCTTGAATGCTTTAAGATTCTTATAGGGTGAGATCATGTGTCCAATCTCATCAGCAATGCAACTGTAGGTTATGTGAATAGTAATGAAGTATTTAAATGAGGAAGGAGCCCTTAGGGCCTGTCTAAGAGTCACATGAGATCTCTAAACTGTACAGGAGAGGATGACATATCAAGTAGGGAGCTGACAAGCACACAAGAAATATTTGTGGAAGCTAAGAATATTTAACTTGTAGAATAGCATTGACAGAAGGAAGGGGGACTTGACATCTTCAAGTAATCAGAGTTATGCCTTATGATTCTCACAATCTAATGCTATTCATAGCCCCTGGAGAAATAATTATGATAAATGTGTAGATGTTATAAAGGAATACAGCTTTGAGTATACATTTTTAATTTTAAACCTACATGTGACAAAACAGCTGTTTTGTGGAAAAATATTCATAATCTTCAGAGAAGTTCAAATAGGAATGTAAAGATGGTGACGAGAAGAAATTCAAGCATCAGATGTATGACCAGAGAATCAGAGTTTTCAAAGCATTTTGGCACATCTTTTATTTTACCACTAAAGGAAAAAGTGTTTGGTTCCAAGGTAAAGCTTTAATTATTTTTTAATTTAATTGTGTGTGAAACAATGGAGATTTTAAACTGAAAAAAGAATAATGAAATAAATTGTTAATGCTAGTTAGATGACCCACCTAACATTTTTAAGGATAAAATAGATTTTGTGAAATTATCATACATTTGAAAATCTAAGCCTACTTAATACACCTTTAAGCATTATTTTTTTTGGAGTGACATAGTGATCAGTTCATCAAGTATAAAAAAATAAATTGAAATATGCCTGTGGTCAGTTATGAAAGAACATGGCTCACACCTGCTGAATCATTAACCATAATTCTCCACATATGCAGGCCACTGCTTGCTGATTGTGGTATAGAAAGGGTATGGTTTCTCATTTCTATTCTTTCTTTATTGTCTATTTCACACATTCATGTGCATATAGATATAAAAAATATAATAATCATAAACTTCCTTTTTCATGCATTTCTTATGACAGATACTGTTCTATGTACTGTACAGTACTTAAGACTTGTAATTCAAAACATAACAGCATAGTGAGAAATAAATTTTCTAAGAATAGTATACTAGAATGGAATGTTTATATAGTTTGAAGCAAATGTGACTTGACAGCATGATAGATGATTTCCCCTTTGGCTAAAGAGCATTGCGTCCCATCAATGCCAGTTTCTAACAAGACCAACATGTAACAGAATAATATTCACTTGGAAACATCTGACCCCTCTGTGCTTCACTCAGTGAAGCTGTATCCTGTAGTATAGCTCTTGACATTCACACCCTTAGCAAAAGGAGAAACTGAAATCACTCTAAATTTAAAAATAGGATTCTAAAAAAATTGATGTAGGAAAATGTGTATCAAATATAACAATAAAGTCTTTTTTTTTTTTACATAACAACTACCATAAGGTGGATCTTAGAATACATGATGTTCTAAAAACTAATATTTCTAAAAATCATTAAATCAGGAAATTAATGACATTTATATCTGGGAATCAGGCAAATGATTGACAGTTTCACCTCTTTGTCTGGTCTTCTATATACAATCTTTATATGTAATTAAAAGCAGTTAAAAGTACAGATTAGTCTATTTTGATTTTGTCACTACATTTAGCTAGTTCATTTTAATTATCTAAATTTCAGGCTATTTAATTATAAGGTATGTTATGGAATTCAATCATCTAATTGTTAATAATATGTACATAGTGATGAATTTGCTGAACAAGTGAATGAATGAATGAATGAATGAATACATATTCAAATGACAAGCAAAAGTGTACAGAACATGTAAAAGTACATAGCTTGGTTATGTAAGAAATAAACTATTCAGTATGAAATGAAAAAAAATCAAATCATTTTATCTTTACAACTAAATAATCTGTTGCTAATGAAATTATTCATACTCATTATAAAGATATTATTAAAGGCATTGAGCAATTCTTCTACTTCATAGACAAACAAAATTATATGTTAGTGGTAAATCTAAAAGTACAAGAACAGTAGACAGGAAAAACACCTATAAACATATTTGCTCAAGTAAATGTCAAATGCAATTTTATTATGCTGGAAGGCATCTACAGAGGTCCTTTTCATTCCCTAAGACAGAAGGTGGAGAAGTTTTTTTTTTTTTTTTTTTTTTTTTTTTTGTTTTTTAATATAAAACAAAGCAGTTTGGGGGCTACTGACATATGCATGTACCTTCCTGTGAATATTCATGGAATACTCATGAATACTCATGTTCATGTAAAGGAAAATTTGGAAAGAGATCTTAGAAGAGGAAACATGAGAAAAGTGGGAAGATCCCGAGACTTTTTGGTTTTTGTTTCTCAATGATAGATGTTGCAAGGGACTTGAACTTAGTAGACTAGAGTCCACCAAGGACCAACATTCCCATCCAAAATATTTCTGCTTTTAATACCACATAAGGATGCATGTGCTCATGACAGAACTCAGTATTCCCCTTCGTCCCTTCCTCTGGACTCCCCTTTACTATTTTATGTTTGCAAAAACAATTTAATCACACAGATTTTATTTTCTTTAAAATACTACAAACAGGCGAACTCTACATCATCTTGTGGAAGTGTCTCAGAGTTTACCAAGAGAACTGAGCGAGAGGCTAAGAAATTGGCTGTTCTCATGCCTCCCTTGGGAGTGGTGTATGACAAGTATTATAAAATTGGTCTTCTGGGAGAAAAAGCCCTGATTTGCTGCATTAGCTGAATTGTGTGGCCGATTTCAAGATAACAGCATTATGTCACTGAAGGAAGAATTGGGGACATGTGTGCTGCATTCCCATGCAGATATAATATAAATAACCCTAAGCAGAGATAAAATCAAAATATAATGATATTATGATGAAATGGTAGGTTTAACATATAACTTTGTTCAACATCATTTAAATAGGGGATCATGCAACTATTTTAGTGAAATCTGTTTAAAGATGACCTATGTTGCAGAGGTTTCTAATAATTTGAGTCAGTTCTTATGAACCAGTACAGGATGACTGCAATATAGTATTGTCCTTGTCCAAGGAGACCAATGATTGCGTTTTAGCTTTGCACATTATACCAAGATGGGTTTTAACATATTAAAGACGCATGAAAGCTGTTAAGTTAATGAGATATAGAAGTACATGCAAGACATCTGCATCTTTGTGTTGCTATTTGAGAGCACAAATTTCTTGCATGGGAGAACAGCAGAATCATAAGTATATTTGTGGTATAGAGGAAAGGTATTTTAAATCAAGGTTCTTGTTGAAAGGAAGTGTAGGTTCCTTGAGGTTTGCAAACTTCAGTTCTGCTCACCCCAGGTTTTACTTTCCAACCTGGGGCTCCTGGCTCATACCTCTGCTAATTCAGTAGCTGTCACCTGAAGTGCCAGGACAGTCCAGATGATAAATAGTGTCAGTGTTACCTGCAGCTGAAAATTAGGTTTGCTGACCCACTTTTCATAAAACAAAATATTGTTTTATTAAATAAAAATAAAATACTTTGACTATATTGAAGTAAAGTTTAATGAAAAAGGACCTAGCCCTCTCTAAATAGTAGGCAGGGAACAGGACTGCTTTTGTAAAAGTTGCTCAGTCCCAGGACTGAGTTTCTTAGCAATGGCTAGTGTCAGGGAAGTATTGCCATCAAGTAATCTAGTAAGCTCTTATTTCACTGGATGAGTTAAATAATGATGACTGTTCTATGTATATACTCAGTGACTGTTTATTGTTAAATAATAGAATGAATACTCAAATCAATAAGCAATAAATCCAAGAGTATATCAGAAATGATCTTTCAATTCTTTCTTTCAAAAATTTCAAGTTAAGATAAAATTTGGAATTTTTAAGAAAAAAAAAAACAACCGAGCATTTGCTCCTGTGGATAGCATATTATTTGACTGACAGATGCCTCAGTAATGGTTTTTATTTCTATGATGAAACAGCATGACTAAAAGCAACTTGAGGAAGAAACATTTCAGATTCTAGCTCCATATTACAGTCTTTTATTGAGGAAAGTCAAGACAGGAACTCAAACAGCAGGAACATAGAGGTAGGCATTAATGCAGAGGTCAGAAGGAGAGCTGATTACTGGATTTCCTTCTTGCTTTCTTATACATCCAGGGCAAACAGCCCAAGGGTGTCACTATGCACAATGGACTGAGTCCTCCCGTATCAATTATTATGAAGAAAATGCACCACAGGCTTGCCCATAGGTCAATCTGGTGGGGGATTTTTCTCCATAGAGGTTCACTCTTCCAAAATTGCTCTAGTTTGTGTCATGTTGAGACAAAACTAGATAGCACAACAAAGTTATATGTGTTTTGTCTAAATGAAACACGATATAATTTTATTTAAAGTACAAAAAGAGAAAGCACAACTCATATATTTAAAAAGTCATCATGAGGCATTTGTTTACATAGCAATCACCATTGGGTGTGCCTCCTCAACTTCAAAATAAAATAGAAAACTAACTCTGTAGTGGTTACTGCCTCGGTGAAAATGTGAAATGATTTGTCAAGTTGATTTTTCTGAAAGCTGAGAAATAATTGGATACATGGCCCTTGAGGTGCAACATGATAAAGAGGGAAAGGGAAACAAAAGACAATGAAATTTAGTATTTGATCTAGGAAACATATTTGTATTTGTAGAAGACAAAATTAATTCTTCCTTATTGCATTAAGATTAGTTATGTAGCCAGGCAGTGGTGGCACACATCTTTAATCTCACCATGTGGGAGGCAGAAGCAGATGGATTTCTTTGAGTTCAAGGCCAGCCTGGTCTACAGACTGAGTTCCAGGACAGCCACAGTTACAAGAGAGAAACCCTGTCTCAAAAACCCAAACAAACAAACAACAACAACAACAAAAAAAAACCTTCAAGATTAGATATGTAATGTGATAGTCAGTTCTCTGAAATGCTGAATATTAAGCATTCTATAAATTACCTTCCCCTACAAAAATCACTGTATCTGAAAATTCCATCTGAAATCAGAAAAGTTTTTAGGAAAATCCTTTGGGAAAAATAATGATGATAAAATATTCAATTTCCTACGAAGACTTTTCCAGGGGAAAGAGTGACATCTTAGAAAACTTTAAAAAGTTAATGAAGGGAATCAGGTTCTGTGTGGAAAGGCAACATATAAACAAACTGAATCTATCATTTTCTCTACCTCAGATGATATTGAGAATACAGGCAGACTTATTGAAGTGGGGATCCTTTTTGCTTTGTTTTGTTTGATTAGTGTCTGGTTTGGGTTTCAAAACAATGTACCACCCTATAACACAAAATGACCTGCAACTCATTATAAACGATAGGTTGAAACTCTGAAATTGTATACCAGTCTGCCCTCAAAGGCACAATCATCATCTTTGCACCAGCCTCCCATGTGCCACAGTGTGCTTTTTAATGAGATTAAACTCAGGCAACCTGGGGAAAAGAGATATAATATTCAAGTTTGGAGATAAAGGAAGCTATACCTTAAGAGGTACTCTCATATTTAGACAGGTATACTATTGTCTGAAAATGTTTCTTCTATAATCACCCAATTTGTGCACCTTTGGCTTAGCTTTGTTTATTATTGAAATTAATATGGATTAATTGTATAATGTGTGCTCACATTATGACTTGTATTTGCTCTATGTTTATCATCTATTTCTGCATAGTTCCAGAACAATGCTGCTAGATAATTAGACTTTATTTGATTGCCAGCAAACCTTAGGGGCTGAGATAAGGGCTCATTTTTGTAATTCCAATTTTTGCCTGAAAACTTTCAATAACAAATGCATTCTATAACTTTAGATTGAGAAAAAAAATAATTACATTTGGAAATGCCCCAAATTTTTAAGTTAGTTTACCAAGGTCTTCTGAAGTATCAGCTTTGGTCTCTTGACAAATTGTTGTTTTTCCTAATTGTTGTTTTTTTTTTTCAGAGAAAAATACATAAGTTTGAGATGCAGAATCTTCCAAATAGGTTTGTAAGTGATGAGGTAGGTGTATTATGCATTAATTACTTTTCTGTTACTCTTGACAAAACATCAGACATTAGATATAGGAATTGTATATCTTGTATCACAGTTTCAGATGGTTTAGTCCATTAATGCTTAAACAGATTATCATGGTGGATGGAACTTGAGGTGGTGGAATGCTGAAATGGAGATCAATAGAGTGCATCAAGAGTTAACACACACACAAGGATCTACCCCAATTACTTATTTTATGCAGCTCAGTTTTATGTCATGTTTCTAGGACTCTCAATAATTGTGCTACCCTCTGAGGACCAAATATTCAAATCATGAAACAGTGAGTGACATTACATACTCCAGATCAAGCATCTTCCTTCACTCTTCTCTCTCCACGTTCCTGGATCTGACTCACCCTCTATTACCTACACAGGCTCCACAGAATGGGTAAACCTGTCTCCTAATCACTAATCTTAAGCTCACATTCTGCCTTGAAGATCATAAACCACTTGAAGGCATTCTGTTCCCAGATGTAGTGTAGTAAAATGATCAGCACTCATAGTCTATTCCCAATCAAAGTGTCATTTCTCTGTGTGTTTCTGGCACATTACAGAGCTTTTAAAAGCTTCAGGGTTCTTTGGAAAGTACTGGTAATTAAATAATTCCATTTTCTCATTATTTGTCACCTTCCAGATCCCCTGTACTTAATTTTGCTTTCTTAGGCAGTTGAAAGGCCATGATATGATGGTTTGTTTCAATTGTTGACTTGATGACTGCAATGTAGAACCATCTGGGATAAGAATCTAAATGTGAAACTGGCTAGATTAAATTGGTCTGTTTCCATGTCTGTGAAAGATGTATTAATAGGATTGATTGAAATAGGAATACCCATCCTGAATGTGATAAGCACTATTCCATGGGCTGGGCTTTCAACTAAATGAAACGTAGAGAGAAAGGTGAGCACTACCACATATGGTAACCTGTTGTTCTCTGCTCTTGACAGTGGATGTCATGTAATTCTTTCATGAGGCTGTTGTACTCCCCTCTATAATTGATTGCAATATAGAATTGCGAGTCAAATAAACCCTTCTTTCCTTATGTTGCTCATGTATGTATACTTTATTAAAGCAATAGATAAAGAAGCTAAAACAATGGGCCTCCTTGTTTTCCAAAACTTTTAATACTCTTGATCACTTTCTTGACAAAATACCCAAAAGAATAAACTCCAATTCTTTGCCCACACCATACTAGCAAACAGATAGTCAGTAATGGAAGAAAAATAAATATAACTGTAGTGTTAAGTTTCACTTTAAATAGATCATAGTCTTGAATATTCAGTCAATATTGCCCAACAATTATAGCAGCATGAAAAATCAGCATTTATCACTTTAAACTCAGATAACTATTTCTATTTTCTCATTTTCAAATACTCACTACTTTCTTGTGCAAGCCATTGTACTGTGATATTGACATTTTCTTGGACTAGTCATCTACCCAGCTTCAAAAGGACAAGTTTCTACAGGACTCTCTGATCTTGCTTCAGTTAGCAAGACTGAACAGACTGTGCCCTTATTAATTTACTAGGTCTTATGCCATCTGGTCTACCAATAGGAGTGCATACTTGTATTCTTCTATTTTCTGCATGGTTACTTTCCACCTTTATTACATTATTTCTAAAATTTTTAACATCTTAGAAGTTTGTAATCAAAGCAACCAAAATGACCAAAACAATAAAATTTCTCTCACATAGTTTATACCCTTTTATTATTTTATCCAACATTTCCCTCTAGTTATAAGAAAACAGCCACAAACCAACATTCACACTGTGAAGTCTCTAGACACTGTGTCTATTTTTAGCCTCTTCCAATTGCAATAATTGTAATGGAATTGTTTAACTATATCCTTTATAAGCACAGGACAGGGTTAACAGTTCCCAACTTCTGTAAAACTTTCTGTCATTAGCTAGTGTAAGGCCATTCCATCGCTTTTTCTCACACTCTCTTCTTCAAGATGACTAATGTGTAATTAGCATCAATTGTATCTTCAAATCATTTCCACCAGTAGCTAGCTTTACTAGAAAGGCTTGCTCTGAGCATGCACAAGGCTAGCCCCATCTCTATTGATGACTTAGATCCTGTTTCATGTCTTTCTACATCCTCAAAGCCAACCCGTATCATGTTGATATGTCTAACTTTTTCACAGAACATACCATCTCTCGTGTTAATTATTCAATTGTTTATGAGCCTAATACCTGTTTCAAGTGTAAATAAACCCTCGGAAATAATGGTGTTTGATCACCTTTCTTTGAAGCTTTTCTAGCAATAAACAAAGCTCAGAATTTCTATTCCAGTACTCAATTTCATGAACAGCACTTCCAGGAGTATGAGGCATAAATGAAGTAATAGTCGAATTGCTGAGCACACTGCCAGGCACAGAACACCTGCTGTGCTTTAATGACTTCCACTATTAGTTGCTCATTAAACATGAGTCAATAATATTTACTCCAGTTATTCATATCAGTATGTTAAATCTCACAGATAAAATACTTCCCTTTTTATAGTTTTAAACACATTTAAGCCTATATGAGGGATTTTTTTTTACGTAAGTGAACATTTTTCAATCTCTAAAATCAAATCACATAGTGCCTTCATCTACTGGCAGGAGTGGACCTATTCATGTTCTCTGACTAATCAACCATTCCAACTATAAGGGCAACTTCCATGAGCTAAATTAAAATCAGAGACCTTATCACTAGACCTAGGTTCATTTAATTTAAGCCTATTATTAAACCTCCCTCTTTTCAAAAATGTATGACTTGAAGGAAATCTCATTAAACTTCATGGAAAGACTATGGCAAGCTCTGACTGCAGAGCCAACCTGAAATATGTACATTAGAAATGTGAATAATAAAGTTTAAATTATAGGTAATATGAGAATGAAACAAAAACTCTAAAGGGAGAGATTCTGTCATATATTTTAATCTCTTTGTTGAAATCTCTTATGCACATATACTAAACAGCAGTGGTTGTAACAAATTTGGAAAGGGTAAAAATCTATCAATACTATTGTACAAACAGAATCTAAAATATACATTTTAAATGTTTGAAACATGAATAATGAGAAGATCCCATAAATTCTCTGCTAATTCCTGCTTACACAAATAAAAAGTTCACACTGCTTTTGAGATTTAACCATGTATTAAAGCTATTGAAACTCACAATAGACACCAGAAGGTGGTCTCTGGGAACAATAAAAGCTGCTGGATTCTCCTGCTCTCAGCAGCCATTGGCCACCTCTAGTTCTTTATCTAGAGTGGGACGATGCATATTTTCTCCCGTACACATTGTATCATCAACAACTGTCATCATACTGGTCTTGTTCTGGCAATAATATTGCTGAAATTTCACTGATGGATTTCCTCTGTCATGCCTAGGAGGCACTATCTAGCAAAATGTGTCCTGATCCTCTTGCTCTTAAAATATTTCTCTTCTCTATGCTATAATTTTTCCCTGGCATTAAATATAAGTGTTGAATTGCACACAGATCTGTGGAGGTGAACAAACTCTTGCATAGGATAATCATTCTCTGGTAATTAGCCCTGGACACATGTATTCACACTTCAGAGTAATACTTAAAGTAGAGAGTATGAATTTGTAAGGGTGTATGGGAGGAGCTATAGAGTACGAGACGGTGTCATGAGGGTATAAATTAAACAGATGCACTGCTCATCTAAGAAATTCTTCAAAAATCATTTTGCTCATGCTGGCAAGGATACGGCAACCCTGATCCATTGCAAATGGAAGTGCAAACTTTTACAGTCACTGCAGAAATCAGCAGGCTGGTTCTTCAGGATGCTGGGACTAGATTTAAATCAGGACCTAGCTATACAACTCTTGGACATATACTCAAAGGACTCTACGTCCTACTGCAGTCACTTGCACAACCATGTTCCTCGCTGCCCTATTCATAATAGCAGAAATTGGAAACAGCCTAGATGTTCAGCAATAGATGAGCAATAAGAAAAATGTCATATGCTTATAAAATTGGAATATTTTTCAGTGGTTAAAAAAATCATAAAAGTATTAGGTACATGGATGGAACTAGGAAAAAAAACCTAAGAGGTAACTAAGACCCAAAATGACAGACAGATATGGTATGTATTCTCTTATATGTGGATAGTGGCTTTTAAGCCTTTGTTAGTCATGGTACAATCTGAATAACCACAGAGTTTAGATATGGAGTAAAGAACTAAGAGGTAGTGAAAGCTTACACAGAAAAGGAAAACAGAATATAAGGGATCCTGAAAGAGGAGGATTAAAGGAAGAAACAGAGAGAAGAGAGAGGTAGGGAAGTGACTGTGGGGAAGGACAGTAGTCATTTGACGGGTCACAAGAAAACCTAGAATTGTAGATGTCTCCAAAAATGATATCAAATACATAATATAATATATACATAATATAATAAAATAATATATATAACAATGTTATCAAATATATAGTATAAATAATACCTATATATCATATATATGTAATATATATAAAATATGTATATGATAGATATGAAAGAAATCTAAATGAAATAACCAAATAACAAGTGAGACAAAGTCCTAAGTGAAAAGTTCCAGTGCCATAAATGAGTTATATATAATTGAGTTTTTGGTAAAAGAGGCCCTACAGAACCTCTGGGTATCTCAGACTATTGCCAAAATTATTGGTTTCTCTCCACAAACTGATTGCAAGATTCTATTGCTGAGAAAATAATATTTATATATCCCATCAAACATGAAAAAGTTGAGCTGGTGTCTGCTTCTGCTTAGAATCCCATTCCCCCATAAACTAGTGTCCATGATACTGGAAGGTATTCCAAGTGAGTACCAGATGAAAAAGATAATCACCAACTATGGTCCAGGCCCTTTGATCTACAATGGTGACCTGCCTGAATGAAACACTACTGCAATAGTGGCACAAATATTGAGAAGTAACCAATAACTATCTGATTATACTTAAAGCCCACTCTCTGAGATAGGACCCCTCCTGGACACTTCTCAAGTGTACAAGAATCTAAGAATAGACAAGTCATAGATGTAGGTGAAAACCAAATACTATCGTCCTTCTAGCAATAAAATGACCCTTGAAGACATTCTGCTTTACCCACAAAACAGTCTCTCAGTCAACCAGCATCAGAGAAGTATTCTCTTGCAGAGATGGCACTCTAATACCTATTAAATCAAATGTGTTGGTAGATAAAACAAAGTTCCTTACTTAGTGTATGTAAGTCTGGTAAAAGAATATATGGAACCAAATATCACTCATTGTGTTGTTCCAGAAGATTTCTTTATACAGGCCACCGTCCTGTGCTCACTTGGCAGCATGGTGAGCAGAATATGTGTGTAATAGGTAATAAAGTAATAAACATTGGCTGACTTACCCTTGAATTAACCACTTCCAGTGAGACATTCTGAGGTGGAGCGCTTGGCACTGAAAGGAATCAAACAAGGTGTGAAGGTTACTGCCAAATGCTTGACAAAGAAATTCCTGCCCACTGATATAAAGAGAAAGTGTCTCTTTTTTAAATTGTGTGGTGAAAATTCAATAACATAATGCAAACAAGTGATCCTTCTCAATTTTCCTACAGAGGGGAAAATTAAAAACTTGATTATTTTTGTCTCGTGGGGTGGGTCAGTGAGTTATCCATCTATAGAGCCCCAGAACTATTTTGCAAAAGAGCACCAGCTGTGTTAGCAAATACGACCATCTAATTACAGTTCTGTGATGACCTTCTTGGTGGAGCCTATGAAAACACAGGGGAGATTTTCTAGAGTGGCTTTTAAGGATTATCAAACTGTGCTTTTCAGAATCTGCATGGTTTATGGTGGAATAGATCATTGTAATAGACACCTGGGTTACTTAATTCCTATAATGCCATCATTGTCTCCTAGAGTGTGAAAAAAAGGATATTTTTTCTCATTTTTTAGCTGTTTATAATTAAAATTATATGACACAGAAACAAGCAAGTTTCCAAATAATATGTGGCCCATATATTCTATTAACAACAACACAAAAAAGTGTATTTCTCACTGGACATTTTCTAGCTATGTCATCGTTGTTTCCAGCATTTAAATTTTTTTAAAAAATTTATATCAGAAAGAAAAAAAATACAGCTCCCTTTTGATACTTGTAATGAATGTTAACTAAATCCAAAGTGTAAGTTTCCTGCCATGTCATCCATTTGAAGACAGCCATTGACTAGGTTGCTGTTATGTATCCAGAAAGGTCCTAGTCTGGTGGGTAGAACTGCAAGTGAATAAGGCTCCTTGCCCACAATAAGGTCAGAAAGAGTATTCAATCGCCACTTAGCATTATCCATCTATTAAATGATGTCCTTATTTTCACTTGTGATGCACTGGTGAATGTGATAGGGATGAACCACTCATGCTGTTTTCACAACTCCCAGGGCCATTCTCTGGCCATGCTTCCTCTTTTTTTCAGGAAAATTGAGCAGTCTGTAGGTTTTTTTTTACAAGGTACTAATATTTTATCCTGACTTAGTTATGCTCTATACTGATTTTTGCCTGAAAATTATTCACCATCAGGGCATGCTGTATTCCTTACTAATTTCTATATTCTTCAAGCTGACATCCAATTAATAAGTATTGAATCAGTGACTAGTTGAGAAATGAAGATCTGCTTAAGGATGGGTTCCTGGATCTTTGTGAGCACGATGGAAACTGCAACGATTTGTTTTGCTTTGAATTGATCTTATTATTTCCATGTTTGATAAAGATTGTATCCAATCTATTCTGTGATAAAATATCAGAGGCATATGTTTATGAATTAAATAACTGAGTATTCTTCAGTAATAGCACATAGTTTAGGGAAGACCTCAGCTGTTTTAGCTAATATTATGACTTTTAACTAAGTATAGAATGAAACTTTCACGTGGCATGGTGAAGTGTTTTCCAAATTTTAATACTATATCATCAATACAGAGTATACTGTTAGGCTTATGTACAAATCCAGGGAGCAGAGGTTGAAATAGCAGATTAAATAGCAGAGATATAACGAGTTTAAAAATTATTTTAAACTCAGAACTTTAGATACAAATTTTGCATTTCTGGTGTTTAAATTGAAGTATAGGTTGACATTTATTATATATTAATTAGTTTTACTTAATTTGTCTGAGTGTAACTAATATATTTATAGCAGCAATTGCCATTTCAACTTTTGCCCTTGGTGAAAATTAGAGTATAACATTGCTTTACCTCACGTAATTCCAAAAACTTCTGGAACATATTTTCTTTTGAAATCAATCTTTGGAAATGATCTGTTATGATGTGAATCTACAGCAACTACTGATGACTGTATTTTGAACAAAAGATTAGGTGAGTTAGAGTTCTTTATTTTTCAGGGGTCTGTGTGTCTCTAAGTGATGTGACATCTTCAAATGCCACTTTAAGGTTTTGTTTCTGTTGTTGTTGTTGTTTTTTGTTTTGTTTTGTTTTTTTTTTAATAGTAGTTAACTTCAAATTTCTAATGTGCCAAAAACGGACTGAGGTGATAAAGAAGTATAACTCACAATTTTAGAAGCATCAAAATTACTTTTATTAAATATGAAAATTGATATAATGAAACTTCCAAAGACTTCAATTTGGTAGTATTGATTTATTTTGTCAGTTTTTCTACAATAAAAAACTCTCTTAGTCCACTATTGATAGAGGTACTAGTGCCCGACCTCGTTCTATCTTGTGAAGTCATACCTTGTTTGAGTGGTAACCTTAGGAGGACTGTTATTTTTGTTGCTGTTGTTTGTTGTTTGTTCTTTCTTTGTTTATTTTGTTTTGTTTTGTTTTTTTGTTGGGGAGAAGCAGGGTGCCATGGGAGCATGGATGGTGGTGGAATGCAAATCTGAGGGAGAAGGGAGATGGGAGATGGAGGAAACTGGGATGATTTGTGTGGGTTTGGGATGTATTTTATGAGAGAAGAAAAATAAAATAAATTTTAAAAATATTTACCATCTCCCCCCAAAAAGATGAGGGGAGATCACAATCACATATTTCTTAAGACATCTCAGTTTCTGAGGCATTTGAATTTAGCCCTGAGAAATACATGCTGCCATGTTCATATATTCATTCACCGAAGTAACCCATGATTGAATGTGTCCCTTTAAAAAATTATTTATATGAGACACCTATCACAAAATGAGAAATGTTTCCATATTGAATCCCACCTGTTTGCCTCCTAGAACACATCACTTGGTTCTGTTGTCAATTACTCTTTCGTTGTTAACTGGTTGCTTTGTCATTTTGGTGTTTGGTGTTTGGTCATTTGAGGCTCTCCCAGTGTACCTAGGATGACCCACATCTTCCAGCCCTTGCCCCTCCCCCCAAGTGCCAGAACTACAGGCTCACATCACACACACAGCTTTCTGTCACTTTTTTAAACATAGTTTTGTAATTTACAAAGAAATAGTCATTATAGAAATGATGGGGAAAGTGGCTGATGACTTGAACTAGAAAGAGGCAGTAAATTCTAGTTATAACAGTTGTAAGCATAAACTTAAGCTTAGTTTGCCCATGAAATTTTCTTCCTCCTCTTGGATGTGGATCTGCAGAAAATTATAGTTTATTTAGAATAATTAATAATGACCCATTTAATGCAAGAATTTCAAGAAAAGTGTTTTGGAAAAACATAATACCTACTGTTAAGTGATTTGAGTATGTTGAAGATGTGGGTCATTGCTAACCAATGGCATACTAAGGAAAGGAACTTGAAAGAAACAATATGCCTCTACCTAGTAAAAAAAAAATATTTAAAAAGAGCTAAATTAGAAATGACAGCTAATCTGGATAAAAGTATTCCCAAGCAATTTAGCAGGCTTGGAACACAATTAGGATAATGAGTTTAGAAAATAAATTTCTCACATCTAATTTTGTCATGTACATTTTTCTCTTTGCCAGTATCAATTCTTATGGGACAGTTTCTTTCAACTATTGTCCTCTTTAAAACGCAGGTGCGTTTATATATAGTTATATCCTTAATTAGTAGCAGTCCCCAAATTGTGAAATCTTATAATTTATTTTTATATGAAATCATTGTAAATTTTTTTTTATGAAACGGTCTAATTAATGCAACACATTAACCAAGTTTGTTGAAACATGTAAGCAGTTACAACATTATCCTACACATATAATGGAATCAAAAATCAGAAACACATATAGACACAAACAACAAGTCTTAAACACTGATATGCATGCCATTCATTATTTTCTTGTGTGCGTAGTATCCTATTTCATTTTAACTTATAATACAAAATATCAGAAGAGGCCAATGCTGTGTGACTAAAGAATTGGAAACAGGAGGAGAGCAATGAATGTAAAATAATCCAAGTAAATGCGACACGTGACCTCAGCGTGAGTCGGTCCAGCAGAGAAGAGAAAACATTAGATAAAGTAGACAGAAGGGACCTGGGTAATGTCAGGGTGGAAGTCGAGAGCATGTGGTTTATTGGAAATTAAAGGGGATGAGTTGGTTATAAAGGTGGTTACAAATGAGGTCAGGGTGCCCGGACAGGAGTACCCCAGAGTGCCTCGTTTCTTTTTATCAAATCCATCTGATAAAGAAAATTTCGTGATTTTCCAACAATGAGATTTACTTGGAGTTACAGTTACAGAATCCTTCTTCTTAAGTGACAGACGTTTTTCTAGGCACAGCAGCATTTTCAGATGATAATTCTTGGGCTAATGAGTAACAATCTATCTTTCTCACTTATGACATTTAAAATCAAAGTGGAGAACAGGGCCGCAGTATTACAGTTCAAAATGTGAATGAAATCTACATACATTATGTAAAATATTCATTTTCATTTGTTTTTCTTTTATTTTTATAATTATAAGCTATGAAGTAATTTATTCAGCCAGTGCATAGTCTGATCTGTCTGGAATAACAGAACCAGACGATTGGGTAGAAGAATTGCATTAAAATTAATACCGAAGTGGCCTAACATTAAAATATCTTTTTAAGCGAAATTGCAAATGAGCATGACTGCCTGTTCTCTTTGCACTCTCCTTAAAAACAGGCACGTCTTTCTTCATGCCATTGGTATTCTGTGAAGTATCCACCTTGATGCTTTCCAAGATTAAAGAATGCCAGACCAAGAATCAAAACTTGAAGACATTTTAAACCAAAGTATCAATAATTTATAGAATTAAACATACTAACAGGAAGCCCACGCTGACTAAAGCTGGCTCTTATTCTTTTTTAGTATTCATGGAAGCCACCTCTGCAATTCCATACCTGCCTGAATCCCCACAGGCCCTTTCTAAACTGTACACTTACCTGCAAGTTTATTGAATTTCACAGGCTTCTATTATCATTCCTTCCTTTGGTCTCCAGTCCCCGGACCCCGACACTATGCAGTCAAATCCATTATCTTCATTAAGATTTCTTCCTCCCTTTAATTTCCTTTTTAAAATATATCTAATCTTCATTTGTTAGGTAAGATGAAATGAAGTTGTGCATTTCATGCTCACTTCTAATATTGTAAGTGCAGGTATATTTAACAAAAAATCCTTGGTATATTTTCCAATTAAGTGATATAGACAATCATTTATACTTTAAATTCTGCACATTTTAAAAAATGATAAATGAAAGAAACATACCCCTCTATATTAGTCCACATAAATAACAAATGTGTTTTCTTTGGAGCATCTAGAAAAATGAGCAGATACATGCACAATAATAGTAGCCACATTTTGGGGATTATCCACTAATCCATCTTGTTTCAGTATATGTATCTGAATTGCCAATTTAAATTTGACTACAGTACTATGAAAAAGTTGCCTACATTTCATATTTATGACAAAATATTATCAATAATATTAGTTCAGAAGCCCTCAGAACAGAATCAATAACATATATGCAACAGTTTTTTTATTTCATAACAGATATGGGAATAGAATCTCACTGTTTATCACTTACCATCTGAAAGTGTAACCACTGTTATATCGTCAGTAGATACTCCTGGCCCATAACGATTATAAGCTAGGAATCGAAGTGTATATTCCGTGAATTTTTTCAGGCCTTCCAGTTTATAAGATAGTCCATCAACCTCTATATTCTGGAGACATAAAATGCCAGAATCGTTATTAAAGAAGCACATTAAAGCAGAAATGGCAGCCGTTCTGTGCAATCAGTGAGTTGAATGTTAGACACTTGCTTGTAGAAGCACACTCTATCCCTTTAATGAATTGCTGTAAAACCATCCTTGTGTCACACGCTCCCCACTAAAGTCCAAACTACTCTTCAGACTCCCTGTTAAAACACCACCAGGCAATTTTTATAGTCATTAAGCTTTGATTTGTTTAACACCACCCAGAGAACTAAATAGTATAGTTTATTCTCCCCACATCAAAACCCTAACAAGTAGAAGGGACAGAGATTCATTCCTGTGTCCCAAATTAAATAATTCACCAAGCAATCACAGATTGTCATTTGCTTGATGAAATATACCCACAGATACTGAAACTGTCAGACACTTTGCCACCAATTTTATGTCCTCAAATACTATGGTATAGAATGAAACTGTCCTCAGTACTTCACAGCTGCAGTAGGGAGGTACTGAAGCGGAGGTCTTGGAGGAATCAGAGCCAGTGCTTGCTAAAAGGAGCCACCATTTACTTCTATGTGATGATTCCCAGAGCACCAATAACATTGAGCTTATTGAAACGAGCTGCAGAAAGGCTTGTGTAAAATTGGATAAGAAGCATAGTTTAAAAATGAGTCAAAAGTAACATGGGAACAGCCAAGATAAAAAGCAAAATTACCAATTACAGGAGAGCAGCTCATCCAATATTGTCTTATAAAATATCTAAGAGGTAGACCTGAAATATTTCTACTTATGTTTCTGGCAAGTTTGTTTCAAATGACTAATCCTGATCAGACTTTGTATGTGAAAGCATGACAACCATTCCATGACTGGTAAGCTTTACAAACAATATCCTGTGACCATTTCCTCACTCATTAACTCTCGCTCTCTCTCCATATATATATATATAACTTTTCCATATAAAGGTGATAATTTGGAAGCAATTGTCATGCATTTGACTATATACATCATCAAATATTCTTAAGTTTTTCTTGTTTATCCAAAGACTAATTTACTCTTATTCTACTTTAAAAAAAAACTCATTTGTTTCTTTATAGATTTCTATTAAAATCACTAGTTAAAAGATAAAAAATCAAATGGAGTTGGGGAGTATAAATTTCTAAGAATAAGTCTGGAACATAGGATGAAGGGAAGACAGAACAATGTAAAACATATGAGAGTAGAAAGAGCAGCTTGTGTATGGCCGCTGAACACAGAGCAGTTCATTTTTAGGTGGAGTACTGAAAAGGAATATCTCTGAGCACATAATGTAGTTTCTCCATCCTGGCCCAAGATACTATAGTCAAAGCCCAAACTAGCATTCTCACTATGAACTTCACTCCACTGTACTTTTCATCTTTAATCAGCACAGTGCGATTAAATGCTTTAAAATTCCCAGTAATTACTACTTGGAACCCACCAGCTATTCAGTGATTGTGGTAAATGATGAGCTGTATCAGGCTCTAGCTAGTGCCCTATATCTTTGGCCCTAAAGGCCCCCAGGAGATAGAAGGCCTGTGGCTCATTGATTTACCCACCTGTTCTTTTCCTGTGGACACCTCAGTGCAGAACAATCTGTAACCTTGGACTGGACCATTTGCATAGGCAGGGGGTTCCCATGTAATAAGAATTGAGGTAGGTGAGGTAGATACAGCATGCAGGTTTTCTACAGGCCCTGGAACTTGCACTGTATATAAAAGAAATTGATGCAGATAAGATACTTTGCTTTCACAAAACAAACAGATATGTACTTTGTAGAGTTCAAGAAAATAAAGAAATCTGCATTGTTTCTAGAGCTGTATGGAAAACAATGTTAATATATAATATGAAAGAACTAGAATGAAATT
Organism: Cricetomys ansorgei; assembly: GCA_026225945.1. Classification (NCBI taxonomy): domain Eukaryota; kingdom Metazoa; phylum Chordata; class Mammalia; order Rodentia; family Nesomyidae; genus Cricetomys; species Cricetomys ansorgei. Next base: position 6,445,721 of record JAMJFZ010000236.1, on the reverse strand, counting down.
TTGTAACCATTTAGTTCTGTTTCTGGAGAAAGATCGTCTAAGTTGAATTGCTCATTTTTTCTTTATATTATAAAGAGATTGGTAAAAGAGTAGCAGTGATTACAGTAATGACAGAAAGAAGTATGATTATTTTTTATTATTTGTTTATTTTTCTTCTTTTTGAAACCCATCCTCCCCTTCCTTCACTCCTCCCTCCTCCCAGCTTCTTCCTCAGATCTACCCCCCTGTCCCCACCCCTCCCTCTCCCCATAAAAGAGCAGACCAGAAGTACGATTCTTTAATTTAAAGTTTTAATCTAAACTGTTCCCACTCTGCTAGTAGGCTTTCCCTCGTATACTGATAATAGCTGCCATAGGAAAAAGCAAATACAATTAGCACTTTTGAACACTACGATTCTGTTTATTCAAATACACAGCACACCTATGGATAATTCGTCACATAGTCTTTAGGTCAGCAATTTGTCATATGGCTGATTCTAGGTCCTTTAACTTTATTTAAAGGATTTTATTTTCAATTTACATTTCCATTTTCTCTCAGAATCATTAGTTAATCAAAGAAATGTAATTTGTTTACTAATTAAAGTAGATAGCACAGGACCATTATCTCTAATCAAAACACTTCTATTCAATTGTTTCTGAAGAGTCAAATATTTTCAGATTTCTCTGCAAGTAAAAGTCGCTATTTCTCTCTGTGTGTGATTTAATATTTTGAAGGGCAAGTAGATTCCCACTTTTTATGATCCATGATTCACTATCATCTTCAATTGTTTAGGTGTTCAAATTTTTCCAGAGGTGACTGTGAGATTTTCATTAATTTGCATCATCTATCTTTGTAACTGATCCCTTCATTATTTGAGTCTTTTTTGTTCTGGCATAATATTTTTCTGGGTTTTCTTGATTTTGCCCCCATTCTAAAATCATACATTTTTTTTCTAAAGGTTTCCGGTTCCTTTCAGTGGGCATCAGTACTGAAAACTATGCTTTTATTGTGAAGTGTTTTCATTACTACTTCTGTGTAATTGCCTCTAGGTCCTTTTAGTGAACAGTGCTAAGGAACATGCCTATAAGCACACACACACACACACACACACACACACACACACACACACACATGTTAATATATACACTTATATACACAGTCATGTACCACACATATTACCCTTGTGTACTTTTCAGAGGCACTCCAGTCCAGCGACCATTTTTCTATGGCAAAGTTATACTCTGCACACATAACTTAAGGACACATCGTTGTGAATTGGATAATTTCACCATGTGTAACAGTTTAGAATACTATAACTAGAACTGAATTTTAAGAACTGAGACATTTTGCTTCCTGGAGAAAGATAAAGAACTACAGCAAAAAATGTCCATTGGTGCCCAACTACTTCGCCATAGTTCAACATTTTAAAACCAAGTAATGGGAATAAAAATTGTATATGCTTTTGTGTGTACTTAAATATTTATATGAATAATGGAACTATTTCAAGAGGGTTCCTTTCTGAGTTGAAATTTGTTCTGCCGCATAAGAAAAGTGACAGAAGTCAAACCTCAAGAACTAGTAACTTGGTTAATACATGTGCTTAATATGCAGTGGTTATGATTTTGAGGCAGATTTTAAGGATCTCAGCCTTGGTTTCCCAGGGCAAACTAATTCTACAATCCTGGGAGAATAACTTGTGTGCATTGAAATAAAGAGGAAATGATTTTAGTTAGTTTCTGCTCGGCTGTCTCATGATGGTTTGGCAATAAATACTAATAAATAATAAATAATAATAATCTAAATACCTTCTATGTTTCAGTGAGCAGATTTTAAAAAATGAACTTGCTTTTCAGCTGACTGACTAGGTAGGTGGCAACTTTGCAGAGGTACAGTGTTAAGAGTGGGTGCTACACATTTCCTGGGATTAGGGCTGTGGCGTGAGAAACAGGGAATCACTCATCTGCCCAGAGTGAAGCACATGAGAATATGGATGAGCAAGCTAGGAAGTTCCCAGAAAGTCATAGGCTGTGAAATGAAAAGAGAGAGAAGTTGCACATCCATATATTACTCATTGAAAAGATTCATTGACTTTGTAGGAAGCCACACTGAGACTTGGGAACCATGAGAAATAAGCTATGCCAGATTCATAGCCATTTGTAGCAAATATTGTGAAGAAATACACCATAGGGTTATATGCAGCTCATGGTTGTGAGCCCCTAAGAAGGGAACAATGTTAAGCTTTTCTGCTGATCTTAGCCGCTGCTACTTAATGTCACAGAGTTTTCAATGAAAATATTGGAAACAGTATTTAGATTTTATAATAATGGAAGCAACCATATTGTCAGTAGTTTATGCCCAAAGCTTGCTATACAGGAATTATCTTAAAAAGTTGTCACATGAATGTCCTCAGGTAATCCTATTATAAGTGAGTAGCTGAAAGCATATTTTATCATGAAGTTGTTATTTGATTAGACAATAAAAGTGATTAGTTAATACAAGTGATCACTAATGTCTGTAGAAGCATGATGATAATAAGGTTGGAATATGTTTCTCTGTGTGCATGTGAGCCTGTGTGCTTTGTAATTGATATTTATGTATGTTAAATGCTGTTGATTATAGAACATCAGGTTGCTACTACCATAATTTGGGCCTAGTTGCTATGGGTAGTGCCAACCCTCATCATTTCTTCATCAGTTGGATTTGTCTACATTGCTAATGGTCATTGGACACAGTTCAGGGAAGAGATGGCCATGGGTTTTAAGAATTTCAAGCAAATATAATAGACACCAGAAGTGCCAAGGACTATTCAGAGCATTTGTTTCCAGTGCTTCACCTACTGCCAGACAATGGAGCATATTTGCTTTGCTTAGGTGACGTCTCAATACTAAGTTTAGTCTTTGTCTTGAAATGTAATTTATGGTTTTACATCATGGAAAGAATATAATTGGTATTCTCATGTATTAAAGTTAAAACATCACAGCCCAATATATTTGAATATGTCTATATATCCAAACCAACTGAACATAGTTTTCATTAAAATTCCCAAACTCCAATTGAGATAAAAATACTGCTTTTAACATGTCCTTCTAAATAACTCCTTCCACAGTGTCAGGGTCAAGACACTGTGATTCAGTTAAGTTGTGTTTATTCTTCATAAAATTGCTATAAGTTCACATTCAAGAGTTTTGTAGAATTTTCGTTTTGAAAAATATCCCTATTATATATGTGGATAATATAGTGTTTCTTGTGAATCATGGATATATATATATATATATATATATATATATATATATATATATCCTATATAGAAAATATGTTCAACTATAATTTATGTGGTACCACATATAGATATGTGCATATGAGCTGCAAAGAAGAGAAAACTGAAAGGGATAGTCACAAGTGTTCAAAACCCAATATTAGATGTAAAATCAATACAGTTACCAACTTCAGCCTTCCATTTCCTTAATTTCAGTATGTCAGTCAAGAAACTTAATGGGTTGAACTGCTCATCATATCCAAGATGTGCATAATAGCTTCTACTGATCCCCTTGGACAACAATTTTTCAGCAAACTGCATCTAATTTTTCTCCATCTCAATTTAAGTTACCTATTTCTTCAAATAATGAAATGACTTCAGGAAAGAGATATAATCTATGAAGTAACTCATCAATCAATGTCAGTTTAACCAACCACATTTTAAAATTTCAATATTGTACTACTATAGAAATTCTTTGTAACACTGTATCAAAGGACAATTAAATAGTTACAGTGCAGTAAATGAAATATATTAGATGTCACAGTTTGCATTGGGAACAGGAATTTATTATTATATATGGTTACATGTATTATAATGGACCATTTTATAATGAGACCTTGTTGTATTTGACATATTAGGCAAATCTTTAATGAAACCAATCACATGTAATGCAATCATAGATAGAAGGGAGAGGGAAATAGGGGGGAAAGGAGGAGAGAGAGAAGAGATGGAGAAGAAAAGAAAGATGGAATCATGGTTTAATGAACTACAATAAAATGATTATAAGTGGCAGGATGACAGTCTGGAAGTGTGGTACTATTTTCATTAATCTAACTATGATGTAATTATGTTATTAATGAGTTTATGAGCTCTCTGATGCTGGATGCATTGTATAAAAACTGTAAATATGTATTTGAAGATATCCGTCCATAGTTTCTGTAATCTGGGTTCATGATTCCGTGAATGGTAATGCCTAATGTGCTAAAATACCTCAGGTTATTTTTCATTCTGAAAATCAGTGATTTAGTCTCACAAAATCTTTACTACTGACTGTTAATTAACTGATTGTTAATTATTCTAGGATATGAAAATGATAATGGTTTTTGCCTTAGAGACAACTTTTCCTTATATTTTTAATCAATGTTTCATGGACATATGTGCACTGCCTGTGTATCTGCTGTTCTTAGACATCAGAAAAGAGTGCTCAAGCTCCTTGAACTTGTCATTGCATGAGTTTGTAAAATTGCCATGTGAGTATTGGGTACTGAATTGTGTTCTCAGCTAGAGCAGAGGATGATCTGAATAGTTTAGCAATCTCTTCAGTCCCATCGTTAACTTTAGTGTTTATAAAGTTGATATGTTTTCATAGCAGATCCTTTTCACTTTTCAATTATGAATGTTTTAAAAGCATTTTGCTTCCTTTAGCTAAATCAATAGTACTTCAAGTTCTACATTATGTTCTTGAGAAAGAAGTCATATAACACCTGTACAGTTACCTTCTGTAGCCTTTAATTTTCTTTGTTCTATCTTTTCAAGTACCTGCCTGCAAGACGCTTGTGCTTTCATGAATCCCCAAATACAACATTTTTAAAATCAAGTCTGTGTTTCCAAAAATCTTGGGGGTTTTAAATAATCTGTCCCAAAAAAGTATGTGAATTTAAGGATTTCAAGGAAAGGCTTTAGGAGAATAAAGGCATGCCATAGTCTTAATAACTCTGGAGGAGCTAATAATGCCTTTCAGTCATTACACTGATAGATCTCAGCTGGAAATCTGAAATGAAGAGAAATGCTAGTGTCAGTGATTATGTACTTGAACATCTGAATATTTAAAGTTTTTTTTTCTTTTAAATGATTGTAAAGTACAATGAATTCTAATGTTTCTAAATTGTCAGTTTAACAGTCATCACTTTGAAGGACCAAAGGAATGACTGATTTTTGGAAAAAAAATAGCCTTCTATGTATTGTCATTCAAATAATGACCTGTAAATCATATACCCTTGAGTCTGGACAGAAATCTGAAGATGATTGTCTTTATCGGGTTAATAATTTAAAAGTTATTTGGGGAATGATCTTTAAAGATGGCAACCAGAAATATAAGCAGTCATCCACAGTGATCTGAATGTATTTTCCCCACAAAGTTCTTATCTTTTAAGCAGCAATTTCTAGTGCCAATGATTTTCTAAAAGAATGTTTCACATGCAAGTCATTTCTGAAACTAATCATAGTTATTGATAATAAAGTGCATGCTTTGATTGCCTCTTGATTTTTTAATCCTGCAGTTAACAGCTTTAATGATATTTCTATGAAATCCGTTTCTATTCTGTATTGGGAATGCAACATCAAAAAACGTACTGGCAATGTAATTATCACCATAATGAATCTTCACTGAATGATACACATATGATGGTAATTTTGCAAGGAGGAAGCAAAAAAAAATGTGGGGTAGATTTCTAGTAAGAGACCAAGGAGAGTTAAAAGTGTTGGTTAAAAACAACAATTATTATCTCTTCAATTTGCTTTAAGATTTATTAGGCACTTTTTGCTAATGTATGATATACTTAATAGTGTCATTGTGTATGTAAATACACATAAATAATGTATACATACAGCTACATAAAATACACATAATGTGTGGTATGTCTAACATACGACTTATATATTTCTTACTACAGGTGTATGTAGTTATATGTTACATATATCCTATTGTTTAATATAAATAACCCTTATGAATCACACTGAAGTTGAAGTAGTCTAATAATTACATTTATTAAAAGGAGTGATTTAAGATAAGGTACTGCTAGGAAGATACCTCAGAATTTTCACTAAGACAACCAATTAATAACATATCTTCAAGGCATATATAAATTTTATTGAATTTTAATTTTTAAAACAATGCTGTAAAATGAAACATGTAGAGAATATTCCTGACTCTGCGCTGAATATCTCAAATATTGTGTTTTTATTTAATTAATGTCATTTAATTATTTTTAAGTATGAATGCTTTGTCTGCATGTCTGTGTATCATGAGTGTAGCCAGTGCCCATGGAAGCCAGAAGAGGGGGTTGTATTCCCTGAGAATGGATCTAAGGCAGGTTGCAAACTGCCATGTGTGGGAAGGAATTGGACCCGTGCCTCTGGAAGAGCATCCATTCCTTTTAACTACTGAAGCACTCCTCCAGCCTCCAGAGATTGCAACCCATTTAAACTAAGGATTTATAAGTTAACTTCATGCAATCTAGAAAAATTAAGTAAAACAATTGAACTGGAAAACTATGTTTCAAACAAGTGTGTTTAATTTTACAAATCTCATGTGACATTTATATGTCAATGACTTCTTGAGGCTATATAAACCTGATTATGCTGATCTTAATGTAGCCCACAGATAAGTTGGCTTTATTCTACTTATTTATCATTTTAATTGGAAAGTTTAGATACAAGGGCCAGCTTGTATTGAAATTTAATTGTACTTTATGTTTTTATTTTTTGTCCTTTTCAGGGAACTGAAATATTTCAAGAAAGATATCAAACCACATCACACAGTTACAAAATACTTAAAGATTAATAGTAGGCCCTTAGAGTGGATAGCAAGGGCAGACAGCTAAGCATACAGCAGTTCTAGAAATCAACCTGGAAATTACTATTTAGTTATCAGAAATGGGTAATTAGAGTCTTTGCCAAAAAGTATTACTGAAAAACATTTAAGATTTTCATTGGTGTAAAAACACAGTGTATATGGAAGGAAGAAGAATTTGATGAGTCGGGAAGCATCAGTATGAATGAATTTTATTGGTCATATATGGTAGAGGAAGGCTTCTGATGATGAGGGCCTCAACTAAAACCAGTACAAGTGATTCCAGTGGGAATGAAATGAATGCTAACATAAGTTCATTACATGGTGAGAACACAAGTTACTTTGCACCATGAATGGATTGTCATTAAATTTTTCTTTTGTTTTGTTGCATGCCATTAGCATCTAGAAAATAATTCTAGCAATTTTAGAAAAATGTGGTATCACTCATGACATTCAAACTCAAAACATACCTGCCTTTTTCAAAATGCTTGTCTAACGTTTCAGTTTGAATCAAGTATGATAAACCTTGTATAGTAATGAATCTCACCCACATGCATGTTGCCATCCAGGGCTTCCTTGACCAGGGAGACAGCCATAGCTGCCCAGGGCTGGCAGTCCCCAGGTAGAAAGCCATGTGGGAACTCAGCTTGGGCCCAGTGGTCCTTCAGCTCAAATCCATCTGTCTTTGGTGGGAACTCTGTTAGCCAGTGAGTGTAAAAACTAGGGAAGATGACCATCAGTGGGGCATTCTCTCTTTATTGAAAGGGTAAGGGTATATTTATTGGGTGCAGGCAGGGTGGGTCCCCCAGAATCCAAAGATGGGACACATTGGTTAAGACAAGGATATTGGTGTAGCCTCATCTGCATGTGGAGCTCAAGCCTAAGAGTCAAGGTCCTACAAGTGCACCTTATCAGTAAATGGACTCATGCCTATACTTCCAGCTACAGCTCAGATGAGCACCAATCAAGCCACAGTCCTCTGCTTCTGTGAAGCAGGCAATATTTAATATCTAGCTGGTTTCTGACCTGGACTAAGGTGAGGAGCCGCTGAACTCCTACTGCTCTCAGGATGAGAAATTTGGGGTTCCAGGCCAGCTTCCACTCACTCTTAGCTCTCAGACAGTCCCACACCCTTGGAAAGCTGAGGCAGGAGGATCATGCGTTCAAACCTACCCTTGGATACAACCATAAAAAAATCAAATATGATGGAGTGAACTCACAGAACTTAAATTTTCAACAGAATTTTTTTGAGAAACTGTGAAGAACTTTAGTCATTTCCAGTAGAAATAGTGGAGAGTAAACAATGAATCTGGGATAACTGAGAACTAAGGAAAGTGTCAGGAACCAAATGCCTGAATCTCAAATCCTGAAGTAAACTTCTTTCTTCTACTTAATAACAGTGTGCTATGGGACCAAGACACACACATACTGTGAACATGACTTTCATCAGGGTTGCATGATTGTGTAAATAGTACAGGAGATTACACAGAAAAATGTATTCCAAGTAATCTACAGCTAATGTCACTGCTACCAGAAACAGAATTTCTTGGTCATTCCCAGATATCTGATAGCTTCCTAGACAATTGGAGAACTATATACTCCTCTTTTCCTAATTTCTGGACTGTTATATGAATATGAATAGATGCCATATATGATGTGAAGCCAGTTGCATAATAAAGTTACATTTGCCACAATGGATCAGGAATCCTTATCAGGATTATGTTCGTAAATCACACCTGTCCAAGAGATTCCCTCCCAAAAGAGCAAAGATTTGTTCACAAATAAAAATTTATCCTTCCCACCTCCTTGTAAATGCCCATATAGAGTTATTGTCATTGTTTTATTTCCACAATAGGCAGAGGCCAAGTTGTTTCATTCCTATAGAAGCATCATCTGTTGAACCTTCAGGAAAGATATATCCTTTGCTTGCTTCACACTGATTTGAGGCTCATATATACTTCAAGATTATATTTCTGCACACAACAATCTCAGCTCTCTATAAATAGATAAGTACCAGAGAAGCAGGTGTCTTCAGTGTATGCACAATCCAGCATGTTTCCCGTGGCGATAATGTAACTAAGTCCTAGCTGCCTTTCTCAAAGTTGGTTTGTACTCTGGTCAGTATGGGAGGAATCGATATCTGATGTTTGTAGTTTTAATAGAGCTATAAAAGGCATGTATAGATTGCTCTTATAAAAGATCCCGCTGCCATTTGTTAGAAGAGAAGGAAACAGCAATCTTTTCCAGACAACTGAGTAGATTTTTCTATGTAACAACAAAATGACTCTACCTTGAAAGATACCATCTCTTTGGGGATGCAATTTATTGTTTATCTATTTCTGGCCTTTAAATGCTGAACAACTGCCTTGGATGAACTGCGTATTTGGAGGAGGGACTATAAATTAAGGAAAAAAATTAGAACTCAGTTCACTTAACCTAACTTTCACAGAAGTCAGAGATTCAGGCTACTCTGATTCAGCAAATGCCAGAAGGTTCCATCCAATTAATACTTGATAACAAGGGGCAGCAGAAATATCTATAACCTCAGGAGTCAGGGATCTTAGGTCCAAATCCATAAACTTCATTAAGGCTATGTGGACAAGGTCAAGATTTTTAAAGTCTTTGAACTTGAATTACTTTACTTTAAAGGATGGGGTTCATATAGGTTCTACCTTGCTATAAAGATTAATAATTTTTCAATGCTCATAGCAAAATAAAATTATTGTTAAGTATTAACTAAATTGCATACTGTAATAGACCTTATGATAATTGTTGGGAGACACACAAAAAAACATAGGACCAACAGTCTAAGGTTGCAAGAGGAATCACAGAGTCAAGAGAAAGAGACACCAAAATAGAGGGCAGGTGCTCAAATTGTCACAGAGTGAACATACCAGGCCTTAAAAGCCTATGTCTTCCATCCTTTAAGACTCACAAAAGAATTTATAGGTTTAGGTATTCCACACTCAACCTAATATACAGAGTAAGTCTAAATGGATAAATGTGGGCATTGGAAGTATAATTGTTAAATGCTCTGGAATCCAAAAGAAGGAAATGGGAATGATGTTTGTGATGATGAAAATAAAGATCTGTAGGCTTCATGAAGGCCTTCAGTTGACATGAAATAGACAGCTAGGGAGATTTCCTATGAGGCTAACTTATATAGCTGGTTATATAAGTGCTGCTCTCTGAGACAAGAAATGCTGCAACAAGAAAGCTGGGCCAGTGTGTGTGCATAGTTGTAGGTGAGTGACTACAGAGCTCCCAGCCCTGGCTCTGTTCCTACTGCTGCACCATGTACTCAGGGCTTCTACCCCGTGAACTACAGTCCTAGGTAGAACTCCTCCAACTTGCTTTCTCTTTTATTTTCTTGGTTTACCAATTAGTTAATTTCTTACCATATAACTATGAGTGGGCTTACCACAAATGTTTAAGTGTCTTTATTTCCTCTACTAATTTCTTCCTTTTTTCCATATATCATCATTGCTTCCCAGGAACATCAGCTAGCCATTTCTCTTGATTTTCTTATATTTTTCTGTTTCTGCATAACATAGAACCTGTAAACTTAAACTTTGATCATTTTTAAGGCATACAAAATAATTGCCCTGATAAATGTGACTATCCTAAGGTATTTTTTTCTTTCTGACCAATGTATGTGCATATTGAAAATTCTTCCTTACTCACTTTCTTGATAGTTGGAAAAAAGGGGAAGATTAAAAGTCACTCCTAGCTGCTGTAACAGTAAACATTTCGGTGACAATGGTCCTGGGCAGACATCTGACCTTGAAGATCCCGAAATTAATATTCACTCTGTGATCCTGCTGACATTTATCTCCAAGAAGCACCTTTAATGCCCTTACACATACATGCATCCCAGAGAAAGACTGATAATCACACAGGGCAGAAAACCTGGCTGTCCCATATCAGCAAGAAGCATCTAAAAGGCTCTCGGTCTGTTGACTGAACCACCCTGAGGATTAAGTTTATTTTATTTTCAGTATTCAAAAGATAAGAAGTTTATTAACCACTTGGAAGATTTGGGCTTGTCCAGAGATAGCAGTAGCAGGACAGACTTGGGCAGTAAATCACAGAGGTTGAAGAGAGGCTTTGGATAAAACCTAACACATGACACTGGCCTTCTGCTGTACATCCAAATGACTCTCTCTTTCCCTAGGCTATTGCTTATGCCTATATTCCCATTGAAGCCAAAATTATGACATCAATTGGAAAGATATGGGTTTAATTTGCATTCAAAGGACCCTAAGATCACCCTTGAGTAAATGTGAACTGAAGTAAGGAAAATTCCGGTGACACATGAGTGTCAGATAAGTTTATCAGAAATTATTTTGTGGGGGGGAAGGGTTACATTCAAAGTTTAGATCCCAACAACCTTCAAATTCATTTTATTATAAAACTGGCAACTTTCCAAACTTGTCCTTGACCTGAATTAGCCCCAAGAACACACATGTATGCAATTTCCATGTAAAAGAAATATGTGACCCATAAGTGCTCAGAAGTAGCATAACTTATCTAGCAGGGCTTTTGAAAATGTATAAGTGACATAATTAAAATTAATTTTATTACTACATAATTCACTTATACCAAGTGTGTTGTTCCAACTATTGATAACAAAATCTAATGGGGTATCTTAGACTTTTAAACTACAGTTTAGCCTAAAATCTGTGTTTATAATTACAACAATCCTTAAGAGTGAGCCAATATCTAAGTGCTCAGTAGCCACTGTGATTATGGCCATCATTCTGAATGAGCAATGCAGATATAGGCAACTCCATGGAACAATTTCAGTCCTTTTTGGTAGGAATTGAGAAAGTGAATAAATATTCCCAAAGAGATAGGCAGAAATACTATAATAACAATGAAAACACAAAGCAATTCATATTCCAAGTTAAAAGTTAAATAAGTGGTTAAACCTAAACACTCAAATTATGAGTGATCTGTCAGATGGATTATGATGTTATTTTCACTTAAATACCATATTTTGTCATACATCGAGGTACTAGACGTGAAAAAAATTGCATTTCTGGTCATTCTAAGCATGTTTTTAAAATACAAGTTGATTAAAAACCTGGAAAAATAAAGCAATGATTTTATTTCACTGAAAAATACTTGTAAAGCATAGCTAAAGTAAGACCTTGGGGTTAAGGATAAAATTAAAAAATTGTGTTCAATATGATCCTCTACATAAGAGTTAGCATATCTCTTCCCAGGCCATCATAACTCCAATAATGTCAAGCTTTTAATAATATATTATAGTTATAGACATTATTTCTGTACCAACTTTCAGAAATGGTGAATTGATGATAATTTTATAACATTAAAGAGCCACTTTAAAAATAAAGTTACTTTGATTTATTTTTCTCTCCCTTTTTCTCCAAAATTGTCACACCTGATCTTAGTTTGTATGCACACAGCTCCGTGGTAGGAATATTGTGATAGATTCAAACACAATCTCTAATACCATTAGCTTTGCCATATTTAATTCTGTCAAAGCTAGCTCAAGAGATTGTTGGAGCCAGAATTCTGGATAAGTGGCTTTTGTATAGGACATTGCCCTAGTTTAAAGTCAATAGATATTAAAATAATGGCATGTAATTGATGTGTAAGATGATAAATCTTGTGAAGTTTAGATGTGGGTAATGATATATGGGAAGAAATATTTCTGGGCAGATTTTACATATGTATTTGAAAATTTTATATATATGCTACATATGTACATATTGTGTTGTTTTGATCAAATTCACCCCATTCTCTCCTCTCCAATTTTCACCCCTTCCCTTTCCGTTTTCCCACTCAACTGCATGAGCTCTTTTTAAAAAGCCCAATGTCTATAAGATGTAGGGATGCATATTATCCCTGAAAAAAAATGACTGACTCTCCTTCCCCCCAGCAGCCATCAACTGACAATAGCTCCTCAGAGAGAGTAGGACATTATGAGCTTCTCCCGCATTCATACAGTCATTGTTGTAAAACACGGAGTTCACAGCTGCATAAAGCTCTTGTTGACTTTTCCCTTTGCTACTCTGGGTAGCACCTGCTGAGTCTATGAAACAAGCTAGCAGGTAGGGTGACTACTATGAAACAGTACCAGCTTGATTTGTCCATGTCCTCTGATTTATATAGGTGTTATCTTCAGTGACAGAAGTTTAGCATCAAGTTCTACAGGGTAACCAAGATCAAGAGCAATAGCATGTAATTATTTTTTTCTGTGAGGGGATATATGAGCTGCTCTGAACAACTTGAAAACAGGCACTTGGAATTTTCTGTAATAGCTTATGGTGTCTGGGGTACATGTTGTCCACTGGTAAATGAGAACTCAGTTTCACTACACACTAGAAAAGAGTGAAATTCTGAGTGTGTGGTCTCTGAGTATATAGTTCTACTTCACTAGGTCAGTAGAGTCTGTATTAAGCAGATTCTACCCTATTACTAGTTTCATTGCCAGATTAGTTTCAGTCCTTAGTGTTCATTAAGTACTAGGCCCTACAGATCTACAAGGAAGAGAGGTCTGGAGAGAAGAACCCATCAAATACACTGTAAAGAACACTGGAAATATCACAAGACCAACAGTCTTGTGTTTTTGTTGTTGTTGTTGTTGCTGTCATTCATTTTGTTGTTGTTTTTACTGAGAGACAGAAACTGAACCTATTTAAAAATAGAAAAGCAAGCATATTGATTCATTAAAAATAAATTATTCCAAGAGTAAATTATATTCAATAATTTGAACAAATTTTGTAGGGTAGAATAATGTGTTGAATAGTTCTCTTAGAGCTAAGGAATCTTGCAATTATAGAATGAGTCCTTCTTTGGAAGAGGATTTTTGCAGTTATATTATGAATATAACTGATGTGAGTCCTTCATCCAACATCAGAAATTTCATTGTTAAGAGAAAAAAACATAGAGATTCAGAATCAGGTACAATGCTATGGGATGATCCTGACAGAGGTTAGCATATTGCAGACACTAGCCAAGAAATGTCGTCCTTTGTCAGAATGCACCACGAAAAGGTAAAGAAAGATATGTTATTTCCCTAGAACCTAGTGGTGGACTGTGGTGCTACTGACACTTGGGTTCCATACTTATAGGCTTGGGATGGTGAGAAACTATCTTTCTGTTATTTTAAGCTACCCAGTATATGGTGTTTTCTTAGGTAGCCAAGACAATAAGATCCCTATAAGGATAAACACAGAATCAGAATGGGTAAGTCATTTTTGTGATACGCGTGCACACACACACACACACACAATATCTCAGCCTGAAACACAGTATTTTTGTTTACAACCTAGTTTCAGCTTCAGGTAGAGAAACTGCAGTTATGATAAAACTGGACTCTAAACATAAAACATTTTTTGTAGGTATTTTTTGAGAGCCAGATGTAGCTGTTGATTCAGGGCATAGGTAGTTTATTCTTTTTTCTAATTAAATCACTGTTGCTTAGTTCTGGACCCCTAAAGTGTTTCAGCCTCCATACAATCTACTCCTCAAGAGAGAAGTCCTGTCCTAGAAGTCTTCAGCCTAAGCCTACGAGATGTACTGATGACTGAACCGCTCTGAGTAGCTCCCTCTGAACTCAGACTCTTCTGGTTGAATTCACTCCCTGCTTTGGCTCAAACTCTTCTCCAACCTGCTGGTTTAAACTGACCTTCTGAACCAGCTTAGTATTTCTGACTGAACTCTTAAGACTGTGGCTGTCTCTTTGACTGCCTCAGACTGAACTACTCTGCTTGGCTTCATATTGACTCACTCTTCCCGTTTGATACTGACTTCTTCTGCTGAGTTGGCTCTGTATCTCTGTGAGCTCTTACTGCCTGAGTCAGCCTTTCTGCTCCTCAGTCAGACCACTTCATTGTCTCTGAGTCTTGTCCCCTGTATGCCTGCTTCAGACTTCTTGTCTCATATGCCCTTCTGCTACTGACTGTTCCATACTGCTTGCTGTAACTGACTGCTCCATACTGCCAGCTCTGACTAACTCTCTGTTCTGACCAGATAGCCTGCTTTTATATTGTGAAAGTTGGGCATATCTTCACTCCAACTCATTCTGCTAACTCTTACTCTGATTAGTCACTTCGTCTGCCCTTCAGTCTGACTCATCTCAGACATCACTTCCACTCTGACACTGACTCCTTCTGAGTTCTGTTTCCTATGTCTTTTTCCACACTGTTTCTGTCTTAGTAATTAAAAGCATGGACAAAAACTGTCTTCTGAATACTGGGATTAAAGGTGTGTACCAACATTCTTAATATTCTTTTTACATTCCATCCAGATATACCTCTGGAATATAGAGACTTCCTAGCTTTCATACAGACCTATTCTTCTATACTGTGAGTCTAAAATGTAATCAGGCTTTAAGATCCTACCAGTTTATTGATCCATCTGTAGTTGACTTTGACCTTTATAGAATCCAAGTTTCTCCTTTGTGAAGGTCAGTGTTTGGAAGCTATAATTTCAAAGTCCTTTATAGATTTAACAGCATACTTGGTACTGGGTAAACATTTTGGAATCTGGGTGCACTGTATTCATGCTTCCAATTTTACCAGCCTCATCTAATATAGAGAAAAGGATAAAATAAAAAGCATGTTGAAAATAAATAACCAAATATTCCTTTAATTCTGTAGCCCTCAGTAGGTTCTAAACCAGGCTTCTGACTATATGGTTATAATACAGTTGATAGAACAGTGAGTTTCAACTTATAGATCATTGTGCTTGGCATCCCATTGTTATTATGCCTCCAGTTTAATGAACATGTACAAAGTACACATCAGAGAGCAGGCTGGATCTCAGATAGCACTTATATTGGCATTGACCTGACACTTTTGGAAGGGATCCTTGTAAAACCTTGGCATCTGGAAAACTGGACTGCAGATCTGAAACCTGCTTTCAGTCAATTCTTTTTTTGGTATAAGCCATATCAAATTATACCATACAGGGCTCACAGGGAGGGTTGTGAAAGCAAGATTTCCCATGACTGTCAAGCATTTGAATACCTGTGCACAGCACTATGCATGTGACTGTAGCATATCCACAGGGACATATGAAAGCACAGATGCTTCCCAGGTTAAGACAAAATATCCTTCCTATTTTTGCAAATACTGCTCATCTTTGCACCAATTTAGAAGCTAAATATTGCATTGCATTGGCCATTAGCCTGGTTGCATATGACATTTTATTTGTTTTCATAGTCAAAATATTAAGTAATTTTTTGAGTTCACAGTCAGATTGAATAGACACTATCTTCATACACTTAACAGTTACACTTACCAAGTTAAAAATACCTAACTTTGTTACTCTTATACCCATTCTCTCTATCCACCTTCCAAGTTGACTTTTCCTCTCAATTTTCAAGTTCCAACGATTTATATATGTCTGAAGACAAAGACCGACAAGTAAACCCAATTTCTTTTTTTCTCCTATCCCACATCCAGTAACAGCATGCCTTATTCCCATCATACAAATGTATCTTGAGTCCTGCCAGCTCTTCACTTCCACTACTGTGGAAAGCTAAGTTATCTCCAAGATTCCACTGTGAGAGTTACATCAAGCCACACCCTTCTGTCTAGATGCTTCCCCCTGGGGCAGTTAAAGTCAGATTTCCTACTGCAGCTTCCAAAGTTCTCCAAGTATAATCCACCACCACCCAAATGTCTCTGTCATGTTCCTGCTTCCTGTTGCAACCTTTGCTTCTTCCTACTCAGGATATTGGCAAATATTGTTGGCTATGTTCAAGATTACCTCCCAATCAAAGCTTTGCAAGCACCACACCAGAATCTACAAGATATTTTCTTACATCACCTTGTCACAGAGAAGCTGTCTTTTCTCAAAGTATCTATATCTTCTTAATTCTATGTGTATATATGTCTTGTCACTCTTTATGCCTTACAGGGTAAAAACAAGGACTTATGCTGAATGATATCGCTAGGATGAGTTGGCCAAGAGAAGAACTGTGCTCTAAGAACAATTTAATGAGGATATTAAAGAACAAAGGCAAAAGACATATAATATCTTAGGGAAGTAGGAAAGCACTTCATATTAATGTGATCATATAAACAAAACTAAGTGATGGGGATAATGAAAATGGCAACAATAGCTACACTGAGCGCTGACAATTTGATGGAAACAGGACAAATATGCCAGTCATCAGAACTGTCATGTGAAGGTATACTGAGGCTTTCCCATTTGAAAATTTTCTTTTATTTCTTATAACATAGTTGCAAGATCAACATTATCTTCATTTTACATATGAAGGATCTAGCTGACTTGCAAAATCTACCTTGCCCCAGTTACAGAGTAAATGAAAGAGTCAGAATTGAAACCTGGCTGACTGAGCCATCAGTCAAGAGCTCATCATGAATAAACATCTTTCAATCTGTTTCTATTCAGTACACCTTCAGCTCAGATTCTAGATTAAATAAGATGACCATACATTATTTCATGTGTTGGATTTGGATCCACAACCCAACTTCCAGATGGTGAGATGATAAAAAAAAAATGCATGATCATTTACTTCAGGGAAATAATAGCAACAGCTTAACTTTCATTTTAACACCTAGCTATCTGGAGTAATTGTGGTCACTTTAAAACCTTTCCATTTCAAACCAGGGCAATTCCCCTAGCCATAAAATATCCTGTGATCAGAAACTGTGCCCTTACCTAACTGATTATATCTATTTTTGTGCCCCCTGGATGGGAAGATTGTGCTAAATTGGAGTTTCCATGGAATAGGGATCATTTTTCCACATGACTGTGTCTACCATACATCCTCCTCCTATATAGACAAAATGAATTTATTAAAGTAATAAGATGCAAGAGTTTTAAACTTAAAGAACAATCATTCATCACATTATTGATTTGTGGAAAACATTTACAATCTACTACTTTAATAGCTGCCAGAACAGAATACATACTCAAAAAGCATCCATAAAGAAGTGATTTAAAAGTAAGCTCTATTTAATTTTGATTGACTCATATCAAATTAGTCACAATTTATCTCCTTTCCTTTTCCCCTCTCTTTATTCTTTCCTCTTTCCTTTCTGGCTGTCCTTTTTTCTCCCTTTCCTTTCTTGACTAGGATCAACTAAGAAACAATCAGTGGGTTAGGATTAATCCCTCAGGACAGGAGATAATTTTTGCTACCTATATATCTAACAGAGGATTAATATACCCTATATGTATATATCTCAAAAAAACCACTATGTACTTAAGACTGTCCTGGAACTTATGATGCCCTTGGATCAGTCTCCTGAGTGCTCAGAACACAGGCATCTGTCACCATGCTATGGTCATGAGGTTATGTTCTAAAATATTCCAAAGTAATTAATACTAAAAGCTAACCTGTTTGTACATGAAGAAACTACTAATAAATCATACACCCAATTTTGGACTAGCTCCAGAATAGTAACACTATATTGAAAAGAAGAAATAAATCCCATCCCCAAGTATGATATGTAGAAATCTATTTTAAAAGTACATTGTCGTCAAAAAGTGTATCACTAATTTCTTTGATGCTCTATTTTTTGGGGTCCTCGTTTTCTTTCCTAAATTCATGTTGAGACCACATAAAGACAACAGTACTATGAAGTGGAGCATTTGAGGACAAAATTAGAGCCCAGCTATCATTAAGATATTAGTGTCTTTTATAAGAACTGAAACAAAAGAGCTCACTGACTACCTGAGCTCTGCTCTTCTTTCCATTCTACACTGTTAGGACACATTTTGTTTCTTATGGAGATTATGATATAAAGGCTTCATCCTCAGAGCAGAGACTAGATCACAACAGACTCCAAGCACTGATTTTAGAGTTTCTGTCTTCCGGAACTATGGGAAATTCATCCCATGAAAATTACCCAGTAATAGTTATTTTGTTCCAGTAGAAAAGGCTAAAATATAAATTATTTTGGTTTTCTTTATATTTTATTTTTACCCTCAGAATTCTATACATCTTGATACATTGATTTCTGACAAATTGTTGTGTAAATTCTATATAGATAAAAAAAGTGCTTGCAACAAGGAAGTAAAGTAGCACAAATTTGCTTAAATGTGGTCTATAGCAGTAAAATTTTAGTGTGTTGTAGCTATAGGAGCTTTTACTAGAGTCATAGAGCCTTGAGAATGGGTATGACCAGTGTTTCTCTCCTTATTTGCTAATGCAGTGTTCAGACTGGCACCATTGAGAAAATCTCCTATAGTTGTGTAAATGTGTTCTGTACTGCCCAGTAGAGTATAGGTATTGGTGAAAAGACAGTAATTTAATTTTGATTTTAACTTGAATTAATGTGTAGTTCAAGTGTGGCTGTGGTAACTGAGAAAATGAATGCTATTTATTACAGTGAAATTTCCACAGACACAGGGTGCAACCTGCTCCACAGCCCAAGTTTACACTCTAACATAAAATATGTATTGTAAAATTGGATAGAAAAAGACTATGAAGTTCATTGCTTTTAACTCTTTCAATGATGATCCCTCTAAACTTGCTAGTAATTCTTCCATGAATATGCATTATCATACAAAATAATCTTACTTAATTTGCAATAAATTCAAATATGTTTCTTATGCCTCTGTCACCAAGAACATTTATTCATAAGAACCCACCTGTTTTGATTCTAATTCTTTAAAAATGTTTTGCATTTTTTAAGATGTTATCAATGTCTGTTGCTGCCAAAGGAGACCAACTAGCCATTCTTGTCTACTTTTCTCCCACTCTTACTGTCGAGACTTGTGTTTGGACCACTAAAAACTGGCTAGTCTTCAACTTTGCCATCATAATTATTTCAATATTCATTCAAGTCACTGTACATTTGTAATAATGATTGTTGAAAACCAGTTCAGGTGATCTTTAAATGATCTGAACATAGATATGTTGTAGAAGTTTATTTTTAATTGTGTTTAAAAATATTGTTTTGTGCTCTGTTGGCTGAGGGGCTGACTAGGTCTTAATGTTCTGTATTCTCTGCAGGTGTTGGATGTATATGGGAGATGTTTGATTGCTTATGATTTGCATGTGCTATCAGTAGAACACTTGAGTTCTGCATCAATACAAACATCTGAGGTTAGAAGCTCGTGGTTCCACCATCCAGTATGGCAATGACCATAACAGTAGTTTCCTCTGCTGAGGTCTGGCAGACTTTACACCTATGAAAAATGCTTCTATCTCTTCCTTGCTGAACTATAGCAGCAATTACTACATAGATACAAAAAAGTTGACTTACTTAATTCTCAGAATCATGAATAAATATGGCATGTAGTTCTTGTCTTTATTACACACAGGTACAAATATTAATCTATTGATATCTCATAATCATCAGATATTCATAAAGGAACAATGTGGTAGCTTAATTATGAGATAATGTATTGTTTTGTGATCATGAGACACAAATTCATGTAGAGCTACTAAGATATACAATACACAAAATTAGAGTTTTTAGGTTTTGTCTGCCATGTAGTAGTCAGTCAATAGCTAGAAGTCACCTGATTCCATGAAGATGAGGGAGGATAAAGTGAGGTCATGATACCAACTGTCCAGCACTGTAGGAAATTTACTCACACACATCTGCACCTCAGTGGTAAGGTGAACGTGAGAGCTATGGTTTGGAAATAGTTTCATTTCTATGCAACAGTCCTTTTATACTTCATTACTCCACCCCACCCTGTTTTAGAATTTTAGAATATTTCGCTGACATATTTGATGTTCTGACCATAACTTCCATACAAATAGAACCCTGCCATATTTAAAAATAAATAACCATGGGAGGAAAATGTAATTACAGTTATACGTCTATGTTATGTGTTTGTAAGCTGCTCAACTTGAAAGGTTGCTTTCACTATCTTTTCATGTAAAGAATAAAAGTCTTAACATTACTTATAATTCTTAACTACAAAAGAGTTTTGCAGGTAATTGCACTGTGGTCCAGCAAACAGGATTTATATTGTAACGCAGGCCCTTCAGCCTGTATGTGGTCCATTTTAACATTCTTTATGATTAAACTGCCTTAACGGTACTTTATGAGACCCCCACCTAATAATTCAAAAATTCGCCACATGTGGTATGAAAAGATTAGACATGTCTTGGGCAGGCAGGGACTTAAATCCTGCCTGATAATACTGTGGAGAAATTACACACCACAAAAGCAGGGGAGAAAGGGCAAAGGTTTAGCAAAAGGAAGATACAATCAGGGAACACAGGGCTTCATATAAATCAGCCTTTTCTATTCTAGGCTATTATTTTATAAACCTGATCTTAGACTATTGGTCTCTTTAAATGATTACTGCAGGATTACTGTAGAAACAATTACTGATTATTTATATTTCATATGTATTTGCACAGGTTTTTATTCCTTGAAAAATGCAATTTTCCTAATGGAACTGATCTCTCAAGTAAAATGAAAATCTGGACATTAAATTTGTATAAAGCTGTGCAATGTCAATATACAATCACTCCATCACTTCAGGAAAACAGAAATAAAAGCAGCAACTAAATGTGAACCCAGATGAGATCTTCTTTCAAAAGATAAAACTGTCTGTTAGTGGAATATATTGACAACCTTTCTCCTCTTGCATCTCTCATGTCCATCCACATAATAAAATCCACCCCTGTAATTTCTCTAAAAACACAGACAGTCAGTTTATATGGAGTGGAGGTGAGAGAAGACAGGATCTCTTGTGTATGCCATCTTCCTCACTACGTGGTGTATTATTAAATAAACTTAGTGATATTTTTACATTACTAGAGTGGCATTTAGTGCAGCTTCTATTACCCATGATAATGTAGTTTATTTTTCGTAATGTCTATAATAAATGTAGCAAGTGGGCTGCAGAGTACTCAGTATAAAATGAGTCGAAGAGTGTAGTTCAGCGTCTGCTTTCTAAAGGATATTCACATCCTGCTGGCATAGGCTGAATTGTTCCTATCTACCCATCTACTTGGAAAGAGATAAACAAGCCAATGACAACTCCCAGGAAACAGAGTCAAGTCATATAACAATACGAAACTGCAAAGGAAGTTGTCTTAATCCATACTAAGAAAAAACAGATCCTATACAAAAAAGAAGTGCTTTGAATAAAGAGCAAATATGGAGAGAATCTGAAGGTAATTGCTGCTCTTAAAGAAAAGCTATGCAAGGCTGCAGTGGGTTCCTGAAGCAGAAAGAATCTTCATTTTAATTCTTTTGAGAAAAAAATTTACATGTCACTGTATCACCAACTGGTGTCATTTGATTGGACACATTATGTTATTTAACAGCTTCAGCATAGTGTGTACCAGCTGTTAATTAAAATAAAGGTTTATAGGAGTCACAGTCTGATTTATTTGTTTGTTTGCAGTGTCTTGTTGAACACATATCTTTGGTCATGTTAAGCAAGTTCTCAAACACTGAACTATAGTGTCAACTCCATCTTGTCAATATCCATTTGTGAAGAAATAAATGATACAGAAGATATGATGCTAGTATTCATGAAATACAATATTCATCTAAGGAGTTGAGGGTAAAATAATTAAAAAGACAAAATTAACTGATCAGTATTCTCAACATCTCAGTTAATCTTCTGATAGCTTCTTGAGTATATTTGGTATATGATTACATATTCAAATAATTTACTAATATTAAAAGTTCCTTACCATTAGGTTTTTCCTTCAATAACAGATACCTCATGGAAAACAACAAATATATGAAAAACACGAATGGAAGAGAATGATGATGAAATAATGTTAGACAGGGTAAGCTGCTTCATAGGAGAGAAAAATGTGCACTAGGGGGAAAGATTGGACCCTCACAGTTGTCTATTTTTAAAATGTTTAGTTCACTTTTAAAAGTGTCCAAGTTGAATGTATTGCTAGAAAGATCTTCCTTCTATATTGTCACCTCAAAAAGTTCTATGAAAGGATGCAAGGATATTGTAGATGAAAGTAAAAGCTTTTGTAAATCACCCTTCCATTTTCATACTCACACTCAGGCTGAGTGGCCACCTTGATGGGTTGAGAACTCTCCCCTGGTCCCCACTCATTGTAGGCAACAACTCTGAAGGTGTACATGGCTTCTGGTTTCAAGTTTCCCACAGTAAGCTGAAGGGAACCAGGCTGGGTGGTATTCAAAGCTCGCTCCCTAGGAAATCAAGTCAAAGAGAAATATTATCTTAAAATGAAAGCATTAGCCCAAACTTTGTTTGGAATAAAAGGGAAATGAGCAACCAAAAGGCTGGTTATGAATTTACTGTTGATCTGGGATATGATTCAAAAATCTGAGATTTGTTATGGACATTAAATGAATAGAAAGGGCCTATAAAAAGACACTGAAACCATTTGAGAGTGTTCAAGCCACCATCGTTCTCCATGCAACTTGCAATGTGCCTTGAAATTTTAGAATTTAGTATTTAAAAGTCATGAGAAGAAAATACAATAAGAAGGAACATCTGGAATCTAGACAAGAAGACACATTTTAAAAATTCAGCTAAACAAATTGGTCTTTGTTAGTCTTGCCAACTAATTCATTCATGCATTTTCTTTCTTTGTGGGAAAGCAAAATGCAGATGCAAAGTATTTGTGTGTATGTCTGTAATCCTGGTTCCTGTGGTTTGGTTAAATTCAGTTACAGGAAGAAATGAAGTTTCTCTTATTGTATAAAGACATGGAACACACATCTGTCCCCTTCCTTGCCACGTTTTTCAAACCACATCTACATGTGTTTACTCCATTCACTAATAAAGACATTTTCCCTGTTGGAAAAGAATGAATCTGTAGATCATGGAGGGACTGATGTCACACAGTAGAAGATGATAAGTTCTGTGGCTGGTGACACTGACCTTCAACAAAGAGCACTGGTAAAATATTTTTAAGAGCAATTCTAGTCCTTCTCCATGATTATACATAGTATAGTATACTACATATATGTGTGTGTGTGTGTGTGTGTATATATATATATATATATATATATATATATATATATATATGTATGTATATATGTATATAGTATAATATACTACATATATATACATATATAGTATATTATACATATACATATATACATACATATATATGTAGTCCGTTTCCTTTGTGTGTACCTGTATCCATGGAATGTATAAAGTACCACTCAGTCCCTTGGAGCTGGAGTTAGTGAGAAACTGGCTAATGGTTACCAAGACATTACATAGGAATAATAAAGTCTAATCTTTTGCAGGGTGATTAAAGTTCATAACAATCTACTATATACTTTACAAATAAACAAGAAGTTCTCAAAGTCTTAGTGCTGGCTACTTTTTATTGTCAACTTGTCACAACCTAGACTATTTGGGGACTAGGGAAACCTCAATGAAGAATTGACTCAATGGACTTGTCCTGCGGTTGTGTCTGTGGGAGATCATTTTGGTTGACTATTTCTGTAAAAGGGTCCAGCCCATCGAGGGTGGCAGAGACCTAGGTAGGCTGGGCTGTCTAAGTAAGCAGAGTGAGCCAGACAATAAGCCACCCAAGAGAGTTCATCTTTAGTTTCTGCTTTAGTTCTTGTTTGAGTTTCTTCAAAGCTGACCTGGCCTGGAAATGGAATATGAATTAAACACTGTCTTCCTCAAATTGCTTTTTGGTCATAGTGTTTATCACAGTACCAGAGAGCAAACTTAATATGATAAATATAGAAAAGATATTTCTTTGCCCTTTGTGATCAGTTCAATTGTACTTATGTCCTGAAATATCACATTATATCTCATAAATATGCACACTTATAATGCATTAATCAAAACGATAAAACAGATTTAAGGAGATAAAAATGTCAACAACCCATTTGATCATTATACATTTTATATATGCATCAAATTATCATAGGATATGTATATATATATATATATATGTATGTATATATATATATATATATATATATATTCCAGAAATATGTACACTTAAAAATAATCAATGCTGTAAAGAAAATGAAATACTCTTCATTAGATTCTGTGCCCTGCATATAGTTTGCTAAGGTGATGGACATGAGTATGGTTATCTTCTGTCCTTTTTCCTTTCTTGACCTGTGTAGACTTTCAAGCTCCATTCTTGTAATCCAGAGTCGGGGAAACAAGGAACGTATTTAGGTCTTGGGTACTTTTGCTAGTGTATATGACATATTAAAGGCAAAATAAAATGGGACAATGGGCATTTTGAAATCACCATGAGAGTGAATTTGTCTCTTATACAGTGTAAATCAAACTGTGGTATTTGTTCTAGATCTTCAGTAACTTAGTTGCCATCAAATGTGAGATACCACAGTAGACTTATTGGCCACTGGTAGGAAGACAAAGCTCCACAATTGACTTTATTTTATAACTACTAATTGGTTTGTATAAAACCAGTATTATTGAAATCATGTTGGTACAGCCTTTGAATAGGCTCCTTCAAAGTAAGAAGAAGGTTAAAGAAATGGATATGAGAGGTTAGATACACTGGAAAGAGTTACAGTACAACTAGAATGTCAATCCCAGAACCTATATCAGGCAGCGCACAAATACATGAAACTCCAGCTCCAAGGGACTGAGTGGTACTTTATACATTCCATGGATACAGGTACACACACACATGCATTCACACACATACACACACACACACACACCACACACTACACATACACACACACCAGAGAGAGAGAGAGAGAGAGAGAGAGGGAAAGAAGGGGGGAAGAAAGAGAATAAAGTAGGAAAAAGGACAGAAAATTTGGGTATGATTAGTCAAGAACTTCCAAGATTGAATAATGAAAATATCACTTACATACAAGGAAAATTGAAAGATTTTATGAAAGAAATATTTCAAGCTCCCATAATCTCCATCCAACATCTGACTAGCTGTTGAAACTAGTTGGAGCCATACATAAATACAAGATACTGTCATTGAGATAGGATCTGGTTTTAGACACTTTATTTTAGTACTAAGGAGGCAAAAGTAGGCAGATATCTGACTTTGATGTCATCTCTGGTCTACAGAGCAATTTCCAGGCTGATGAACACTTGTATAGTGAAATCCTGCCTCAAAAAATTAAAGTGTTCACTGATAGGGATAACTGGTACCTCAATCTCACATGGAGTATTTATAAAGCAACTTCAGAAAAATGTTCTTCAGATTTTGTCTATAAAATGCATACAGAAACCAGGTGGTAGTAGCTCATGCCTTTAATCCCAGAAATTGGGAGGCAGAGAGGCAGGTGGATCTCTGTGAGTTCAAGGCCAGCCTGGTCTACAGAGTGAGTTCCAGGAGAGCCACGTTACAACAGAGAAAACCTGTCGCGAAAAACAACAACAGAAATACAAAAAAATAAAAATATGCAGAGGCTTCCTATGCTAGCATTTCTGAGACATCACCGGATTCTCCCCTGAACAAATATGGACGCAACTCTGCACTGATGACTAATTTTTTTTTCACTCTAGACTCTCAGTAGTTTAAGCAGTGATTTAATTTTAAAACCTTGGGATTTTTATCTCTATTTTGTTTTGAGACAGCATCTTGCTATGCAGTGTAGGCTTGTCTGAAACTCACAATGCCTGGCAGGTTGTCCTCAATTGGTGGCAACACTCCAGCATCTGTCTCCATTCCAGGTAGAACTAAGCATTTCAATTCAATGTGTCACTTTCAAAATCTGCTTACTATGTCAACATAGAATCACTAAAATGTCATACAGACTCCATATATCAGTGCTGGACTGAATCTGGGATGGATGTTTTTGGTTTTCTCATTTACCCTCTCTACAGGTGCCTTGGGTGGGAAAATGGGCACTGTACACAATCTGAAAGAACTGAATAACTGAATTTGTTATGCCACTGAGGCAGAAGCACGACACCTGGCAATCAATATGGAGTCTCTTGAGAGTGGCAGTTACTATTATTATTTTACTATTTTACCAAAAATAGTATCACAACATCTATGTTGTCCAGCCCCACAGTAGCCCTGCAGTCTTCCTGCCTAGGCTTCTATATGCTTGAGATTTCAAGTGTGTGCTACCATGGATAGCTAGTCCTGTGTTAGTCTTGAAGCAGATGTTCAGGTAAAATACAAGACTGGAAGCACTAGTGAAGACAATCAAGAAGACTCAAGCCCTTATGTCTGTAAACAGCTCCTGATGTAGTAGGTGCTTGCAATGTAAGGCTATATTCTCCTAATGCCTTGTCTTTGTCACAGACTTTCATAGTTTTTGTTACTTTTTGTTGACAACACCCTTTTGATCATATATAATCTGTCAATTCATATCCACAGTCTTGTGTCCTGTGTCTTTTACAAACTGACCTCCTCGGGACCATCTAGGGACCCACCTATGGACAATGTGGTACATCTTTTACACACTCATCTGCGAAGAGCCCACTTGTTCTATGAATTCACTGGACTTCTGTCATCTCTCATGGTCCCTTGCTTCTCTAGTTTTGTGCATTTGATGTACCTGCAGTCACCTTCTTTCAACTCATGTTTCCTTTTGAATTTGGCAAAAATTCCACTTGGCCAAGTGAATTTCAATTAGGATCTGATTGAAATGGAATGTCTTATCTGTCTCCCATCATCATTTTTATTAGTTTTAGCAACATTAAAAATTCTTTCTCCATATTGTCAATTCACTTGGTTTACACACTCAGTACAGCATATATTTCATGAAATTGGGATGTATGCTGATGTCCACAACTACCTCATTGGTTCAGCTGTGGATGACTTTGAATAGAAGCAATATCCCATTCATGCTGTATTCAGAATTTCCATATATACTTTCTGAGTGAAGAGAGTAGCTAAGCTGCTGAGCCCCATTAATTTTAATTGAGTACATAGATTACTTTGAAAATATTAAGTGATTAAATAACATTTTCACATGTCTATTATTTTAGAAAATCCTAGAAATCTGTATTTAATTCCACATTCCATTCTAATCTGTTTGGGTCACATTTTACATGTCACTTCACCTTCCTGGGAATGGTGTACAATGTAAAAACCAGGGAGTGAGAGCTACTCACAGACAGAAGACTTTCCAGTCTAACATTCTCTGGTAGAAGGAGAAAAAAACAATCCTTCCTTCTTTCCTTCCTTCTTATCTTCCTTCCTTTCTCTCTTTCTTTCTTCCCTCTTTCTTTCTTTTTTTCTTTCTCTCTTTCTTGTTGGCATTATGTTAGCTGAATTGATAACTTGGATTTTTAGAGTTCAGAGATAAAGAGTTTGTAGATTAAACTTGATTTTGCTTCTAGAGATTTATTTGTAACTAAAATCTCTCCTTTATAAATATATTCTGCCTTAGCTTAGTGTTCTGGGTGTTAACATTTAGTTATAATGGTTCAGTCACAAATGCTGTCATGGGGTGCCAAGTACTTAATTAGTTGCTTCCAGGAAGAAGAATTACATTAATTCCTTTGTAGTGAAGAAACTATGTATTCTAATGAAAATATTTTTAGCAGCTCCTTGTTATGCTTTTTATTTTCAGTTTTGTTCCCTTAGTTAGTCTGAGTAGTACAACAACCAGGGCGGTGCACGTCTATAATGCAAGGACTGAGGTTAGAGCCTGAGACAGGAAGATAATGGATTCAAAGCCAGTAGAGGCTGCACAGTGAGGAACTATCAGAAAAACAGCCTAAAAACAAAATCATGGAAATACTTTAAAACAATAATATGCTATTTACTGGAATATGGCTCTAACTGATAGCAATGATAATCACCAACTATGAGACCTGGACAGAAGGTCCAATGTAAAGGAACAAATAATCTTTTATTCCAGTAGTGTAGCTGCTCTAGCAAGGGATCACCTTCAGAGGCCTGAATGATCCAGCTGGAATAAAGGGGAAAAAAATGTTAGTCTCACTAATCCTTTTCTCTGTTTGTGCTAATGCTAAGTGAAAGAGATTTCTGTGGTTAAGGTAACATAGTACACACCTTTAATCCCAATTTAGAAAACAGCTGTGGTAATATATACCTTTAATCCAAACTCTGAAGACAGAGCTCACAGAGGCATAGAAGAGACAAGAAGAGGGCTCAGAGAGAGTAGCAGCAAGTAGAAGCAGAGGAGGAAGCAGACAAGAAACAGAGCACAGAGAGAGAAGTGGAGAGTTACTTCAGTCAGGATGTTTGAGTGAAGTAAGCTCCCAAACAGTTCAGTTCTGGAGAAACATAGAAGAGGAGAGCCAGTCCACAATAAGCAGAGGGAAAGCAGAGAGTCAGAAGCAGACAGTTTACAATTTACAGTTAGGAGTTCATAGTATATCTCAGAGTGGAAAGACAGCTAGTTAGAGTGAGCTCTGTCAGTAGTAAGTCTCAAAGGGTGAAACATTCTAGGTTTACAGACTAGATAATATGGAGTCTGAAACCTTCTAGGTCTAAGCTTCAGATGAGATTCTAAGGAGGCTGAAATGCTCTAAGACCAGAGATTGAACTAGCAAAGAATAAACTGTCCACTAACATGAACCCAGGAGAATAAATTTAAGAAACCAGCATTCAGATCTATATTTACATCTCCAGTCCAGCATCTGAGAGTGATTGAAGGTTTTGCAGAAGACTGGGGTCACTTCCTGGCACACACATAGCTGTTCAATACTATCTCTAACTTAAGTTCCAGGAGAGCTGATACTCTTTCCAGCCATATACAAGTGAATAGCATATGGGTACATGCAGATGTAGAATATGCTATGCATATATGTAGACACTCAAGCACATAACATAAAAATAAATCTTTTCAAAATTATATTCAAACATTGTGCTCCCTACTGTCATGTAATCACATTTTTTTTAAATTAATGCTATTTTTTTAGAGGAAAAAGATCCTGAGAAATGTCACCACAAGCTACTCTGATAAAAAATAAAGTGTATATATATATATATATATATATATATATATATATATTATATATATATTTCATTATATTTATGTGTATATATATGTATATATACGTGTGTGTGTGCATATATATATACATATATATACATATATGGAGGTCAGAACTATTTCTATTAGATATAAATTAAAATTTTGTCTTCATTCTCTTAAATTGTGAGAAACACATCTCTGTTTGCAAGCTTTTAAAAACTGTTTACTATAATCTCTATCTCAATATTTAATACCTATATACCTAAGAAATGAATTAAAGAACACACTGTTACTTACAACAAATTAAACATATTTTGTGGGAAGACAGGTTTTGCCTTTATACTATTTAGTTTTCTTGGTCTCAGCCTCCATCCTCATGATGAAACAGCTTGGTTCTGAGTTGGCACCATGCATTAGTTTCCTGAGTGAGCCCAGCTCTCCTCCTTGGCTGCAGTAACTATCTCTACACATTGGAGATCACTCACCAATTTCTCTGGTCCAAATTTTTCTGAGCTACAAATTTCTATCTTCAAAGGCAATCTTTATATTCCCATTGAAATGTGGTAAAGCTAATCCAAATACATCATATTTAAACCAAATCGAAATTTATCATTTTCAAACTTGACATTTTCAGATTCCTAATCTTAGAGAACTACACAAAGCTTCTGGATTGAATTATCCCAGGGAATTGGTCATGGTATTCCCAGCAAGTAGGAATGGGGAGACAGAAAAGGAGATCAAGCTTGAAAACTTGCCTTCAATGTGTTCATTGTGAGATCTAAATCGGGCAGGGATACATAGGAAGACATTCTTTCTAAATAAATGAGTAGAATAGAATAAAATAAAATGAATACAGAAACACACTGATTCTTGCTTCACCCCCTCTCTCTGTGTTCATATATAATCCATTGTCTAGTCCAATCAGCATTGCTTCCTGATAATCCAATTTATCTCCACAGTTCTGTTTCTTCTAAAACACAGTTTTTTGAGCCAGGATCACTTCTTCCTTTGACTTCTGCAAAAACTTGCTGTATGCCTATTGCCTTCAATACACCTAACCTCTGGTCTAGCTACTTCTTTTCAGTGTTTATTATCTCTATAGATCAAAATGTAGATGGTAGCAGACACATTTTTAGTAAGACAATTGTCCAAAGATTTCTAGAGGAACTGTGGTATCTCTAGTACATCCAATACAGTGGTGCATGAATTTTGGAGCTGTGTTCAGAACGTGCTGATTGAGTGAAGAATGGTTCATTTATGCATACCCTTCATAGATGGTACATTTTACTTTTCAGTATCCCTTACATCCACTGGAGGAATGAAATAATTCTCTCAGTCAATGTTCTAGAAATACTTTTCAGTAAAAGTTGGCTGCTCTACATTTTACGTTGAAGCTGCTGTGGCTCTAAGAGGAGGGCTGACTTCGCCAAGCTTTATGCCTGTGTCACTCAGTGCTTTGGATTTTGAGGCTTGTCCTCTTTCCATCACAATACACTCCCTTCATGGATAACAAGCTTCATCAGCTGCAGAGTCCTCAACTCTGAAGAGCAGGGAAAGAATATGTAAACATCATGTTGGAAAATATAATGCGCAATGAATTCTAAAATGAATCCTCCTTGTCAATCATAAAATCTGTGTCTCTAATCCTTGGCAGTGAGCACAGGTTTCTGAGGCAGCGCAGAGCCATAGAGATCATCAATGCTGCACTATGGAGACCTCGTCCAGGCTTTGTTCTATTGCAAAATAATATGTGACCTTGAACACATCAGGGGTTTCTAGAAGCCTTCTATGCTTAATTTGCAAAATGGAGATACCAGCCCTTATCTTCCTACCTCACAGGGCAACTGTGAGGATTAAGTTGAATGATGCTCATAGAAGTATTTTAACTCTCTTCTGAAATCCTGCTGTACTTTATATGTAGCTTTTTAAAGGAAATATCTCTCATTTTGTGCACATAGTGAAGAGATCACCTTGCATTTAAATCCGGATTCTACTATTTACTACTGGCAAAGCTCCTAAGGCACTATTTCTCAGTCTCACTGAACATGCTCCTCTGTAAAATGGAAAGTATCTTAAGTACATTATCTGGAGATCAAATGGGATAATGCTTATGGAAGCAATAAATTTTCCTCTTAGTAAGACACAGAAAATGCTCCTGTGTTTCATTTACTTTAATATATGAACCCACACAATAATTTACATATGGTACTAGTTTTTAAAAAAAGTATATTTTTGCTGCCATTGGCAAAGAACTAACTGTTTCAGGTACTTTTTTAAGCATTATTGAATATTCATCATAATCTTACATACCTAATATTGTTGTCATCCCACATCTGGAAACAAAATCGCAATTTTTTTATGCTTAATCTTGATTGTCAAATACGTTGGAGTAGGAGACAAGTAGAAAATTAATAAGACAATGATCTGACTGTGTCTGTGAATGTGTTTCCAGAAAAGTTTAGGATAATAAACTGGAGAAGACCTATGGTAGGATTTTTCAATAGGCAAAATCCAAGATGAAATAAAAGCATCATGTGTTGCAGGCATGTGCAAGCTACACAGTTCTACTGTGGGTGTACTTACTGTTTCTGCCATCACTTTTAAACATCAGACTCCAACTTCTTCAAACTCTCAGAGCATTCTTCAGGGAGTTTTTAAGGCTTTGGTATCAGACTAGGATTGAGTAGCTACCACTTTCTCTCCACCTCACTATACAAGCAAGCATTATAAGATTATTTAGAGTATAATAGTTAATATATAATATATAATATATAATATAATAATATAATATGACTCATAAGGCAATAACACACACACACACACACACACACCACTATTAACTCCATATCTCTAGATATCCAGACTAATAACCACTCATTGACCAAAGGCAGCACAGCTAGTAGAATTCTGAGACAGGATTCAAATTTCCATGTTCAGTTCTATAACTCCATAATCATTACACCTTGACTGCACTGTGACAAACTCCACAAGTAATCTTCAGAAAAATAAAACTTATAATCTTCTTTATACATAGAGAAAATATGTTAAGAAATGGCAAATGAATATAAGAATCAAATTATCCAAGAAGGTTGAAAATTAGAAAGATAGAGAAGGAATACATGTCATGATTCTATAAATGTCAAGGAACCTTACTTCTCCTCCATCTTTTTAGTTCACTACGAAAGAAACTGGAGGAGAACACCTGATTTGGACTCAGCCTCACATTAAAATCTCACTCTCTTTCTTACTTGCTTCATAACAGAAATGGGCTTCTAGCCTTATCTGTGTAATTATTTTCTTGTGAACATTACTAATGATCACGTACACACATACATGCATACTAGTCTGCAATCTAGTATAGTAAGTGCTCAGTAAATGCTGGCTCCCATTATTGGTGCTAACTTTATGGCCCTGGACATAGGATAATTTCCTTCCTTGAGCATTAGTCTCTGAATGTTTACATAGAAGAAAGACAAATCGTGATTTCAAAGATCACTTCTAGTGCTAATGATGTCTGTGTACTGGTGTATATCTGGGAAGCAATTTCTTCCTTCTGAAATACGACTTTCAGATTTTGCTATGTATGATGTTCTCTGAATTATAAGATAAAAGCACCTAGAGGAGCAGAATAAAAAATGTTAAATACGGCACTGTATTATTGATACTATTAACCAGTCAGACAGACTAATGACAATGCTAGCTAGAGTAATTTGTCTGACAGAGTTGTCGCTCATCAGCCACAAATGTTAAATCCTCTACCTTTTAAAACTCTATTGTGATAGAGAGCCAAATAAACCATATGCAAACAAATAGCAAAGCAAACCTTCATAGACATATGGCAAGTATTTGCTCTAGTGAGAAGCTAAACATACAAAATGAATGGGAATGTTGAAATCAAATTTCAATTTCAATTCCTTTTTCTCAATTAAGAAAGTTTTCATTGAATAGCAGTCATTGTTTTCATCCTCCACAATTCATTTTATTGGTAAGGACAAGAATAAGACATGTATTTTTCTACTACTCTGTCTTATAAGATCTGAGTAGTAATTATCTGTGCAGGGTAGAGTTCATTTTCAATCAATAATAGTGGCACCTACATGGATGCATCAAAAATACAGCATGATATAAAGAGGCAAATGGTCTAAAGCTAATTCAGTCACACAAAAAAGGGAGATATGAAGGAGAAAATGATGAATTCTACATGGAAGACCGTGGAGACTTCCACATAGTAGTTGACACTTCAGTTAGTGCTTAAATTTAAAGCATAACTAGTGTTGATGTGCCTTATTATTCCAGGTGTTAAGAATAGCCCATCAATCAAGAGAGATAAAACAAAAACCCTTACAGGAAGTCTATGCACTAGTAGGAGAATAAAGCTTAAGGAAACAATATTAATATATATAAGGGAGAGTAATCAAAGCACCCAGGCACAGTGGCAATCCCAGCTGTTTTAGAGAATGTGTTGGGAAAATTGTTTGAGCCCGGGAGTTTATAACTTAGCCTAGGTAACATATAAATATAGTGTTTTCCTGTGTCTCCTGCAATCCTAGAACCCAAACAAAACCAAAATAAATAAATAAATAAACTGTGTGGATAATAAAATGTGAAAGTGAATGTAAAGGATCAGAAAATATGGTCTTGAAGAGATAAGATTCAGCAAAAATTCAGTAGAACTTACTTTCTCTATTATTAGAAACTACATAGATGTTCATTAATAAATAATTGAATATAGAAAATATGGTTCATTTGCATATGGGAATAATACTCTGCTGTTTAAAACAAATGAAACACACATGTAAATAGATAGCACTAGAAAAGACAAATATGCTGTGCATTCTCTTATATGTTGCAGTAGTTTGAATATGATTGTCCCCTATAAGCTCATATAGTTGAATATTTAGCCCACAGAGATGGGGACTAATTTACAAGAATTAGAAGGATTAAGTGGTGTGAACTTGTTGGGGGAAAATGTGTCACTGGGTGGGCTTTGAGATTTCAAAAGCCCATGCCAAGTCCAAAGTCTATCTGCTTACAAATCAGGTTGTAGTTCTTAGGTACTGCTCCAGGGTCTGCCTTCATGCCTCTGTGCTTCTTGCTATGAAGACAGTGAACTAAACCTCTAAGATTGTAAGCAAGCCCCCAATTAAATTCTTTCTCTTATAATAGTTGCCTTGGGCATGGTGTCTCTTTATAGCAAGAGAATAGTAATTAAGACACATGAATTTTCTAGGTAGTGGTGGCACACACGTTTAATCCCAGAACTTGGGAGGCAGAGGCAGGTAGATCTCTGTGAATTCGAGGCCAGCCTGGTCTACAGAGTGAGTTCCAGGACAGCCAGAGTTACAAAGGAGAAACTCTGACTCAAAAAAGCAAACAAAAACAAACAAACAAAAGACAGGTAAATTTTAGCATTTAAACATTGATAGGCATGTTACAATATATATAACCACAGAGTAAAGGACTAGGGGTCTGAGAAGGATCTCCCAAAGAAGTAGAATTAGAATATATAATTATGGAGAGAAAGGAAGGAAACCAGAACAGGAAGATTAAATTGAGGGGGCGGGGTAAGGATAGAGGAAGGAGTACAAGGAGGGACAGCTAACACTAACAGCCATTTGAGGGACCATGTGGAAACCTACTACAGTAAAAGCTTCTGAAATAGTCAGAAGAAAGAGATCTAAGTGGAATCACCAAATAATAAAGGTGACAAAGGCCCAACAAAATGTCTCTCATCACCAACTGAACCTCCAGTGTCATAAGAGCTATATCTAATTAAGTTGCTGGCAAAAGAAGAGGCCTGTGGAAACCCTCAAACAACTCAGACCATTTCCAAGACTTCTGTTTGCTCTTCAGAAACTGATGGTAAGGCCCTATTGATGAAGACAACACCTATATATCTCATTTGAACATGGAGGATTTGAGTTGGTACCTAACTAGAGCCTTCACACCTAGTGACTGGTATACATTTTACTGGAAGGTACCAGAGGAAAGAAGTAAACACCAAACATATTACAACCACATAGATCTACAGAGGTGATCTATTTCCATGATACACTGGTAAAATAGTGGCACAAATGTTGTGAAAGTAACCAATAATTATCTGATTGGACTTAAAGACCACTCTGTGAGATAGAATTCATGTGTGACACTTCTTGGATGTCTCAGGAGATTAGCCAGGCCATGGACCTAGGGAAACAACAAATAATATTGTTCTACTAAAGGAACATAGCAATAAAATTAGTCCTAATGATATTTTGCTATAGATCAGTGTCACCCTAAGTTGTAATCTGGGAAATGTCCTCCTTGAAGAGATGAAACTATTACAGAGATGCAAAACTAGACAATGTGCTGAAAGTGACTTGGAACTCTCAGTACTAAATGAGATGTCTTTCTCAAACCCCTTTCTTCAGGACTTAGAGAACTATGTGGAAGAGGGACAGAATGATTTTAAGAGTCAATGGTGATAAGAAAAAGATACCAAGGAAGCAAATCCTTCCAGGCACAACAGGAATAATGTACATATCAACTCAAAGAGACTATAATTGCACACAGAGGGATTGCACAGGTATTAGCCAGATGGAGTGTCAGGACCTAGAGGTGAAGTGGACATAAGCTGCCATACTTAACCAAGAAGCTATCACAAACTGACTACTACTTGAAGAGGGAAAGTTAATTTTCTCCAATGGAGTCTCACTGGGTATCCAAAAAAAATATTTAAGGTCAAGTTCCCTGCCCAGCAGTAGATGACCAGCACAAAATTAACTCTGGTTGCTTTTGGAGATTTTTTGCCTCATAAAATACATACATCTCATTTTTCTATGGAAATTTCAGAAAAGACACATTATATACTTAAAGATACATCCATCTAAGTAAAGGAAAGTAAAAGTGTGTAGACTTGTACTTCTAGTTTTCAAAGAAATTATTGATTGTCAATAAGGGAGTGCTGAAGGAATTAAAAAGACAAGAGTATAGGAAACTCACTAAATGTCATTAGAAACATGTGTGATAGAGGCTGGCATAAATAACACACAACTGCTAGTTGCATTAATAGGCAATGTGATATTCACAGAATTCATAGAATTTAAAGTGACTCCAGTCAGCGTGGCTGAACAATTCCTCCAGCTATAGTCAACTGAGAGAATGTCAGTTTCAGTGTAATGTTATATCTGCCTAAGTTAGTTTCAAATAATTTGAAGTAAGAACATAGAAAGCCAAACACTAGTACATATTAGCATATGTTTGCAGTAGTTGCCTATGCAATTTTAATTGCACAGTAAATGAAGGGAAAGAAGGCTATGGAGCAAAGAAGGTACACCATGACCAATGGTTTGAAGGTCCCTGCAAAGTCAAATATTTGATATAAGAAAATGGTTAACTGGAAGGTAGGAAATATAGGTCTGGGAAGTGAGTCAAGAGGGTGATGTTTGAGATGGATATAATAGCAATGATACATGACAAGGATGAGGGTATCACTGTGGGAGTGAGTAATAAGATGCTGAGAAGAGGGGTTCAACTTCACGATAGGAAATGTTGACAGAATACAGTGTGGTCAAATGGTGTTAAAAGCAGGAAGTTGTAAACACTTATGAAAACAAATGAGTCACTTAAATTGTAACAGCATCAAATACATCTTCCTCCATTCTCAAGCCCTTCATTCCTTCTTTCCTGACTGTTTTCTTTCCTTTTTTATCCTCTTCCTGTTTATGTTCCTCCCCTTACCTATTGAGAATTATCTCAACCTTTACTGCACAGTGTCTCTGAAGCTTGCGATCTTTAACCCTTCATTCTACCTGTGGGAAGCGACTGATCTATAAAATTCACTCATTTATCAATCTTAGCAATCTTGGAAAGTAAATGTTTTTTTTTTATCTATTCTAAATATTCTAAAGTGATGCGTTATTTGTCTATCATTTTTAAAAATGTAATGCAGAAAATCACACAATTGATAAATCATAGCACAATTTTCAAATCCAACCACATGATTTGGAGTACGTATTTTTATCCATTGTGTGTTTTAAAACATGTCGCTTATATAAAGGTTAGGGTCGGGGTTCTTTAGTCAAAAGACTTTTAAAGTTTTTCCTATCTCTATCTTTACACATTACATAGAATTACATTTAAATGTATGGATGTTCACATTTTCAACAGAGGAGAGGGTGATTCAGTCCATATTCCATAAAGATAACAATATACAATGAGGAGGACTATTAGCATCTGCAGAACTATTCCCAGAGACTGAGCAAATGATGACGGAGTGACTGACAGAATAAAAGACTTATAAGACCTGGTAATGAACACCATTGAGAAGCAAAGAGGAGAGAGATGTAACTTGGGGTTTCTTTCTGGAGTAATTGAATAGAAGGTATTAGCATAAATGAAGAAAAAAGAGAAAAAAATGACTTGAGAAGATCTTCAGCATGGTTTGGAAATGATGGAGTTATAGTGTCTCTAGGAAAACTATATAAACTCATGAAAATAATTGGATGATATTATTGCTTGCAGTTTTCATAAATAAGACCCACTGAGACCCATCTGCTCCTACAATATCATAAAGTCAAGGGGAAAATTGGCAAGACTAACACAAATGTCTGCCTCTTCATTCAGTGACAGATCTTAGTATACATAGGAGGTTGTGTGTATACATATTTTCCGTTTCATTTTAAAGTCGGGTCAAACTGTAAAGGAAAGCAGGAACTTTAAAGGATATCATTTAACTACTGTTAATACTTAAAGTATTTTTGCTGCAGCATGAACAAAATCCTTTTTTGGTCATTCTAAAGCACATTTAACTAACAATCATCTGACAATCAAACTGTCCTAGGGTTCCAGGGACCTAATGACTGCCATGTCATCCAAGCCCTACACTTTTGAGAACCTAGAATACTGGTAAGCAAATCTCTGCTTCTTGCCTAAAACTTAATATCTCCTGAGAACTGAGAAGTCACATTTCAGAATCATAACAGTCTGAAATATTCTGAGGGTAAAATCTTTTGGCAAAAGCAAAACCAAAACTATGAATTGAAACTTTGAAAGCACAGTTTGCTGTGATCTACCCAATTATAATATCATCAAACAACTCCTACCAAATAATACACTCTCTACTATGAACTTTATATGTTTGATCTTAATTTAATCCTAACATAAACCTTGTAAGGCAATGATTATTTCTTTTTTGTTAAAGGTCAGAAAAGCCATTGTTTTCTTCAGACCGTATGATGGCAGTGACTAGTCACAGTGGCTCTTAATACTTTATTCTCCCAATATCCAGAATATTCTTTTCTATGTCAGTTCAAAAATCAAAGAAAAAGATCCATATTCTTTCTTATCCTTGCCTTTTTTTCAGGACTGTTGTGTAAGTGCTTTAGATTGAGTTTGTAATTTACCCTGTTTTGACAAAGTGCACATATTCATTTAGCCTAAATGAAGGACAAGGTTGAGATTTCACACATTTTTCCAGGTCCTCCTCAAGTTCTTTCCCCATAAATTTCTCAAATGGATATTAAAAGTGTTGGGGGAAGAAGCTGAAACGTATTGGTTGTACCTACCTGTTGTCACCCTCTCTGGAGAAAAGAACCGTGAAAGTTTGAATGTTCCCTTTTGCTTCTGCAGGTGGACGCCAGCTCAGACGGACAAAGCGACTAGAAACCAAGACAGGGACCACATCTCTGGGAGCAGATGGGAGGATGCTGGAGCTTGGGATGGCTAAGGAGGAACAAGAGGAGACCATCAGAAGTGCTGGTGCCACCAGTAGGAATCAGGCATGAAGTTAGAGCTAATGATAACATACATGGTGCAGAATAAAAAACAAGTTCTAATGAAGATTAATAAGGGAAATAACATTTGAAGTAGAATCAAGGATAAATTTGAATTCATTGGCTTTTGAAACAGTGACTTATCAATAGCATATATGACTGCATTGTATAATGTCTGGTTTGTATTATTTCTGGATTCTGCAACAAATAGGAAAACAATGACAATGTAGACAAATAGCAGGGAGAGACATTGGGTAATGCAATGATTTTAATGTTTAAAAATCATAGTGTGTATGATGTGCATGTATGAGCAAGCATACCATTGCACAGAACAGAGGGAAAGTAGGAAGTGGTGTCTCTCCATCCTCCCTTACAAAGTCCTGGTAATATGAATTTTAATATATACTTATGTTTTAGGAAGGTTTTGTTTTAGAAGCATAAAGTCAATACAATGCTATAAATGTGCTATATTTCTTATAAGATCACATGGTAATGAAATATTTTGAACAAGAGCAGAACAAACTATTTTATGTAATTAATTACATCTTTCTGAATCATTTCTGGAATTACGCAGAGGTTCAGTAAGTAAGAAAATGAATGGGTAAATGAACAAATAATTTCATGTGTCGATAATTTGAAGTAAACCATGCAAGTAAACCAAATATGACGTTTGTATACAAAATTAATTCAGTTAAAATTTTGTCAAAATGAATCTATAAACTTTTTCAAGTATTTCAAGCAGAGCAAGGGAAGGGTCATAACCGCACACAATCTAACAAATAGTTTTAATTGTTTTGTTTGTTTATTGTCATTACTTTAGAAGATGCAATTATGTACAATTATCATAAATAGAGACACCACCTGATGTCAGGCAGATACACATTTTTTATGTCTAAAAATGTTATAATTATTTTAATCATTGATTTCATAGGTAAAATGTATTGACAACAGAAATGATTCAGAATAAACAGTTGTACGCAGATTGACACAAACTTCAATAAGGTTCTGACTTAAAATTAGTCCAATACATTTTTCCAATGTTCCACAGCACAAGCAAGGGTTTCTGAATGAACAACAATGCCACAGGAAGGCAAGCAGTAAAAACAAAAACCTTAATTCACTCAGCACACACTTACACTGTTTCTGATACAACTTGAAGAATCTTCTTTACATAATTTTGATAACCAAAAATATTAAAAGCAACAAATTTAGAACTGATGATCAATGTGAAATCAACTGATCAACACCTCCCCACCTCTAGGCTCAGGTGACTGTCACTCATGGTTATATCTCTGTATACTCTACTGC
Source organism: Cricetomys ansorgei (assembly GCA_026225945.1). NCBI lineage: Eukaryota > Metazoa > Chordata > Mammalia > Rodentia > Nesomyidae > Cricetomys > Cricetomys ansorgei. The sequence goes on along the minus strand of JAMJFZ010000236.1, from coordinate 6,405,053 downwards.
ATCCTAAACAGTTGTTTGATCATACTGTGTTTTTCTCTGAGTGTCTACCTTAACTGGTTTTAAAATTATTGCAAGGACATTCTATATTAATGTATTCTGTGTTGTAAACTATGGAGGAATACATTTGAAATGTCACGCTGTAACACATGACAGATTCGATGATACATATGTATTTGCTTGGTACCACTGTGTTACATTGTGCATGTACCAAAATATCACAGTATACTCCATAAATGTACATGAATAGTTTCAATTAAGTATAAAACTATTAACATGTAGCTATCAATGAAATAGGGACTAGCCAAAGACCAAAGCAGTTACCATGAATAGTCTACTAGTAGGGACAAAAATATTTCTGTAAGACATAAAGATGCACAATTATATTTTGCTTTAGAATGTCCCTAGATGTAATATTGAAATTTGTAATTCACAGGAAGAGCTCTGCAACACTTACAGTTGGAAAATGGATTTTCAGATATTTGAGACACTTATAAATTCAAATATCATTCTTCTAATTGCGGCTTGTTTGGGGATGCATAATTCTTCTTTGGTGGATATTTTCCTTTTGTGCAGCTTCCTGATTCAAGAAAATATTTCTTCTTGACAGATGATTTCTAGCCTCAAACTACAAACAAAACAGTTGCCTGGACACAAACTTTTGTTTCTTTGTTTCTTTTTTTTTTTTTAAGAGAATAAGATATAATTTATACTGGAGCTACATTGAGTGACTGTGGCTTGGGAATACAGATTTAGGTCACCCAAAATTCCATGTTTGAACATGGAAGCAGTTTCATGAAATTTTAGAATTTTATAGAACACAGAAAGTCATAAATCAAGGCAAGTTTAAAATAGGTTGGTGGGAACATCAGAGAGGAGGTTAAGGCAAGATGGGAGAAATGCTTCTATAGGCTTGAGGTGCTGCCTTATAACACCCTTAGCTTGCAGCTCTGCTGAATTAATGGATTCTAAAAGGTTTCTATCTATTAGACACAGGGTGTTAGTTTAAATACAGAAGTGGGCAAGGGATAGCTCTTCCAGGGAATTATAACTAGCCAAAGGTGACTAGCCTCTTCTACCTGCAATACCCCAAACTCTCCACAGTATTGAAATTCTAATCAGCTAGCCAGTCTAAACAGACATTACCCCCCTCTCCCCCGCATCAGGAGTTTTCATTCACAGTCCCCTGTTTGCCAGACATCACATTTTGGGCATGTGGCAGCCACATGTTAGTTATTAAATATTATAAGATATCTCATAGGTAGGAAAGCTTATTCTTAAGATATGATGTAGGTGAGGCTGGACAGTAGGAAGAACAGCAGTCTTCAAGAGAGAGGTCAAGGGCACTAAGAAAGAATCTCCTGGTATAGCAGCTCCTTCAAAAGTTCCATTTCCAATCATTTAAATATAAACATTATATTTCAATGAACACACATAATTACAAATACTGGGGAAACTATATAATCAATCTTGTTAAAAAATATATAACATTTGGTTATTTTCTTTGTCATCTGTAATCTTCATTCCATTAAGCCAAGCTGTGTTTTTGATTACTTCATTAATCTATACTACTCTAGATCACATGTAAATATTATGTCATTTACAAGGGGTGTTCAAAAATTATATCTGGATAATAATAGCTAATATGTATACAGTCTTTGAACTGGCTTTTGAAAACTATTTTCTTTAGTTTTCTGTGTTTGCATTCACTTTGTGCAGGAGCTGGCTGAGTCTTTACTCTGCTGTGAATTAAACTGGTTATCTGCAAAATCTTTTATTGTGGAGTAGAAGGAGGTGTCTTGCTTTCCAATGGTTTCAGAAATATTTTCCATGTGGAATTCTTACCAGTTACACAAAGATTCAGAGATTTTATAGAACAGGGGGAAGCTTTCAAGTTATTTTTGCCTCCATGGATCCCTTTTTTTACTTCTTGATATATAATTTTTTCAGAGAAAGGGGGTATTTGAAATAAGTAGAAGATTCGCTGCAAGTTGTCTAGTAGAGCCAAATTGTGTGAAGACGAGGAAAGATTGACAGCTAGTGCACAGTGACAGAAAGTTTCAAAAAAGCTCCCTGATTTCTGCATAACAAACACTAAATCAGCACAAAGAAGCCAGGTTGTCTCTTCTCACCCTGCTTCTTCTCCAGGACCAGTCTCCTAGCTGTCTCTATGTACCACTCAGATATGTACCACTCAGCAAACCAAAGTGCACTATGTATGCCCAACTTTCCTGTTTGGTGTAATTTTCACACTGGACAGAGCACGTATAGAATCACACTGTGTACTCACTGGTATGTGCTAATTCCTGCCCCATGCTTGCTCATCAGAGCCATCACAATTGTCTCCTAGCGACCACGCCTCCCTGTAATTCACTTTCCTCCAGCACATACCCTATGCAGCATCTCGAGTAAGCTTATATAAATAGACACTTGGTCATATGACTCTAATGCTTATTTGTCCTCAATATCTTCTCTTTATCCTAGGGCAAATTTCAAATTTCACAGTCAGCTTGCTGGCTTGTCTCATGTTTACCATTTGCCTTGGTAAGGCTCCCTCTAACAACTTAAAAAGGGCTTAAGAATGTACACACTGCTATGGAAGAAATCACTGGAACACCAGTGTGGAGCGGGTCTCAAAGCAAAACAGGACAGAGAGCAAGTGCTTAAAGATGGCTTACGTGTGACCTTAGGGTTTCCTAACCGTGGGCTGTGACTATAGTGGGGTCACCTAATTGAATGAAGGGGTAGTAAAATATTGGGAAAGTGTAAGAGCTTTCTGAACGCACAATGGTCAAAAATTAAATTAAAGTCAAATATGTAATGAATCCGAGGTGTTTCTGGAAACAATATGAGGAGAGTTCAAGCAGGGGCTTGACCACACCCATTCTGAATGTACAGCATATGCACCTTGTCCTGTGCGTGGTACGGTGCTATGCAGGGCCAACACAATCTGCCCTCAGCACCTCAGCTCAGATGTGAGACGATGGAATATCAAGAGCAGCATGATTTTCCCTGCATGGACACTGTTGCTCTTAGTTGCATCATGGTTGAACTGTAGAAAACAAAGACAAATCTTTCCTGCAAGTATTGCCGAGCATTTAACTATCGATTTAGTATATTTTGGATTTTATGAGACTATTGTTTTTGATTTTTAAAATTTCTCTTAAATTGCTGACTTGAGTTTCATTTAAGAAATAAATAGACTTTGGCTTATTGGGATGTAAGTTTCAACAATTTCTGAGATTGCCTTAAGCTTCTGTCATTTTGTAATATGGCATTACATTACAAAAAGTGACGTTCTCGTCGTTGATAGACAGAAAATCAAATCACAGGTCATCTCTAAAAGAGGATACTCTAGGTTCTACAGTAACAATTATTCACCAGATGCAAGCCTTTATGTAAATATAAAGAAATACATCCAGATCATTAGCATATATCTTGTTTTCATGGATAATAAAGGGTAAACTTAAACAAACAGCAAGATTTTGTTAATAAAGAATTGTTTATAATTTATTATCAGTAACATTGACATATATGATATATATACATATATATATATATATACATGTGTATGTATATATGACATTGCATGCATGTATGTATGTATGTATGTATATATATTTATACATACACACATTCACATATATATGTCTATATACATATATACAAGTACATATATACATACAGACACACACACACATATACACACACACACACACACACACACACACACACACACATAAGGTCATATAACATTTCTGTGTGGAAAGGGGATATCAATGAGAAAACCCCCAACAAGAATATTGTTAATGCCAGTGCCCAGGATGCCAAGCAAGGCTGACCACAAGGCTGTGGTCAGCCTAGACTGCATAGTGAAGCTCAGTTACCACCTGAAAACCAAAAGAATGAATTGTATAGGTTATACTAATTGTGGAAAATTCAATTGCCAACCTGTGGGAGATTCTGTAGCTTAACACAGGACATTCCCAGGTAATTCCATTCCTAAAGGAGAATGGATGTTTAGCATCTTTCTATTCCTTTGCTGCCTTTAGTTGAAGGAGATTCTGGCAAGCATCTTTTCTTTTCTTGTTCAACACAAACATGTGCTACTGTGACCAGGAAAATGTTTTGGGGATGAGACTTGCAGGTATGCTTGACAGACAGTGTTCATTTTCTCTACCCATATGTGACTTTTCCTTTAGGTGTAGAAGAGAGAAGGCTAAACATCACATGTATCTGTAGTCATTGTGGAGATCATAGGAACCCTTGATTTTTCTGATGCTTATATTCAGACCTTTTTAATCATATTCAATATTTTGCAATCCTCAGTGTAACTGAAGAAATTCTTATTCTTTAACAGCGGAGAGCATCACCTGTCCAAGTTCCTTTATATTTTTTCATAGGGAAAAGTGTCCAAGTGTTTGTAAAGCATGAAAGAAGCAATCATTTTTATTATATGAAGAATGTCTAAAAGTAAATAATGAATAACTCTATTTAAAAGTAGGTTTCAGTCTGACAAATAAGAAAAGAAATATGTATTAAAATAAACCTAAAAACAGAGCATACCCTTCCTAATGGAACAGTTTTAAAGGAATCAGTGTCTCAGGACAGTCTGGAAACATACTCTTGCTTACTGCCAGTCAGGATATATTAGTGTCACCTTTCAGAACTCAATTTGGTAAGACTTTCTACTTAAAAGTAGTCATACCATTGATCTGGCTAGTATAATTTCAGAAAATTGAGAAGATAAGTAAATGATTTCTTCCTCATAAAATCTATCTGCAGTCATAGACAACATACAACTCAAAACACACCATTTCTGCCTTTATCCACTTAAGGAACACAGGTTTCTTACTAGGTACTTAATGATAATTTTTTTTAAATGTGATTAATGATGACTTCAGAAACTTATGAAAATTTTCAAACAGTTAGGAAAATATATTTCAATAAATTATGAGGGAAGTTTTCAAATCTTTATCCTCCCAAGACAACTCACTTCTACCTGACATTATTTCCAAAATTGACTTGGCTTTTCTGCTCATCCACAGCATGCCAAAATGAGGGGTGCAGAGGGAGTGTGTGCACAGGTAGATGCTCTTTTCTCCCTTGGCATCAGGAGTTGCTTCTAAGTCAGCTAGTCCAGGCTTAGATGGTACAGACAAAACTGAGAACAGCATGATTCACAGATTCATTTCCTCCATTTAAATAGTTGTCATATGAAAAAAGATGAGTACTTTTTTTTTTCCCTTAAACAAAGGCATAGCGTCTTACATTTTATAGGGGAATTAATTTTGCCCATGCTAATCCTCCATGCTTTCTTTCAACACTAACTTTTCTTCAAATAAGGTCTCAATAAAGAACCAATCAGAACCTCTTTTCATTGCTCTTAGAGGTCTAATCTCCTGTCTGGCCCTAATCTCTCTGGCCCATTACTGTTTCCATGGTTACAGTTTCTTTATCTGTTGTCATGGAGAGGAAGAAGTAAATTTACCATACTCTAACAACATAGTCTTTCGCTTTTAGGAACACTTTTTAAAAAATTAGAGTATCAAAATCCAGGTGGTTAGGATGATTTCTGAAGTTAATTACAAACCCTAAAAAAATGCTTTTGAAATATAAATATTTTAAGTATATCTGAAGCATTAGTATGTTATTGGGTTAATTTTTCTCTAAATTCACAGTTTTTTAAGGTTCTAGAGGTATTTTTTCTTTCACAAATTTATTACAGTGTTTGGGGACATTTCCTTTTGTTCTGAACACATTAATAGTATACCACTTTCATTTCCTACAAGTAATTTAAAAGTTAAAATGAATTTCTAGAACCCAAAATGTGTACTTTATATTAAACAAACAGATTGATTTCCCTATCTAATTCCTCATGTGGTAAACTAATATATATTATTTATATCTACCAATCAGCTAGCTGTTTTATTAGCTGTTGAGTGACATTGGCTCAAAGACATAGTGAAATAAGATGAAGATTCCATTGCTCTATGAATTTTTGTCTGTTTGAATATTCTTTCTCTCTCTCTCTCTCCCTTTCTTATGAGAGCTTGATATTAGATGCTAGCATACTTTGCTTGAGTGACAAAGTGGATAAAATTAAATTGCTCAAATTTAGAAATTACATAAATTTGCACACAAAAGATTTTCTGTGTGATTTTGAAAACTGAAAACATAATTTGTTTTCTAAACTTTTCTAATGTTTTCAGAATTTAATGAATTGAGGAATTTAATGCAGTGTATTAGAAACATTGGGACAAAAAGAAATGTGAATTTTAAAAAATAGTGTCTTAAATAATCTTTTTTTTTAAATGAATGGGATAGAAGTCAATATGCTTCATAATATCTCACTAACTCTTAATTTTGTGGCAGAGGAGATGGTTCAGTGGGTAAAGCACTTGCTGTAGAAGCATGGAAGGGATGACCTTGCATTCCCTGCATAAAAAGCCTGTAATCTAAGCACTGGTGGAAACATGTAGCTCCTGAGGGCTTGGTGCCCAACTAGTCTAGTGAATTGTTGTATTCCATGTCCAGTGCGAGACCCAGTGGGACAAACAAACCCACATAGACGACATTTAATGACACATAACAGAAATCAGTATTTTCATTTCTTTTAACATTTATCAATGTTACAAAACATTGGAAAGCTTCAAGCTCACCTTTCCTACTGCTTTATAAAATACACATCAACTGGCTGGGAACTACAGATACTCTACATTCTGCTGAATATTACTATGTATTTTATTCGTGTAAATGGCTAGACACTCTTTGTCTCTCCTTTCTATCCTTCTTTACTTTATAAACCACTATCATTTCATATATATATATATATATATATATATATTTTCAAAAATTTTGAGTGTATATATTGATGTGTATACAAGAATGCATACATGTGCAGGTTTGTGTGTAGTATGTGTGCACACATGAAGATGAGGAGATGATGTTGGTTGTCTTTTGTTATACTTCACATTACTTGCTGAGATATAGTCTCTCATTGATCAAAGAGCCCACCAATCTGGCACTACTGTCTGACTAGCTACTCCAGTGACTCCTCTGGACTCTGTCTACCTAGCACTAGAACCATGGGGAACAGATTTCCATGCCTGGCTTTTACATAGTTGCTAAAGATCCAAACTCAGGTATTCACATTTGTGTAGCAAGCACACTACTGAAGAAGACATCATAGCTCTTAGGAAATTAATGTTGAGTGTGTCCTAATTTAAACCAATACATGTAGCATTCGTGTCTATTGGCTTATTTACTTAACATAATCTCTTCCAGTTTATTGTACAACACAGCAAGTGTCAGCATCCAGTTTCCTACAGAAAGTCATGTTACAGTTTGCATAGATATCATATTTTCTTTATCCATTCATCCATCAAGGTCTATCATAGTTGATTGCACATCATGCCTCTTGCAATGAGCTACAATAAAGGAGGGGTGCAGACGTCTCTTGGATATACTTATTTAATTTTCTTTGACGATATGCAAGACAGTGGGCCAGGTGTATCATATAGCAGTGTCCTGGATCATCCACACTATGTTCCCCGAGAATGGCTATACTAATTTACATTCCTGTCAACAGAGTGTGTTTTCCTTTCTCCAATTGAAAACAAAACAAAACTATTTTCTGAAGTTATAATATAATTAAATCATTTCCACCTTTCCTTTCTTCCTCTGCTCCTCCACGCCAATATACCGCTTATCTCTTAAATTCCCAGTTTTTCCATTAATTGTTACGAACATATATGTATATCTACATACAACTATATTCCTCCATACATACATACAACCTGCTAATTCCGGACTAAGTTACTTATATGCATGTTTTCAGGGCTGACAATTTGGTATTAGATAATCAATTGTTGTGCTCTTTGCTGTGGAAGACTATGTCTCCCACTCTCAGCATTAGTTGCCTATAATTTTTGATACAGTATAACTCTTGCACTTAACACTCAGTGAACATTGCAGAAGAGGAGGCAGAAAAGTTGTGAGGGCTAGAAAATTGGATACTTTCCTGTGAGATTCGTCTCCTATAAATGTCAGAAGCCACACCCATGAAGTCTCATAAAGACACGTGCCTAAATATGAGCTGAACAATGATCCCAATAGATGTGTTGTAAACAGGGAGGAGGTCTTCTCCATGTCATTGACAATGTTTAGCTTTTTCTGTGTCTTCAAAAAACTTTTTTTTTTTTTTAGAATGTAGATTTTCATCACAGAGAACGGGAAACTATCTGAGAACATTATACACTTGTAAGACAATTAAAAAGTACGATTGATTTCTTACTAATCAATTCCACTGTAAACATTCAGAAGGGTATTTGAACAGAAAGTATGTTTTCTCACAATATTTTCTACTATCTCCCTGGAAGTATATATTGTTTATGGTAATGATAAACTGTTAACGTAATAGTTCTATGGAATTAGACTATGTTGTGTGTGAAATTTATTTCATAATATGAATTTAATTTATACAATCAACTATCAGCCCATTCAATATTCATTGAATAATTCTATGTGAAAACTATTATGTGAAAGGCTTATCATTGTGTCTTTAAAGACTAAAGAGAAAGAGTTGCTAAATGCGTCTCTTGATGTGAATCATGCTTAAGGATCAATCATCTTCTCACCTCCAGCACTGTGCTGCCCACATCAGTCCTGCTTCCTGTTTCTTTAGATAGGATTGTTCTATAAACAGTCTGGCTGAGACTCTGGGGATCTGGGAGCTGAACTTGTGGTGTTCGCAGAAACCTCATCTAAAGACTGGATTTTGTGCTTGGGAACTTGCTTAGCCCCGCTAGCACTCGTGTTTTTAGTTCTGATGTCTTATATACTACAGTCTGAACTAGAAATACTTCTTATTCATTTTTGGAGTGCTGACTTGGGGTCCTCCTTCTGGTTTTAGGTTGTGTATTTCTCCAATCTCTTGATTTCTTAGGTTTCTCTTTTCCATATTTTCATAGGACCATCATGAGATGAACATACCCTGCTGTATAATGATATGCACATATAAATTTATTTTATTTTATTTGGTATCCTATGTCAAATTTTAAAGTGTGCTAAAGTAGTAACAAAGTCCTCTTTGTTCATTTGCCACTTTAACCATCCAGATTTTCAATGTTCGCTAAACACTAATTGTATTATAGGCATCCAATTATTGGAAGTTGAGCTAATAAAAGGTTCTGTATATTTGTGAGATAACAATTTGTCTTTGTATTGAACTTTATTAAGACAAAAATAGAGAATATATATTGTGGGAGGAGACCCAAGGTTTACTGTGAGACGTTTATGCCAATCATTATTACTCTGATAATAAACTACAAGTCAAAACCAAACATTGAACTCAGAAATCTCCAAGAAGATACAGGCTTGGAATGAGAATGGCTATTTTTCAACCAAATGAACAAACCACTTTGTTTTGTTTCAACCTGCTCTGAAAAGTAATAACACTTTCCAAGCCATACCACAAACATCATTCTATAGGCATATTTCCTAAAGGAGTTTCCATCAAAAAGCATAAAAGGAGTTGTGTCTTGGGTAGATCTGCAAATCCAGAAGAGGACCTGGGGCTTTGATATGGGGTGAGTGTTCCTCATCTCAGGACCATACATAAACGGACACCGTCAAGGGCAAGTCTGATATTAGAAAAGATTCCCCGTGGTCATAAGAAGACATAAACTGAGTGACAAATTCAGGAAAGAATTTTCACATCAGCAGAGATAGCTACAACTCTTAAAATGCATTTTATTTATAAACAATGATGATGAAAATGATGATTGCTTGACTGGTCCACTAGTAAATGTTTCTTTTTTTATCTTCTCAATTCTATGCATGGTAAGCCCAAAAACCCATAGTTATGCTTTTAACAATTCTCTTATTTTCAGAGTGTTTACTAGGAAGAATTTTTTTTAACAATTTACTTGAGATGCAACAAAATATCTATAAACATGGATGATAGGCTGTCAAAGGAATATATATATATATATATATATATATATATATATATATATATATATATATTGCATACACATACACATACACACACACACACACACACACACACACACACACCCCCCACAGAGAGAGGAAGGTTCGTCTAGCAAATTTCAATGGCAAAATACAATCTCTGGGCTCTTCCTCTAATGCTTGTAACTCAGACAATTCTTTATTTCTCTGATCATTACTTGTCAAATTTAAACTTTAATCTAGCCATTTAAAGTACAAGGTAGTTAAGTGCTGCTGAGAAGTGGATTCTGAATACTGCCTAAAGTAGCTAGCATACTATTTGTAATCAATAAATGGCTATTTCTATATGTTCTTGTCCTTACATTTAAGAAATCTGCTTCTGCTGGAGCAATTTTATGTTGATAATTCGCTTGAGTCCCAAGAACCCTATAGAAACATGCTAAAAATAAGTGGTGCTCAATTGAATTGTTAATACACTATAGGGAAGGATTCTTCCTTATAGATGAACAGTACCTAGTCACCTAAATATTTTCCTCTATCTGATTTATCAGGTTGCAGAGCAAAAAAAAAAAAAAAAAAAAAAAAAAAAAAAAAAAAAAAAAAAAAAAAACACATCACTAATATGTCATTTGTTAATTTCATCATTCCACATTTCTGCTTCTGAGAGACGTTACTTCATTTTTGGTATTTTCCCCTCTGTCCCCTTTCCATCTGTCAGGATTCCTGGTATTCTGAAAACATCTTTAATCATCTCTTATCAGTATCTCTTCCCGGCATCTTGGGTAGCTGAGCTTCACAGAATGTCCAGCACCCTCCGATTCTACCAGTTCCCTTGAGAGTCTGTATTGAATTTCAAGTCATTGTTTATCCTTTTTCAATGCCCAGTGATCCCAAGTGTGCCTTTTCATCAACCCCCTGTCACCAGAGCTTCTCTAGGGATAAATACTGACAAGTTGTGACAGGTCTCCTCCCCTCCTTCATGTGTTTTTTTCATCCTGCACCTCATCCAGCCATATGGTGTTTTGTGACCAGCTGCCTTGTGATCCTGTCCTCTGTCCATGGGATATCTAAAGACACAACAGAGATACAGATTAGCAGGCCGAGCTCTGAGAAGCTGTGCTCTAATACTCTTTCCTTTGGCGATGAGATCGTACTAAAGTGAAATACTGGGCACATCATATGTTTAACAAAAAGGACAGAAAGAAAGATTGGGAGACATCAGACAGAAAGACAGAAAATGAATTAGTTCCATAAACTATACTTTGTTAAACAACTAAAAATACTAAAAAATTCAAATAAAAGTCAGTTGAAGATAGTAAAACTTAAGTAATAACAGCCAAAGGCTTAATCATTCCCTTGTCCTGTTGTGAATACTTTTAAGAGTCACTGACTATTTTAGGATTCTGAGAATCTAAAAAGAGAGAAAAGTTGCCTCAATCACTTTTGATAGCTCAGTGAATTCTGTTAATGGAAAATTTCCAACTTACCCAAGATTTTTTTTTTCTTTATGTTTAAAATAATTTATTTAAAGGTGTGGTAGTCAGTAGAGTTGGAAATTCTTATCATTGGCATGGTAAAGCTTTTTAAATTTTTCTGAGAATTGTTCAGAAGGGCAAGCTGACTAAACACTGTATTGGTGGTGGACAGTGGTGCAAGGTATGTGAGACAGCATGGTAGACCCAGAATGCAATGTCACAGCAGCTTGTGGAGTCTCATGAAGCATCTGGGTACAGTGTGCCCATTACCACCCCTGAGATCTGAACATTGCTTTGGAGTTAACAAGAGTGCAGGTGGATGGGATTTTCTGTCTGAAGCATGTATATTTTACCAGTGGCTACATCATTGAAAACCTGCTCCCTCCATGTAAATTTATCTTTATATAGAATTCCCAAGGAGATGAGAAGAGCCTAAGTCCTCTCCAATGCAGGACTGATCCAATCTTGGGGTTATTTTATGCTAATAATCACAGCTACTGTAAATTCAAGAGTGCAGCATCACATCTTGCAGGGATTCAGAGTTCTCAATGCCTCATCCTTTACAGTCTCTCACATTCGTCCCATCTCTCACTTTCCTCTTTTACACTAGAGCTTATGACTTCCAAACTCACAGGCTTTTGACCAGGTATGCAATACCAAACATCAATTTCCTCCTGTAGAGCAGGCCTCAAGTCCAATCAGGAGAGTTAAGTTACTCCCTGAAGGTATTTCCCACTATTGCATACCAGTGGGTTTAGCTTGCCTTGCAAGTCTGAGCTTCGGTTTTGTTTCGTTTGTTGTTTTTATTTTTTTTAATTTTTCATTTACTTTTCTTTTCTTTTCTTTCTTCTTAAAGACAGGGTCTTAATTTGTAAAGCATGCTGTTTTGGAACTCATTGTATCCTCTAGGATGACCTGGGATAATTGATATTCCCCTGCCTCAGCCTCCTGAGTACTGGAATTACAGGCACAGACCACCATGCCCAATTCTTGACTGCGTTTATACAGGTGGGACCCTTGACACTGCTCAGGTTTATGCACTACAGAGCAGCAGGGGAATTCAAATGAAGCATGAAGTGCTTCTTAAGATCTTGGTTTGGAAGCATTGCTCTTCTAACTGGAATAGAAACAGACAGGTGTGACGTCTCTTCTGAGAAGTACAACTCTGTGAAGGTGTTGCCCACAAGCACAGCTGATTGATCAGTTATGTAAATTTATTCTTTAACCCTTTTCAACTTGTGAAACTGAGAAAATTGATAGGAAAGTTGTAACCAAAAAATGATAAGAATAAAATATAAACAAATTAAAAGACAGGTCTGGAGAGATGGATCAGCTGTTAAGAACACCGACTGTTCTTTGAGAGGACTTGCTTGGACTTAGTTCAATTCTTAGCACCCACATGGCAGCCCACAATTATCTATAACTTCAGTTCCAAGGGATCCAATGGCCTAGCACAATAATCCACAGAAAGTAAAAATAAATGAATCATTTAAAATAATTGAAAGTCTCTGGCCAGGGAAGCAGGTAGACTAACTTCTGAAGTTCACCTCTAGGATCCCATCTAGTGAAGACCAGGGCAGGCCCAGTGTATACTGTCTCCACCTCTGGGAGCTAATATGTCAAATGCTATTGATTTAGAGGAGTTTGTTAAGAAAATCAGACCGCTTTTTTTTCCCTACTAAATGCAACCAGGTAGGCACAGAGGCCACTGTATGATCTTTACATAAACACATTTAGGAGTAACTAGAAAACAAATCAAACAAAAGCAGGTCAATCAGATTAAACATCTAACATTAGCTGTAACATATTTCAATAAGTAAATTATCTTCTCTGGTGTCTAATTCTCTCAGATGATAGTAACAGATGAGAAATCAGTACAGTCTTTAAAAATTTTATTATTGAACTCCTGCACAATTAACCTGTGTCCTCAAAGCCCTGGCATACTCAGTCTTGTCCAAGTATGTGGTAAAAGTGTCTTCAGATGTTCTGTGGTATCACCTATCCCTGGGGTTATATGACGAGATGGAATTTTGCCTCATGACATTTTTCCCTGAAGCACCATATCAGAGTTTGAATGCTGAGAAAAAAACTTGAAACAAATCCAGGTTGGAAGACAGTCTACAGGAAACATTGCCAATGTTCTTGTAGTCTTTCACAATGGTGAAATCAACAGGGAAAAATGAGCATTTGCAAGAAATGGACAATAGGTGCATAACTAAATGCGAGGGCATATCCTGGATTAGAATCTGAGGCAGAAAGAGTATTACAGCAAAATCTGGTGAATGATGAATGAGAAAGACAGTCTAACTCATATCATTAGACAAACACTGATTTTTCAGTTTTAACAGATGTCTATGAAGATGTGAGATGCTAAAAATAGAGAAGCATAAGGTGCCACACATACAAAAGTTGTCAAATATTGAAAAAAATTATACTCTAAGTCAAAAACAGCTCTTCAGTATATGAGCATAAAGGAAGAGGGTGCTACTCTGGGGACAGCTGACTATCTTCCCTAATGCAAATAGCTTTGTTTTACTTCTCAAAGCATAGGACAAACTGCATTAAATGCTTATTTATTGGAAGTATGCCATTTTATTTTGCGAGAAAAATAGAAACAAAACTGAAAATGCCATATTTTCAGAATTTTGTCTATTTGTTATTTCAGAATTATTTTTTATGTTATTCCTATTATTTCAGAATTCCTTCTATGATCATCTACCCACCGGGGCTGGGAAGTGTGTATACATCCCTGCTTCCAAACACAGACCAAGGAGATAAAGCACACAAGCCATCAGTGTGAAAAGCGTCACCTTCCCACACCACGCTAAATTCATGATGAGGTTTTTGTTTCACCTGACATCAGCCTGGCAGCATGTCTACTTTTTCCACCAACCTCAGGAGTAATGTACTGGATCCCAGCTAGATCCCCATTTCACCTACTTTTTCAGCTTAGGTTGTGACTAACAAATTAAAAATGACTGAATGGTGAGTTATATATTTAAGTTTATATGATGAAATTCCACGGAATGCGGCCTTGGAAAATTGTAAGGTTGCTTGGCAAAGAGAGAGAATGTGCGGTGAACATTTCCCTGGATGGTTTAATGAGTTGGTTGGATATTCAACAACCTTCCCTGAGAAATACTAGAAACCCTATAAAGGATGAAAAGCAATGGGAAGTTATCATATTTGCAATGAAATATGCTTTCATTGCATGCATGCAATAAAACTCATAATTCTGAGTGGGTATTTTTCTTTGTCTAAACACATGTTTGTGGGGAGGAAGCCAAAAATGATTGCCAGAACAGATTGCTAAAGGAATCTAGAAAACAAAGAGCAGAGATTATGGAAGAGAAAATTCATATTCCGATGACTCAGATGGAAACATTAACCAGCAGATCTACAAAATCGAGACAATTAAAATAGTGTTTCCAAATTTAACATTTCATGTGTCACAGCTCATTCTTCATGCTAGTGCATTAAAAGAAGAAATTATGAACTAGAATGAATTTCCAGCTATTTTGTTGCTATTGATTTCAGGAATAGTCTCAGATAGTCCTTCAGAACTCTAATAAATCAACATGTAAATTCCTGATCCTTCTGTCTCTGCCTCCAGTGTGTTTGAATGGTAGGCATAAACCATTATGGTCAACTAAACTGTGGTAGTGTTTGCTTGTTTGTTTGTTTTTTTGTTTGTGGCACTGTGTGTTAAACCCAGGGGCTTGTGCTTTCTGGGCAATTACTCCACTAAACTAAACTTTGTTCCTCGCCCTAATGTGGACAAGTTAATGTGGCTTTCATGTGGAAATTTATGGTTCTGTCTAATCTATGAAGAACTTTTGTCTAGCTTTGTTGGCTTTTAGAAATCTTTCACATCTCTGCCTTTTAACAGTTATGATGAATAACTGAATTTCTCTCATTAAATTTCACTCTTTCTTTTTGTGTACTAGCTCAGAAACACTGGAAATTATTTTAGAGAGTGAGTAACCACACACACCTCTTTTCTTGATTTACTATTCTCTGTGTTCAAATGACATTTTGTTTGTTTGTTTGTTCTCGAGACAGGGTTTATTGTTGTAACTCTGGATGTTCTGGAACTCACTTTGTAGACTAGACTGACCTCAAACTCAGAGATCTGCCTTCTTTGCCTACTGAGTTCTGGGATTAAAGGCATGTGCCACGATGGCCTGGCTGCAAATGATTTTTGAAATTTTTCCTGTTCTAAAAAATAGATACTCCAAAGAGAAACCAATTGAAAATCAGAAATCAGAAAACAAGAACCACTAAGGGCTTTGATCATAATTTGTCTCTCTAATATTCATATCTGAAGAAAATAAGAGTTACCCAAACAATCAAAATATCTGGAAGGAATTGATTGGACAGGAACTTACCAGATTCAAGCTGTACCAAGATTTTCATTGGTCCTCATAGCACCAATTGCACATTTGGGGATGTGCATTAAAACTCCCATAACTTATCTGAATAATTCATTAGAGAACACCCTGTGCCATTTTTTCCTCTAAACTAATTACATGCTATGCAATGTATTCTCAAACAAACCCTTCTAAATTCTGAGTGGATCCTTGGGGTATAGGATACTTTGTCCTTTTGATTTTTATATATCTTATTTAAATTCTCTTTTGTGGGGTCAAAGGCCATATATCATCACAACGTAACGATCTCCTATTTTTCCTTTAGTACATATTAGTTTTTATACAAAATTCTATTTTCATTTCTTCATTGTGTTAGTTTTATTTTCAGAATAAGCACCTATTTCTGTATTTTTTCGTTTTGTTCTGTAAAGGAAATTGAATGGTCCAGTTTTTAACTATAAATACGCTTTAGAGCTTTTCTAGTGATAAGGACAAGAAAACCAAACTGCCAAATCTTGTCTTGTGACCTCAATATGCTAACAAATTTCTCTAGAATTAGGGGCATTTGGTGTTTATTTAAGATAAATCTACTTTGTGATTCTGAGACAAGAGGATTTCAAGTTCAAGGCTTTGGGTAAAGCCTAGGACATTTAGTGAAACTCTGATTCAATTGCAAAGTCCAACAAGGACTGGAGGTAGAGTTCAGCGGTAGAGGTCTGTACAGCAAAAATAGAGGCTGAGTTTATTCTCCTGTGTGAAAAGAGATATAAAAGGGAAGGTCCTTCTTGTCATCCTAGACATCTATCGTTTATTCTACTTCTCAGCTTCTGCTCATAATGATGCTTTCCATATGGAAGCATCACTCTAGAATATGGCAAGCTAATTTCTGTGAAAGAATTCATTTTCACCTCTACCAAAGTAATGAGTAAAGACTGAGCTATATAAATAAACACTTTTTAATTTGGGTTTTAACATATGGTTTTCTAATACATATTTTAAAACTCAGCAAATCTGTTCCTGCCAGATTAGAATAATTTCATTTATAGAAAGACTTTCTGAAGAGGAAGATGAATACACAGAGACAAACCCTTTTATTCATATGATTAATTTTTCTCATTTCGGCATAAAAGCTTCCTTTAGACAAGTTACAAAGATACTAATACACTCATTTGTCTAATCATCTGATTAGTTATCTGTTGAAAATAATGCACTAAGTGCACTCTCTATATTAAGCACTGTTGCTGGGAACAAGGATGAAATAAACAAGGCAGACTCCTGTCATGGAAGAGCTCACATCCCCTATTTCTGTACTCTAGATTCAATTAGATATGCAGACTATAAGCTACAGAGTCAGTTGCCTAGATGCCATGATTTGGATACCTGTGGCTTCTAATTCTTTGTGTGCTGATTCAGGGCAAAAACTCTTTATTCTTTTCTAATTCAAACCCCTGTCCTAGTCCTGGAGCCCTGTAGGGTTTCAGCCTCCTTACAATCTACTTTTAAAATCAGAACTGGAGGGTTCAGCCTCAGTCTCCCTGCAATCTAGAATGTTTAAGCCTCTGCTACTTACTACTGACTGGGTGATTCTGACTAGCTCCTTCTGAACTCACAGCTGCACTGGACTCAACTGACTCTTCTGATTCAACTCAACTCATTCACTGTACTGGCTCCAAGCTGACTGGTTCATACTGACATTATGAGCCAGTTGAATGTTTCTGACCATCTCTTCTGACTTTGCAGACTCTTGCAACTTCTCAGACTGAACTGCTCTGCTTGGCTTCAAACTGATTCACTCTTCCCATCTGATACTGACTTATGGCAAATTGCCTCTGTGTCTGTGCCTCAGATTCCTCTCTTTTCCTGTGTGTCTTGTCTGGAGCTCTGACTGCTCCACACTGCCTCAGCCAGTATCTCTGCTTCTCTGCCTTATCCTGAGTCAAACCACTTCATTGTCTCTGTCTTGTTCTCTCTCTGCCTCTCATCCTCACTCTCTGCACTGAGTTAGAGTCTGCTGTTTCTATCATGAGAGTTGGATATGTCCTCACTCTAACTCATTCTGCTAACTCTTCCTCTGATTTGTTGCTTTGCCTGCCCTTCACTCTGACTCATCTCAGATCACTTCCTGTTTAACAAGGATGCCTTCTGATCCTGCTTCCTGTTTCCCAAGTGTTGGGATTAAAGGCTTGTACCAAATATCCTCCTACCCTGGAGCAGTCATGCTACCAGGTTAAAAGTGTAAATATTCCTCTACAGTGCTGAAAACTCATTTTTAGTGTAAGTTTATTGATGTTGTAGCTCCTTCAAGAGAGAGCCCCACAGGGAGAGAACTAGATCATGGGGCTCCTTCCCCAGAATCAATTCATGCTGTTACATGCCTCTGACCCCGTTAGTTCTCAGGGGAGCACATTTCTAATATCAAGACCACTTCACTGTATTTCTCTACTTCAGAGCAAACATTTTGAACTTTCCATGTGTTTTTCTCCATCATATTGGGATACAGCAGAAAGAGTAACCTTAACATGATGCAACTTGGAACCTCCAGTCACAAAAATCATGAGCCAAATAAACTTAATGCACTACTCAGCATGTAGTATTCTCTTTTAGTGACAAGAAAAGACAAGGTCAGTGAATAAATAGTGGTCAGAATGAAGATGTTTCTGATCCTAAGGACAAAGTCAGGACACTTAAGGGAACAACAGCCAAGTACAGTATTGTACTTAAGTATATCATTCAGGGACAAATGACTTTGTCACATGCTGGTCAGATATCCTCAGAGCAATACTTCAGCTCAGTATTTCTCAGTTTTACTGCCTATAAATGTTGATGATAACGGTAGTGCTTAGTTCCTAAGAATATGTTAAGCATCGACTGAGATAAAATTATGTACCACATGCACAGTATCTGATTCACAGACAGTATAGAACATGTATAGAAAAAAAAAATCTGAAACTTCCCTTAAAATTAGACCAAAGATGAATAACTGGCTCTCCTTTCACCAATGAATGGCCTTGGTGAATATTTATGTTTTCCTTTGTATCTATTTCCTCAGTTTGCAATAATTAAATAACTATAGATTTGTCTTTTGTTCAAAATAAAAACTGGGTTTAATAACTGTCCTTGGGAAAACTTGGATAGATATAGCACACTCTACTAATATTTTTCCCTGTGAGATGCTAACTCAATAAGAACAGTTCAAGCTAGAAAAAAGACATGAGCATTGGCCAGCACAAAGTAATTGTGTCACTACTGTTTTGTTGAGTAATTACTGTGTATGAGGCACCACATGAATCAGTCTGTGGACAGTATATAGGTATTACTCTAAGTTTGCATTTTCAGAGGGTTTGGATAGTTCAGACATGCACTCAAGATCTCAAAGTATCATACAATATCTCCAGATCTGAGCTCTTGGGTGCAATGATAATATGCATAAATCATGTAAGTTACACAGGTTATTATGAACAACTTCTATTGGATGCTTCTGTAGCTGTCTTCCTCATATTAGAAAATGAATATTAAGTACTTAGTATTGGAGAGTTGTCATAAAAAATACGTTAGACAGAAAGAGAGCTAAAATTATTAAAAGTCATATTTCTCAGGTTGAAATTATGGATGCATTTGCAGTATTTAGTGGCTTGTCAGAGCTCATCCTCATTTTGCTGTAAACTCACAGGCATATCGTTAGTGTCATCTTTGAAATATTCACTAATTCAATGGAAGAATTATAAATTCTCTTATCCTAGGTATAGAGCCACCTGTTATTTTGAAAATCTGAACACCATGTATTTAGAGGATGATAAAATTAAGGAAGCTACTACTGTATGAATCACCGATGCTAATTTGCTGGCATAAATGTAGAATGATATATTGTACAATCCTGGCAATTATGTCAGAAATCAGTCTACAGCAATTCATTAACACCATTTCTTCTGCAAAAGTGGAGGGACCTGACATCTGTAACTAATATTATGATCTATGTTATTTTACATTATGTTTTTGATTTTATGAACAGTAGGCAGCCATAAGATAATTTGAATAGCTAATTATTAAAATACTCAGGTTTCCCATTCAGCTACTGTTCAAGTATGTGGATTCATTTTGCAAATTATAGGTCTTATTTTCCTGATGAAGAAGATGGATTCAGACAGAGGGATGTTAACCCCTTCTTGGCCTGGTACACTGAGCACTGACAGAACTGACTGAAGAGTTGCTCTGATGCTGAGATTATGCATAAAACCAAGTATATGCAAATTAAACAAGCTTAAAAAGTACCATTTATCCTATTTTTCTAAAATTGAATTATATGCTCTACTTTTTAATTATCCTTAGATATGTTCTCATAATTCTACTAAAACCATTTCTTTGTGTAGACATTATTATAGAGCAATATATTCCACAGATGTACTATAAAACAAGTCCAGAGGATATTTCCTGATGGAGTCCAAGTGATCTCATTTCATCAGAGTGGGGTTGGGCCTACAGTCAGGAATATGGAGCAAAATTGATGAGGGATCCATTACCTGTTGAAGTCACACAATACGTCAAAGATGATGAGATGGTCACTATGGAATTAAAAATAGAGTTCTGCAAATGTTGGCTCAAACATCTGAGACTGAAGATATGTATTGTGTGAAGTAATCAAGTTAATGTTTATACAGCCACCTGTGGTTACTATGATATATATGCCATCCTGTTCCTAGGAGACCAAAGACCACTGAGTTTACTAGGGCAAACTGAATTGTCTTTAGGAGAACCTTTCACAGCCTGGGTAATCAGCATAGGTCAGGAGTATTATCAACTCATTTTATTTTGGGAATATATTCTGAGCAATATGAAGATTTTGTTCATAAGTGAGTAAACACGATTAGCCTCAGAAACTCAATATTGTTTTGTTTCTTAAACTTGAATTAGATCATTTTAAACAGGTATTCCTGTTCTATATACGGTTCACATTAGAAATATACAATGAGATAAGTCCTGACAGACATATAAATACCTTAAAAGATCATCTGTCATCTCCAAGGTGTCCTCTTGGACTTTTCTAGTCCATACTCTCTGACACCTGAACTCTAGGCAACCTGTGATTTGCTTCCTCATATTACAGTTCAGCTTTTATTGTCTAGAATTTTTCTTAGCAGGCTCAAGCATACAGATTTGTCTGAGGCTTACTTTTCCCACTTAGCATAATACCGGTACTCTAATTACCTTGTGAACCTGAAAAAATAGCACAGGGAAAGCTGAGTACTCAGAACTCTCCTCTTAAACTACTCTCATTTAATGGTTGGTAGGGGAGACTCTGGCATTTTCTTTAGTGGCATAGTCACTGATAATTTGCCTTTTCTTTAATTAATAAATGCTCATCAAAGTCATGCCAGAAACTGTAATTAAACTTAGTGAGTCATACACAGAAATAATTCATAAAGGAGATGGGCTTTTTGGAGAGAAGGAGAGGTAGGGGTGATAAAGGTAAAGAAGGTATTAACTACTAAAATAGTAATATGTATGAAAATGTAAAATAATAAAATTATTAAAAATGAAATATCACCCACAACATTTTGACAATCATCCTGAATTTGCTTGATTTTATCTGACCTTTGAAAGTAAATCGTGGAGCCTGGTTGATTTTTATTTGGGAGAAAAAACTTATAGTATAATAAACACTACTTAAGAGTTTACAAAAATGTGCATTGTTCACTCCATGCTCGCATATACATGCCTATCTTTATGCTGTAGGCATTTTAATTTTCATAGATATATGACTTCCAATGTATGGAACATTGTGTGTATACATATAAATATTAACATATATGTTTACTTTTCTATTCAAATAAATCAAACAACTGAACATGCTTGTTGGGGGAAAAATCAATGGAAAATGCAGTCATAATGACTGCACACATTTATACAGCAAATGTCTCTCAGTAATTAACTGACATCATATATTAAAAAAAACAATAAGGAAAAAAAATAGGTGTGCTTACTTTTCTATTCCTCAGCACTACAGTGCTCACTATGCCTGTTTTTGAGCATTAGGACAGCGTGAGCTCCAGAGCTAGGGTGACACCTGTCATAACCAATTAGAAAACATGGTGTAAAACAAGACTTATGGATTGAGCGCAGTTCTCACACTTAAAAATGCTCCCTTGGGAAGTGAAACTGCGCAGTTCCCCTCCGCCTATCTGAATGACTGAGCACTGTTTCTTCCCCGTCATGCCAAACAATGAATACAAACGAAAAAGAGCAGCAGATTGGTACTCCTAAGCAGGGTGGAGAAAACACAAGATACTATGCCCAGCTAAAAGCAGCATTCAGTCCTGGGAAGAAATAGTTTTAACTGTATAACCACACAGGAAGAGGAATACTGGATCAAATATCAGTAGCAGCAAGCCCAACACAATACGATCCTCTAGGGAGTAGTGTACAGATTTATGACAGGGTGTAAAAGTGAAAGTGTTGGATGTTATTGTCTTCCTCCATAGAACAGACTTGAAGACTTGATCTGTGGTTGCCATGTTCATCCTGTCACATGAAGTGTACTAGAATTTTATTTGTAGAAGTCCTGAGCTCTCAAGTTCTAATATCTTCTAATTCTATCTCATTAGCTTCAGGCAGTCAAGTGACATCATCTTCCAAAGAAAATTTTGTTTTGCTTCTCTGCCCCATCCTATCATTCACTTTGACTAATGAGCACTAGGAATGAGGAAAGAAAGCATAACATTTTGTTGTTTTTCACCCCAATGGCTGAGTTGCAAAGTATAAGGGTTATGTCTAGAAAATAGGTCATGTCTAGAAAGTAGAGAGAGAAGCAAGACTATCATGCAAACAAATCCTGAACAACAACCAAAAACACTGAAAGAGACTATGTGAGATTATAGTTTCACAATAGGTTTTTTTTTTTTTTCCAGAAATGCTGTCTGCCCACAGGGAACTTTTCAGTTTATTTTGAAACCTCTAGACATGAGTAAATTCACAAAGTCAGTCACTTGCAGGAACCACTCTTCAACAAATGTCAAATTTTTATTTTTTTAACTTTGGTCTTCCCACTCCAGAGCTGAATTCCAAACTTAGTTTTTAAAACATCCTTTGGGACCTTGAAGTAGGCACTACCCACAAGCAAGGTGAAATCCCAAGTCATTCATAAATAATGTACCAATCAAGATGGTTTTGTGGGTTTCTATATCTTTAATGACCTGCAAACAAATTCACTTGTGTTCTGTAGAGGGCAGAACCAGAGTAGTGACCCAAGTCCTATGGAAAAGCTCAGAAGATCTTGAATGTACTCTAGACAATAGGAAATTGATGTTCTTCTGCTATCCAAAGACATTGTGAAAGCTTGATAGATATTTGGTTAAACTGGGTCCTGTGCATTAGCAACTCATGATTGTTCCTCTTGTAAATAGTTTTGCTGATGTAGTATTAAATTGTGTTTTAATGTTAAAGCATTTTTTTGTCTTATAGATAAAAGGGGAAATATTGTAGAAGTTTATTTTTTAGTTGTGTTTAAAATAATTGCTTTTTCTCACTGTTGGAAAAACGGATGCATATGTCTTGGCATTTTGAATTGTTTGCAGGTGTTGGATCTTTGTGAGTGTGTGTGTGTGGGGGGGATGTTTGATTGAGTATGATCTGCACCTGAGGAGATCTTAATGAATCAAACCGCCTGAGCTCAGATGCTCAGTATTCCACTGTCCAGGTTGGCACTTACATGACAGTGGTGCCCTCTGCTGAGGTCTGGCAGTGTTTGAGTCTGAAAATGACACCTTGTCTCTCTTGGTGAGTCCCCACAGCAGCGTACTACTACAGATGGCATACCAACATAGGGAAGGTCATCAAGTCAACTAATCCAAAGTGGAGACAAGGAAGAAGAGAAAGAAAGTCCAGCCCTCACAAAGCTCAGTAAAGAATGCTCAGGACAATTTCCAGAAGACAGAGATTATATATATACAAAGAATAATGAGTAAGAAGTCTCCTGAAGGAAGAAGAGAGTAAAGAGTGAATAAAGCCTCTATGAAGAGAAAATTGTGAAAATAAATGAGGATAAAAGGCTCCGAGATGAGAGACACAGAGATAGAGATAAAGAATTCTGCTGGGAGCAGGCAAAAGCAAGGTTCTTACTGCTTTTCCTGACCATCAAGCCCATGCTCCCTCTTGACACTGGTGGTAGCCTACTGTTTCACAATCTGAGTTTTCTGATAGCTGCACTGTATGTGTGTGAAGCTCAAGATGTTGTGTTTGAGATCTATGAAAAGAGTTGTATGCTTCCCCTTACCAGTGGTGAGAAGGCATGCCAAACTGCCAGAATATTTCAACTGGAAATTCTTCCCACTGACCCAGGACTGGTGTTGTGGAAGCCTGAGCTTAGAGCCAAAAAGCCCCTTAGTTAAACTGACTAGGATTTTTTCTTTTCTTCAAACCTGACTACAAATGGTTCAGTGATGGTAATGAGAACTCCACTCAGGAGGACACCCTTCCCTGTAGTCAAGGACTAGTTATTTTTCCTGCAAACAAGATTCTATCTTAAATCTGGAAAGTGATTCCTCAGGGTCAAAACACAGAACCTGTCTTCTAGAACTGGCTGAGGTTGTATCTTGTGCTGGAACCCAAACTTGGTATTGTTCGGTTCACCCAGGTGTTATTGGTTTCAAAGGGATGAAGGGTCACAGAGAGAAGCTTAGGCTTGACACTGTAAGAGGCCAGGAGAGGCCACTGGTGAAGGTACAGCCTCACTGGCGATTGAAGGCCCAGACTGAAGGGGTCATGTAAAGAAGTTGACCCTTGGCACCATGAAAAGAGCCCAGAAAAAGCTATTGGTGAAAATGAAGTCCAATTGTAGCAGAAGATTCCAGCATTCTGAAGATGCCAGTACCATGGGATGACCACCAAGAACAGCAGCAGCAGTGGAGTAGAACCAGAAAGAGCCTGGAGGACAAACTGTGTGTGTTGCTGAGGGCAGAGCCAGAGAAGAGATTCAAGCCCTCTGTAGGAGCTCAGATCATGAGTGAATTCCAGATAATTGACCATCAATAATGTTTTTCTACTGTCCAAAAACATTGTGAAAAACCTGATAGATGTTTAGTATCATTTGGTCATGTGCATTAGAAGCCTCATAATTGTTACTCTTGTAAATAGTTTTGCTGATGTAGTGTTAAATTGTGTAGTACGGTAAAAAAAATTGTACAGAAAAGGGGAAATGTTGTGGAAGTTTATTTTTAGTTGTGTTCAAAATAACTGTTTTTGTTCACTGTTTGAAAAAAGGGCTTCCTAGACCTTGGCATTTTGTATTGTCTGCAGGTGTTGGATTTCTGCAGGGGCTGTTTGGTTGCTTTAGATCTGCACCTGAGGAATTCTGAATGAATAAAAACACCTGAACTCAGATGCTCTGGGTTCCAAAGTCCATTGAGTATGGTGCTGGCCAGGATGATAGCTCCCTCTGCTGAGGTCTGGAAGGGTTTCCACCTATGAAAATGTCACCTTGTCGTGCTTGCTGAGCTACCACAGTAGTTTACTACTACAATGAGGCTCTATTAATGCATTATTACTGAGTGTATGTTATTTTTATGCATCCAGTTTAAGGGTATAATTTGCAAGTATAAAGACTTAAATTCTTCATCACATTCTACATATAAAAGCCACTTTATTACTGCTCAGCAAATTCAAGCTTAAATTACACAAATCTATGGTCAAAGTAGAAAAGCCAATATCTCCTGACTACAGTTACGTACATGTTCTGCCTTAATAGAATTACAACCCATAAATATAGTACATCTCTGTCTTGTCAATACATATGTGGATGTTCTAACAAACACGTACCATATTCTGCACCTCAGAAAAATGGCATTTGCTGTGAACGTCTGTTTAACATGCAGACAGTCCAAGGAGAGGAAGCATCCCTTGTATTTTCAGACAGTTGAAAGTTGAACTAACAATAAAGAATTTAATATAAGTCACACATTCCACCCTATCTGAGTGCCTTAACCTGGCACTCCACAAAATGAGTCTCGAGCTCAACACAATGTCAGTGATCTCTCCTATCTATCAGTTATTATGTTCACGTTCTTCTACCTAATATACTCTTCAGATTCTAGTATCTCAATTTTGTGATTTATCCCTTGAAAAATCTCCACCAGAACTTTGTAATCACCATCATTGTTGCATCCTTGGCTTCTAATCGGGACACAGCTTAAAAAGGTGGTTGCCATTTCAAAATTTGGGAGACTCAGAGCTCAGCCTTTTAGAAGTTTGACTATTGAGTCAGAATGTCCCTTTCCTCACTACTTTCACTAAAAAAATTTTTAAAAAAGTGAGGTTGTAGTTAATGAATAAGGAACTGTTTGCTTGTATATTTGTTTTTTGTTTTGCATTAGTTATAGAATCTAGGAGGCAAATTCAACTGTTAGATGGCATTATTAGGAGTTTCAGTGATAAATGTAGAAAGAAATTTTAAAAAGACTTTAGAAAGACTATGTTCCTTAAAAAGAATTCCACATGTGTGAATTCAAGCAATTACCTTATGACAACAGGAATATAGACAGAATCTGTGGACTCCTGTATTAAGCCCAATCCTGTAGACCCATTATAAAAAGGTAAAAAAGTGTTCTTGGCAAAAAACATGGAAAACAACAAAAAGAAGATTTGGATTTCAAATCCTCAAGGGACATTGTAATGCTACAGCATCTGCATTAGATTCCAGCTATACTAGCATTTTGGCGTTACTAATTTTAAATGTGATAGTTTTCTACCATCATAGATGGTAGAACCTTACATATTTTATTCCAGTAGTTTCCTAGACATCAGAGAGACTAATGTGGATGGCTGATACGGATACAGGCACTTACAAATTTGGTAGTGGATATAACAACATGAATAAGTAAATAGTACAGTAAAATGGTAAATACCTAGTGGTACCTAAATGTGGAAGAGAAGGTATTAGATGCACAACCATAAATGGAAAATTACATGGAAGGATTTAGTACTTCTTGATAGGACATAATACAATTCCTTGGTTGGCCACCGACAGAAATAAACACTCCCTAGATGACTTCTAAATGTTTGAAGACTCTGCTTGATATGATTTTGGGTTAATACATAATTCAGTCAAGCCTATCCCTGGAATGCCACTCTGTGACACAGTCACACTGGCTCCAAACATCTTAATCATTTTTTTCATAAACTCATTAAAGGCATGAATGACAATATAGAGAACCTGTCCTTTGGAATGATATAATTAGGAGTTCCTTCCTATAATAGATTAGAAGACTTGAGAATTGATTTTTCTATACTCAGAAGACAAATCTTGATGTGGCATACTCATATCAAAAGAAGACGTTTATGAGCAGCTGCCCTGTCACTGCTGATCAGGTCCTGCCACTGTTCTCCCTGCTCTTTGCATCACTGCTACGTGCTTGTTCAAGCAACAGGAAACTGTTCTTCTTGATAATAAGCTAAATTGTATGTGACAGCCTAAATGAACAAGATACATATTGGAATAGAGCTTGTTTGCCTTTCACACTGTTATTTCAGGGACCATCTCCCTGAAAACAGAACAGCAGAAAGACCAACTGATGTTCAAAATAGAGAATGGACATGTTATCTGTCCTTGTACCTGCATTTCACTAGATGGAATCTCAGAGTGTGATAGCTCTTGCCATGTCTAGGAGCAACCTTGAAGCAGTTTGGAGCTATTGATTATGCTCAGCTCAGTCAGAACTCAGCACCATTAGGGTGGTAGCTTGAAAATGGGTGTGTGCAACTGTGTACACCTATGACTTATACAGATTAATGATGCTTTTCATCAATACTTCATTGGTTAGACTTCTCCAAATCTTGAAAGCTAGAAAAGAAGCTTACTATTAAATTAAATAAGACATTGTCTTCTTCTGGAAATACATCCAAATTTTGTATTTTGTGATCACTTTGTCAAAGAGGACCATATTTGTAAATAAAATAAAGGACACATATTTCCAATGTAAGAACGTCTTCAAAACTTGCTATCTAGTATATGATTATGGATAGTGTACATATGTCTTAGAGAATGCGAAAAGTAATGGAGGGAAGAAAGAAAGAATGAAGAAAGGACATCTCACTAAGAGAATGGTAACCTGTCTGCCAAGTTTCTCAACAGACAACAAAATTTAGATTATCCGTTTTGATTAATGTCGATTTATTTTTACAGAGCACGACAATGTCTGCTCCCTGTAAAGGCTCCAGTCTCTGTCTCCCTGTGATTTTCTCTGTCACTTCTAAACTAGGGTGGTATTTACTGTCTGTATCACGCAGTTGGCAATGAATGTCTAATCTTCTGTGTTATCACTTTATTTGAATATGCATCTTCTACCTGTCTAATCTGATAGATCAAAGGTATGTTGCTACTTCTTTGTAGCCTTCCTAGTAAGTAGCCTGCATAGGGATTACGTAGGTTCTCTATTATGCGTGTTAATTAATACATAGGAAAATTTCTATACCAAGCACACCCATCAACCCGCTCCCTGCCCCCCAAACACAAACACACACACACACACTTACACACTGTCAGAGTATCAGAGTGTCATTTTAACACATTGTTCTTCATTTGGTTATCTTCTGCAATGCCAATAATTTGTCAGGTCTTCCCCTCATTATTTCCAATATGCTTAATTTCTAACCTGTCTTTATCTTTATCGGTTAACTTCTTTAGATGCTTCCGAGATTCAGTCTAAAAATACAATATTTCGATTGGAAATCTTCAGACCTTTGAATATTTTCTCTTGCAGTATTTATTAGTAATTTTTCCTTAGTAAATTCTATAATTACGGGTTTTCACAGCCCTTCTTCAGAGAATAAAGAAAAAAAACGTGGGTGTATTTTTATTGGTTTCAAAGAGAGTACAAGGAAATTATGCTGATGCTGCAGTTCATTTACATCTTAAAAGGTGATTGCATCCTTTGTTTGAACTTTTACCCTCAAAACCCATGGCTAATAAAGAGAGTTGGGTGCCACCTCTGTTCTATGCTTCTGAAGTCCCTTTGTGTCGTTCTCTAAAGCAGCCTTTTAAACATTTTTCAAAATGACTGGAGTAGCCCTAGTCGACTTAGCTCTTCAAAAAACACCACAGTTCCTCTTGATCATCAGATAGAACAGATTTCTTATCATTCAGTCTCCTTCAAGCCTCCAGGACAGTGCCATTTGAACACCTCCGTAAATTCATGGGCAACCAAAACTTAGGAGTGTAAGAAGGTCATGAAGGAATAAATGTAAATTTTTCAGTTTTAGAACAAAGATAATTAGTAGTGTACATAAGGAGACAAGATACATAGATGGTGGTGTAGAGCAGAACTGAAACCAAAGGGCACAAAGAGAAGTGTTGATGGACAAAAAAGTCATGCCCAGGTGGTGTATGTGACAGGGGACTGCAGTGAGGGAGGGCCCTGAACATGAGGATTATCTAGGGTTCATGTTATACCAACATAAGTCTCTGTATTTTCATCTGTTCATAACATAATAGATGGTTTTGGCTTTGGTTTTCCTCTAGTAAAGGAGAGAAGAGGTATGTAGCTTTTAGGGAAATTCAGAATTTTCCTAATCTTGAGGACATCAAACCAACAGAAAAAGATAGATCAGGCATGAGGAGGGAAATAAATAGATGAAATAAAATAAATAGCAGCTGCACATCTCTTTATCCAATGTCTCCGTGTCCTTTGAAATAGAATTATTCAGGGCCACAGTTAAAATGTGGTTGCCCGACTCACATCAGAATAAAGATTAGAAGAAACCTTTATCTTGGAAACCACCTGCAAGGGCTAAATGGATACTAGTGAAACCCTTTCTGCTTCTCCCATGAACAAGGTTTGGACTCAGATCTTGCTGTTTCATTTTGAAATATGAGAGAATCGCTTAGCATCCCTAAAATCCAAGGAGGAGACTAAATTAGTTGTCCAGTGCCAGTCAGCCCTAAAAACATACATGTAAGTGGCATTATATGGACTCAGTAGGTTATATTTAGGAATGTATATACAAATACACATATGAATGTAATAGTAATTAATGGAAAAGAGGCCCTAAATTTGAAGGGAAGTTAGGAAGGGTTCATGGGAGGGTTCAGAGTGAGGAAAGAGAAGTGAGAAGTGCTGCATTTAATTAAATTACAATATTAAAAAAAAACAAGGCTTATCTCAGCATGAAAAAAACAACAACAAAGAAATCAGGTGGATATAGGTAACATAAGAAACAAGAATACAAAACTAATAAGGACTGAAGACTGAAATAGAACACCAAATATTTAGAAAGCTAAATGGAACGTGTGTTCACTCTAAAAGGATTATAAAGTAGCTTTTGGTCTTGTGACTTTATTTTAAAGTATTTCAAATCTTCCTAGCTCCCTTTATTTCCTCTCTCTCCTTCCCTTCTTTCTGTACACACATTTTAAAACCATTTTCTGCAATTTCTTTACCAATATCAAAATTAAACTAAAAAAATTAATGCACTTAAAGGAGCAAAACAGAGTGAAAATTGATTTAAATTTTCAACATTCTCACATGCTTGAGAGAACTTGACTTTAATAAAATAAAATTTTACAATTCATGGCAGCTGTGATCAGCTGCATAGGACCTGCATGAGATCAAGCCAGCCAAAATTATCAAATAGTAAGCCCTGAAAACATACACACAAACAATACTACACAGACCAAGCAGGATATATATATATATTTATATGGTTCTGGAGGCATAAAAGGGAAGGGGGAAATGATGTGATTATATCATCATTTTCTTAAAAATGAAAGGAAATAAAGAAAATAAAAAAATTACCACTGTCAAAAATAATCCATGGGACGTAACTTTGGAAGTTATCTTTGGTATGTAGTGTACATTAACACTTGTTATGAACAACTTTCATTTTTCAGAATAATTGGTTTTAATTAACAACTTTCAAAATACAAGTTGGTGCTACATATATAAAACAGTGTCTCTTGTCATTCAATGCCCACTTTGGATTCATGGAGAAATGTAAAGCAACAATTGAAGCTATGAAACAATGTGAGTGGTTTCAACATTTCTTAACTCTGGAACTGCTTCAAAGACATAAGTCCATAAAAATTCAATGTACTTTCCCACTCTATTCAGGAAAGTAGCAACGCAGGTATTGAGGTTTATATATTAGATAACAATGTCTAGCTAACTTCAAATCACACATTTTTTTTTTCTGAATACCAAAAATGTATTTATTTAATGGGAATGTAAAACTATCCATACATGGTTCTGGGAACATGAAGGGTCCTGCCATTATATCCATTGTGTTGAAGTCAGTTCATGGAAAAAATAGCTTTTCTGGCTTGTGAGGAACTGAAAAACAAAATAAAACAAAACAAACAAAAAAAAAAAAACAAGGCAAGGTATTGAATCCACTTCAATGGACACCAGCAATGCAAACCACCAAGGGAAGACGATTTTCAAGACAGAATGAGGAAATAATACACTGTATATGGATGAACTCACGGTTGCTGACAACAAGAGCCAAGTTTCACCCTTTTGGAAATGTCACCTACCCAAGAAAATCCTTAAAAACATGTAACTGAGACCGTTTTGTAAGCCATGCTCTTCTGAAGAGATGGCCCTTGACGCGGCACACTCTGGTTTCTGAGGCACTTCCAAGTCTTCATTGCTTCTCTTTTGTCAGAAAATTACTTAAATTCAATTATAGTTGGCACAAAATACTGGGTATCTAATAAAAATAATTCCATAGTAGATGGCATGATCCTCATTTTAAGCTGTCATTTGTGGTTTTCCTTCCCAGTGAATTCTTCATGTCAGAATTACGCCTGTCATCTCAAATGTCACCGTGACTTCTTTCTCATTTGCACTGTCATTTGACCCTAGCATCTGGATGATGTCGGCGTGAAAAGACAATAGTGACAACACATCACGGAACACCTCTCAGTGCAATGTTGGTTGTGCCTATTTTCATTCTCTACGTCTTTAAATTATTTTGTAGAGCAAACAGGTGGAAAAATAAGGTCAGTGAGGAAATCAGTGAGCAGTCTGTAATTTATGTGTTGTTCTGAAACAAATCTGTGCTTTCTTACAGCTGTTTCCTGTGCTTACAAAACATGAAAGGAAAGCAACTGCTTCAGTAAGTTGAACATAATTCTTCCCATAACTGTTCCAATGAACCAACCAATTAAGTGATAAAATAAGCGATAAGTCCAAGCTTGGAAAAGTCCCAGCATTCACTGGACTATTGAACTACTTATTGTATTAGAGTTAAAAGAGAATTATGGCATTGTTGAAATGATATTTGGATTCCTGAAATACTGTAGGCACAGGTAGTGTCTCAGGAGTAAGACTGAGGAAATAATCATAAATGCCTGCAGCTTGTATGGAGTATATATTGAAAACTATAGTTTTGGGGGTGTTGTTCAAACTTTTGTCTGTACCCCAAGCCATTTAATCTGGGAGTTTCAGTGCTTGCCTTTGCAATTTTCTTTCTGGGGGATAACTGACAAGGGAGGTCCCATTTTGCTAGGTTCACATAACCTAGCTCAGTGGATCCAAAATGTGGATCTTCCTATTCCAACATCAGCTCCTACCTGGTTGGTTATTGTAGTTGAACTAATTGCTACAAATCAGGGTTGTCCATCATCTGTCTCCCTCTCTGTCTCCTTTCTCTCCCTCCCATCCTTTCTCCTGGCCTCCCACCCTGCCCTCCTCACTCCTATGTGTGCATCTACACACTCAACTCTGAAAACTCAAAATGTGACTTAGCTAATGCCAGTATAAGAGAAGCACAGTGTCTGTCTATGTTGGGCTTGGGGCTGTGGTTCAAATGATGTTGAGTTTGCATGGTTACAAATGTACTGCTTAATTCCTGGGGTCTCTAAATTGTCAGGAAAGAAAACTACTATAGGATCATGTGAACTTATTCTCCTTAAACTTTTAGTAGATATAATAATTTAGTCTGGAAAATCCATGGTGGTAAGGTTTGGAGTGACCAATTAAAAGAAAGTTACTGGAAAAATGATAAAAAAATATATATCATGTTAGGATATTGAAGGTTTGATGAGAGGTACCTATGGAAAAACTTTCCAACAAAGAAAACAGCTCCTTTGTGTCAGGGTATGTTCTAAGGCTTTGTAAGAGCTGTCAGGAATGGAGTTGCTTGCCTCCATCTTCACTGGGGGATATGCCTGTTTTGAAAAGTGGTCATTTGAAAAGAGAGTAATAAAATTAAATTATAACATCATGGAAATGTTCTTTCAGTACAACTCTTACACGTTTGGCAAACCAGAAAATTATTATGTAGCAGATGATTGTGGAAGTGTGTTAGCAGGATCATCTCATATTACTTCTAAAACATATTTAGGGTTTAAAGAAAATATTAAATTATGAGAGAATAGAGAATGAAAAGTAGGTAAACCTTCAAGGTACTTATGTGTTAGGAAAAAAAATTTCAAAATGAAAATGATGCTTACTCAGGGTTTACAACACATTTAGGGACCTGCAAGAAGTCTGCAATGAATATGAGCACAGAAATCTACCAAGTTTGAAAAGGAGAAAACACAGGAGGAAACAATATTCTAAGAGTAGATCTTTATAAAAGCAAAAGTGCTATAATGGGAATGGAATATAACCAATTGGATAGAGGAAATCGCGATCCAATTCCTATAAAATATTTAAAAGTGATGTGCAGAAAAACACTCCATCAGCAGAAAGTCTGAATTACCTGTGCATCTGCTAGAAGTATAATTCAGCTGAGACCTGCTTACGTGACATGGTACTCATGTGCCTCACTGAGGACTTCATCATCCAGAAAGTGAAGAAATGAATGAGCAGAATGGCTACCAGGGACTTACACACCCAAGGAGAAAGAATTAGAGGATGGAGTAGTAATCACGTGACTTAGAAATAGGCCACTTCACATTTGAGAGCCTGTGAGACAGTAGGAGGGGTGAGGAATGGAAGTGGATTCTTAAGATCAGGGAAGATAGAAGTAAGCAATTCAATGATGGAAACAATGTATAGCAGATGGAAACTTGCTGTGCTTATCGTCAGTAAAGCTGAAGAAGGAAAATATTTGGATGAATGAATGATTCGATAATTCTGGGGCTAGAGCGATGGCTCAGCAGTTAAGAGCACTGGCTGCTCTTGTAGAGGACCCAAGTTCAGTTCCCAACACCCACATGGCAGCTCACATCTTTTATAACTCCTATTCCAGGGTATCCTACACCCCCTTCTGTCCTCCACAGGCACTGCTGATAGCAGCTGAGTAAAATAAAGAATCAGCAATCAAATGAGGTCATTCCTAAAGCACAAGGCTTCTCTGAGAAATTTAGAAATGAATTTTCAGATTATGTTCTCTTTCAAGACTCTTTCTGTAGTCTTGAATTGTTCATCCCTGAACGTATCCTCAAAGGGTCCAATAAAACATGTTTTTTTTATTGTAGAATTGGATAGACAGTGAAGTTTCTAGAACCACAAACATTCTGCACAATTCAGTAACTAGGAGATCAATGTCACTGTTAATATTGTAACTTTCTTCTCTAATGTTTGTGTGAACCACCAGCCTTTTTTGTTAACATTATAATAGATGTATCTTTATAGATATATAGTTGCTCATATTGGCTAAAATGTTGAGCACACATTACATGCTCAGGAAAAATTAGCTATACTCAATTTGGATAAAAGAATAAATTATACAAACTAAAAATAAGTCTGACCTTCCAAAAACTAAGAATATGGACATAAAACAGTCTTGGGGAAGAGTCAATAGTCATAAAGTTGATCTGAGACCACCATGTGTAGATATGGAAACTGAAGTCAGATGGAATTTTCTGGGGTAGAGAGACAGCTCAGTGGTTAAGAGAACTGGCTACACTCACAACGTGTTTAGTTCCCAGCACCCACAAGATGTCTCACAACTTTCTATAATTCTAGTTTCAGAGGATGTGAGGATTATTCTTGCCTCTGTGAACACCAGGCACATACACAATTTACACGAATACATGTAGATAAAATACTCATTCACATTAAAAAAAAATACCTAGAATTTCCTGAATGCTTATAAAGCTGTGCTAAAAGAGACTAAAAAGAGGCACCACCTGCAGACAGACCTGGTAAAGCTCACCTGAGGACAGGCATAGTGAAGCTCACCTGTGATCCCAATGGGAAACATGGGAGAACTACAAGTTGGAGACTGACTCTGGAAAGGTACTGACTCAACAACAATAAATAATATTAACAAGAAAGTAAGAAAGATAGAAAGAGAGAGAAGGAGGGATACAGGGAGGGATGCATGAATAAAGGGACTGAAGAAAATACAGATGGAAACAAACATATGTCTACCTCTGACCAAAAAGACAAACAAACAAACAAAAATCAAGAAGCAAGTAAGTGTTCAAGGCACCTTCGTGTATTGCTGCAGCATTTAGCTACATTTCACTCTTTTTCTCTTTTTTATAACACTTTTATTAATAATTTGAGTTTCATAAAATGCATCTCAACAATGCTCTCTTTCCATTCCTCCCTGCTCCTGTATGCCATGCCTGTGCCCTCAAAAGAATAAAAAGTAAAAAAAAAAATAAATAAATAAAAGGAACTTGAGTCTAGCCAGCATGTCATAAGTATGGACACGGGCAACTCCACAGTTCCTGGAGGAAGCAGATATCTCTGATGATGGACATTCACTGGATCACACTATATCACACAGAGGTGATTGGGAAAATACTTTGTATTTGTGGTTCAAATGTCCCTAAATTCACCTTTGGAAAGACTTATTCTCAATAATCTGCTTTTGTTGCTCACATGTTTTTTCATGCTTAACTAATTTTTCTGCATCTTTGCATTTTTTTTTGAATTTTTGTAGTTTTATCACATAAGAAACAAATGAATGAGTAGGAGTTAACGGCTGTATGGCAGTTGACTATCCTTAACTTGCTCACCAGATTTCACAGCAATCTACATATTTAATGAAGTGTTAAATATGCAACTCATATTTTGTTTCCTCCATGATAAAATATTTTCTCTTTTAATTCTTTTCACAGAATACAGCAGAATAACAATTCCATTAGTCACCATAGTCATATTTGTATGTAATTTTAAAATTTCTCAGTAATCTTTTCCTTTAGTAACACTTGCCCCAAATACACATTAGTTTAAATGTAATTCCTCTCTCGACATTCTGTGAGCCGCGTTCTCTATCATGAACATTCCCCTCCATGCAAGGCAAGGAGAAAAAAATTGGTGCAGATTAGAAACTGTGAGTCTACTTTGAACATGTACAGATGTAGATTTAAAATACCATATCATTATCAGACAACATTTTAATAATTCAGAAGCAAGATACACAATCAATTTTGGCTTTATTCAATAGAAAATTTCAATATTCACTATTCATAATTGTTACTGTATTTATTAGCAGGGTAATTTTTAGTTCCTTGTTACTCAAATAGTTTGATTATCATAGAGATAACCAGAAAACAGAGTAAAATCCCATTATCTAATCCACTTATTAGTATACATAGAGTCTTTAGTTATTAAATAAAAGTTTCTTATATGTGGCAAAGAATGAAGTGATAACATTTTAATTTAAGTAATGATTTTATATCAATTTGATAAAAAAAGTTAAACAAAAAAATTACACCAATTAAAAGTAAAATTCTTGGGTTGGCGTGGTGACTCAGCGGTAAAGAAGCTACCAAGTATGTTTAATGACCTAAGTTCTTTCCTGTTATTCACAAGGTGGAAAAAGATAATTAACTCCTCAAGATGGCCTCTGACCTCCAGTTCTGTGCCATGGCTCTCATCACCATGCAAAATAAAGAGATAAATCAAAATAAAATTATATAAAAATTTCTCTAAGGAGAGCATTCTAAATTTAAAATACACTTTTCATTTTATAAATAGGAGTTTTGCAGTTGATGACAGTACATAGAAAAAAATCCTTTCAAATGATACAAAAACACAATTTAATAAAATGTGAAAAGATTTTAAATATCATAAAGTCTATATACCTAGACCTCTAGGACTTGGAGAAAAAGGTCATTGTTGAAATATAGCTGAAAATATAGGATGGTCTCTATTCTGTCAATTTGTGAAAATTCAATTCACACAAAGTTATAGTACAGTGACTCTTGGAAGTATTTTCTAGAGCATTGTTCAATTTTAAATGGTTTTGATTTTACAATAGATTGTTTTACTTCAATATGTTCTGTACACAATTTGCGTCTTCTTTTTCTCATGCTCAACCCTACCCAAGTTGTACAAGATAAAGATGCTGGAGAGAAATAAAACAAACCTATCCACAATATGAAAACACCACCTAAGCAGCATCTGAGTGATTGCAGAACACTGCTATGCCATTGGATAAGGGAAGCTGAGAATTCTACAATGAATTGATGCTGATGCTGATGACTGTATAGTGGTAGGGACATAAAAAGGACAGGCTGATAACAATGATTAATATGTGAAATTCTCCACTGGGCATATTGATAGACTTAGAATATAAACATTGTCTATTTATTTAGGTCAGCAGTAGAGCATTTGCTTAGTAATATGAACTATTGAATACAAAATATCTGTATCTATTTGTATCTATCTATAGCTATAGCTATATTTAATCTTTCAATATAAAATTTGATTCAAAAGATATTATTAAAATGACATATACAATATGTTTTTATGAGAAATAATCTTTTAATTACATTCTGTACAGTATATAGTCTGTTGAGAGCATTGATTTTCACCAGAGTAAGCTCTGCTCTCATTCCAAGTCTTCCTGAGTGGACATTGACAAATATGTAAGAATGAAAACTTTGCTCAACTGCATGCTCTCTGTGGGTGAGAGAGCTGTGTCATGATGCATGCAGAAGGAAACTAAGCAGACAGAACCAATATTGTCAGGGCAGAAAACTGATGAGATGCAAGGCAATTGATCAAATATAGATAATATAAGGACGAGATACAATGTCTGGATTTATTGAACTTTTACAAAGGGCAAAAGGACCGTACCAACCCTACCAACTTCCCAAAGGCAGATCTTGACTCATTATGTTTATATCCAACAAGCAGATTTTGTCTCCGACTTTGTGAAAATCTCTGTGATAACTGGGTTGTTGGGTACAGTATAAAAGCACCGCAGTACCCCCCTTGAGTACTGAACTTGAGATGGTTAAGATAATAGGCCTCTAGATATCCTTATTCCCAGTAGATGAGAGCACAGACAATGATGAATTCTGCCTTGCTGGATCTGGAGAAGGAGATCTAAAGGTTAAGGCATATGTCACCCCAATAAAGAAAAAGTTAGTGACTCTTCATATGCTAGCATTAGCACTGCATGTTCATAATGTGCTAAGAGGCAGAAAAATGCCTCCGTTTGGACTTTCGCATCAAACATTCTACTTCTTAATTTGGACTCTATTTATACTAGCCATGGTTCTACTTCTATAAGCAGAGATAATGATATTTACTTTGTGGAATTATTGTGAGACTTCAATGAGAGAACTGACATAAAATGCTTAGCCCACTGCCTGCCAAATAGAAAGGACTTAACACATATCATCCCTGTTAATTCAAGAACCGTGGCACTTGAGAAAATTCAGCAACAATTATGATGATCATGCACTCAGAACTGCTAATCCCAATTCTGGAAATATTCCCAAAAACAAATATAAACTTTGGAAATTTAATAATAATATACTAAAGGGAATGCCAATGAGTGAGAACAACTGAAATCCATGTAAATATGACAATTTGGTAAAAGCCAAGCAAGGCATGGATTCCAAATAAAATTTCTTTCTTCATAGCTTCTGATATTTTAATTATAAGAGTATATAATTTATATAAAAGACTTGTGATAGAACATCATAAACAGTATATTTAAAAAACAGATATTGTAATATAAGTAATTTAAAATATACATAGATGGCTTGGGAAAAATATAGCTAATTATTCCATTGAATGTTATTGATAGCTATTTTTTCTTTTGTTTCATTAACAGTAGTTTGCATATAGTTGTATCACAATTATAGCAAATGCATATTGAAATTAGGAGTACTTTGAACTGTGTATCAATAACTTTTTAATTAACAAAATGTTTGTGACCAAGTTGAGCAACCCAATTCAGAGTGCTAAAAGCAGGCTTAACTTCAGTATAACCTATCAGACACCCAGTTAGTCACCTGTTCTGCATGACTTACAATATTTGCCTTTATCAAAAATAAGAAAAAAATAAAA
Source organism: Cricetomys ansorgei (assembly GCA_026225945.1). Taxonomy (NCBI): domain Eukaryota; kingdom Metazoa; phylum Chordata; class Mammalia; order Rodentia; family Nesomyidae; genus Cricetomys; species Cricetomys ansorgei. The sequence goes on along the minus strand of JAMJFZ010000236.1, from coordinate 6,366,041 downwards.
AAATAAAAATAATATTTCATGTCATGCATCAATTTGCCACAGCTCTTATTAATAAAATTGATTGTTCACATTATATTGCTCCATATGCATATGTGTTTACTTATCTGATGTCTCTGACTGCTGTGTTTGCTCTAAAACTACAGAACATTATTGATACAATGACAATGAGGCCTATAAAGTTCAGATATTTCCTATCTGGATAAAAAATATATTGTAATGTGTGCAGAAGGGACATTCCTGGTCTTAAATGTGACTAAAATTGAATTCTCAAAATTCCATCCCAAAGGCTAACTGATTCTCTAATAGTTGTCTGAATATTCATGACAGGTGAAGAAGGATTATTTTGAAAAATCTGCACAAACTGGACAATCAAAAAATTCAAACATTTAGCAACAAGAAGCCCAGCAGCTGATAAAGATATGGGAAGAGCTTAAGGCAGGTTAGAGCTCCAGCAACAGGAGGCAAGCTTCGTCCCGAAACTCCTTTCTGTCCCACTTGCCTATTACTTTAATTTTAAGAGTTTAGGATACTGAATTTAGTCTGAACCAAATGAAACTGTGACATTTTAGGTCAAAAAGCCTTGGCAATTAGCAATCGCCTAAAGTGTAAGTAAACTTTGGGGACAAACACTGCACAGGCAATTTTTACTAATGCAGTGCAGTCAAGACAGCTCTTGATTTAGGAGTGGATTACAGTATCGTGGAGAAGCAAATTTTAATGAAAGTCTGAAGCTTTATATTTTCAAAAAAAACTAAATGTTTGGTATTGCAAAGCTCAGCTCAGACATTTCCTTTTGACATTTGAAGGATTTATATTTGCATTTTACTGGATTTTCATTGATTATAACTTTCCATCTAAAAAATAGTTCAATATAAATTTTGTTATTTAAAAGTTCTCCTCATGGGCTGGTTGGAAAACCAAACTATTCTAAGCACTAGAGAAAAAAATGAATTTTGCTTGTTCAAAACTAACCTAATATGAAGGATCTGCCCTTTAGGTCTAGACATAGGAATTAGGGAAATGGGTGAGATAAATGTGCAGTGTTTGTAAAAGGTTACCAATATATATTATAAGTCAAGAAAAGGTGAGAAATCTTACAATGAAATTGAAGTAGAGCCTTAGATTAGTTTTCGCAAAGAACAAAGGAAAAGCACGTGTTATTTAGCAGAACATAGGAAATAGAAACCTTTTTTTTTTATCCCCTGTAAATCAATTTTGATACTACCAGACTTTAAAATTCAGTAGTATTTTCACTGTTCAAGAATGGCTGAGAATGAACACAGCAAATTTCAGGAATGCACTAAAAAAAGACATAACAGAGTTCACTGTGTACAGAAGAGAGAGAATGACCAAACTCCACTTCCAGACCTTCATGTGTTATTAATATGGCTCCATCTAAAGTTTTACTAACAGGACACTTGAGTATTGTCCACTAGACTCTTTGAGTCCTTGATAAAGATACCATTGGCTAGTCTGTACTCTGAATTACTTTTCTTTCTGGAGAAAGATTTGCTCTCAGGCCTTTCAGACTACATACAGACTCATAGCTCATATCCCAAGGATTACTAACAAGTAACTTAACAAGTAAGCAAATAAACGTCTTGGCAAAAGCTGTTAACACAGAATAATATATAGTAAGAAAATGATTTTCACAAGGAAAACTTTTTGATTCTCTTATTAATACATTGCTAATGATGTTCTGTTAATTATAAAATAATTCATTTCAATTACAAATTGACATTACTTTTAATTATAAAAACTTGAATATGTACATGTTGAGTGAATAGGAATCCTATTATAGATTTATTTTTACCATTAAAGAATATTAATCATTTTTATGTACAAAAGTGTTACATAATTAATTGTGAGCCTCCTGTGCCATGTTACAGAATGCTGATGAGATTCTAGACGTGCAACCTCCTGCCAGCGTAAAATCTTTTGTAACTCAAGTGTTACCTAAGTTGTGATATACAGCAACTATAGTGGCCACATTTTTCAAAACTAGCTTAACCCTAAATTTGAAATGCATGAATTAAACCAATGAATGATATTCAATTACACAGTTACAAAACAGAATTTTTAAAAGTTTTGTAATTTTTTCATCTAAGCTAGATCCACATCATTTTATATCCCCTTTCCTCATTCTCTTCCTACCACTAAATATGTACACACATGCAGGCACATGTACACACACACACAGACACACACACACACAAAACCTTACACCAGCTTTTGTGTGCTGATAAAATATTAAACTTAGTTTTGAGAGTATATAATATCCAATGAACATATATGAAAATGGGTATATACACATATAAAATATCACAGATCTCTGTGTAAATGCAAATATTGTCCTTCAACTTTATTCAACCTATTGTTATATTAATCCTGTCTTAATTAAGGTATAAGGATTTCAGCTCCTCCTGCACACTTCAGAAAACTATTATTTATAATTATGAGCCAGTTTACTCTAGGAAGTCCAACAGCAAATTACTCATTTGATAACACTCAAACCCACAAATAATGAGTTTCTCCTTTATTCCCAGTCTATTTTGTTCAAGTCAGTGCCTAAGTAATGCATTTCAAGTATTTTTTTAAAAAGAAAAAAATATGTTACTATCTTCTAGTACAGAGATGTTTAAGATGTCATTTTAAATAGGAGCTTGGCACTCAGGGGAGAATTTCAGTCCATGGATTTACATTGATAGCAATGGGCTTTTTCTTGCAAAGTTCAAAATAATAACTGCATTTAGATACATTTCTTTCATCAATTTTTTTCATTTGTGCTCAATTTGGGTCTATAAAATGAAATGATGTATATTGAATGAAATGACATATAAAATTTAAAAAAATGTATAAATACACACACACACACACACACATATATATATATATATATATATATATATATATATATATATATATATATTTGTGATTCTAACCATAAATGGAATCAAGGACAGAGAATGCCCAGAAATCTATATTTCTGACCTAGTCTTTTCAAATTATTTGAAATCCTGAGCAATTCTGTGTGAGAGCAATTCAGCTCAGTGTGTCTGATCTGCATGTAAATAATTTGCCATACCAGTTTGCAAATTTATATATTCTACTGGTTCTCTTGTGGGCCCACTGGCTTGGTATGTGCTGTATACAACATGACTGCTCACTGCATCATCTACTTTTCACAAACAACATCAAAATTCTTTCTTCAATGTCACGCCAGATTTAAAATATGCTGCAGCTAAGCCAGAAGAGAAACACCTTTGGAATGTGCTTTATAAACAGACTTACTTTCTGTTGTGATACTGTTAGTGTATGTAAGTACAGACTCTCTGGAGAGTCCCTTCCACAGTGTTACAAGCTGCCTCTTTCCTTCTAAATAAGATACCTGATAAGCAACAGCCAGATATTTCGAAATAGTTTATATGTGACATTAACTCTTATGATATTACAAAAGATATTGTGGTCAATAACAATGTGTGAAACCTATGAAGAAAGCACAAGTTAATGTAATTTCCACCACCTGATATCATAAACAAAAATTTGGTAGGACATAATTAAAATTGAGTATATATCCACAAGCTATGAATATAAAGGTCGTGAGATTCAACTTTCCAGAGGGCTATTTGATCATCCTGTGTGCCTTAATAATTTATAAGAACTTTATGTGTACAATTTAAACTATGAAGGGAAGAAAACACTGGTAAGTATTGTTTGAAATACAGAGAGAACAAAAGCTTCAGGAATCCAGATGCTTAAAGCAAAAGAGAGGGGTGACTTCGATGCAGGAGAAATATAATCAGAAGACATTGTCTCATAGTATATATCCTGAGCCTCTGGTACTAATCTCCTTTTACACAGTGTTCCCTGAGTCTTAGGTAGAAAGATTCTGTTATGAATGCATTCATTATGGTCCTGCGTGTGTGTATGTGTGTTTATTACATATATATGCAGCAATAATAATTGAAGAAGATTGAGAGGAAGTTTGGGGGACATAATAGGAGTTAGTAGGGAAGAGGGAAGGGTGGAAATAAAATATTCATGTGTGAAATTGTTAGAAATTAAAATATATTCAAATCATTGCTGGTAAGATTTACCTGCAAACAGTCACAGTTTAGATTTTACATAAGGTCACAGGCCCTTTCACTAGCAGCTTGGTTAGCCATCTGTACTAGGCTGGCAGGTGGCAGAAGCTTTAGGAGTTGGGGCTCAGTATAAAGAAAGTTAGTCAAGCCCATGGTGGTTTGAATTAAGAATGCACCCCCTAGGCTCATGTATTTGAATGCTTAGTTAAAAGAGAGTGGCACTATTTGATAAGAGTAAAAGGATTAGAAGGAGTGGCCTTGTTGGAGGAAGTGCATCACTAAGGGTGGGCTGTGAGGTTTCAAAAGCCTATGTCAGGCCCAGAGTCTCTCATTGCTTATGGATCTGGGTGTAGCACTGCTGTGTTATAGAACCTGCCTGCATGCCACCATATACCCCACTATGATAATAATGAACTTAACCTCTGAAACTGTAAGCTAGCCCCTACATAAATGCTTTCTCTTGTAATGACTGCCGCACTTACAGTGTCTCTTCACAGCAATAGAGCGGTGACTAAGACAATGTCCCTTAAAGAACGCCTGAAAGTGTGACCCCAACTTCTCTCTCCCTTGCTGTCTGGCTACCATGATGTGGTCATCTCTACCCTGGCATCTGCTCCCAGTCACAATCTTCTGCTGCAGTAGAATCCCCAACGCAAAATAGTCAACCCGTAGTGTCAGAATCCTCGGAGCAAAATGAATATAAAATGAAAATGAATATAATTACAAATTTGTTATCTCGCCTTATTCTTGACAAACTGACAAACACAAGAACACATAAGTGACAGAAGATGAGGCAGCATGACTCCAGACACCAGCTATAAAACAAAGGATAATGGACTGGCAAGAGGGCTCAGGGGTGAAGGTACTTGCCAGCAATTCTGACAACTTGAGTGCAAACCCCAGGATCAATGATATAGAAGGACAATCCTGACTCAAACAAAATTTCCTCTGGCCTGCACATGTGCAGTATGGTATGTCCATGGCCCCCGATAAATGAATATAATAATAGATAATATAACTGTGGTTAAAGGAAATTAATTGAACAGTATAAATTTACCCTGAGTTTACTATTAAGACAAGTAAAGCATCAAATATTTCTAAATGAAATGCAAGTTTTCAATAAAAATAAATAAATGAAGGCTTTAGGGGGCTGGAAAGAGGGTTCATTGTGTAAAAATGCTGGCTATACAAGCACGAAGACCTGAGTTTGAATCTCTGTCACTCACATAGAAATGAGATAGAGCCAAGCTAGCACCTGTTTCCCCAACACCGTGGGAGAGGCAACGATTTAGCGCGGTCTTGTTGGCTTCCAGTTTCACAAGAGGTTCAGGGAGAGATTATTGCAAACAAATAGGGCAGGAAATCCAAGTTTGTTCCATGACTCTCAGGCACATATGGGTGTGTCTAAATATACACATGTATCACATACATATTCTTACATGCACAACAGAAAAAGAAAAATAATTAAAAAGGCAAATCTTTTGATTTAATGTATAATCTATACCTCATCTATTATATGGTCAACTTTCATCTTTTGTGTAAATACGGAGTAACAGAGTTCATGGTAGGAAGTGATCTCTCAACAATACTTCGATAAAGTAAATGCAAAATAAACAGAGAAGAAAAGAAAAATGAAGCCTTATTTTGAGGAAAAGTGGATCAGGACTAACAGACCATTATTTATAGGTAAGCCTGGATTTCCAAAAGGAATGTGAAGGAGGGCACATAAAAGTTTTATAAATCATCATGGTCTTCATGACATCACGTTGGAGCCGTCATATGTGTTTTGAATTGATATAAGAAATTACATCTAACTGTACAAATGAGTGTTCCACTTTCTGTAGCTTATTTACTGAGCCATTCTGGAATAAAAGATTCCAACCCTCTGAATTTTCATCTCACATAAATATTTCAACAACAATAAAATATACATCAGCTTTTTTAAACCTTCTCTTTACATTGTTTTTAAATAGGCATTCAGGAATGTATTATATGTTGGGGGTTCAGTTTTAATTTTTAAACTATCTCTTAATGGGATTTTTTGAGTCAGTGGAGCCCTGGAAACTCATTTAAAAGAAAGCCTTTCATGATACTGGCCCTGCATATTATTGATCCCATGAATCAGTCATGAGAAAGAATCCCAGTGTAAAAGGATGATTCTTTTAGGGGAATTTTAAAGTGTAAGTCAATCTCCTGTGTTCAATTTTGTAATGAAATAGCAAGTCCTATCAGTAGAACTGTCAAATTATATGCATGGTGGTTTCCTTGGATGCTGAGTGATGAAAAGACTTCTAGAGAACAGAGTAAGTCATTGCAGTCTGTGGTCTTACTCTAACTTCTTTGCCTGTGGTCATTTGGGTATGAATGACATTCTTAGGGAATCTTGTTTCTATGGGATTTCTCATGGGAAGAGAAAGACATCTATGCTCCATAGTTTTAAGGAAGTCCTCCCAGCATCTCCAGTTCTCCTCTGGCAGCTTCTCTGCAATCTCAAGGCCCCAGTTTCACTCTTAAATCTATTACACAGTTCAGTTACCCATGTGTGGTCATAGCAGGCTCACCAACACCTGACATAATACTAGGTGCTTGATGAAAATGTTGGGCCTGAGTTCAACTCGCAAGGCTGCTACAAATACAAATACAATACAAAATTACTTCAGTAGTCTAAACTTTGCTTCAGTTGTAGATCAGAGCCTTTGTAAGAGTAGTATGTTTATAATTTGTTAAGGTGAACAAGGAATACCATTTTGATAGCAGAGTAAAGATATAATAAATGTCATTCGTGGAAATTCTAATACTATACCAATAATTTGCTGTTAAAATGAGCTAATAGTATGAATACTGTTCTCCTTCTTCCACTTAGCAGTGTTCTTATGTTCCATAATATTTCAAATATGCCTTTAATATAACACTTCCCAGATGGGAGACAAGGTTTTACTTATTTGTCGGATATATTTGTTTTTCTGTGTGGTGGCTTCTGAAAACTTGCTGGAGATGTAAAAGCTGCAGTAAAAACAATCACCAGCATCCAATCAAAGCAGTGTTCAAGGCACAATGGAAATGGGTGTTTTCTACTTTTCTCCTAACACAACTCTCATTTCCTGCTAGGTCAGTGAGACAATGAAGGATTCAAGAGAATTCTCAGCAACTGCAGCTGCAGGTTGCAAAATAACCAACCCTTCTGCAGTGTCTGATGTTATCTGAATGCCCATTTTCTTGCTTCTTTTCTAACTCATGACCTTCTAAGTTTTAATGCATATGAAGTTATGCAATTAATTAGAGAGGGCATATACATTTGCAGAGAACATTTAGAAAATGGAAATGGGCATAGATTTAATCTGCCAATATAAGTGCTCAGAATTAAGACTGTGGCTTTAAACATCAGTAAAAGTCTTTCTTCCTATTTTAAAATAACTGAAATATTTTTGGTAGTGTGGAAAGACAAACCAACACCTTTAGATTTGAGAAAACTAAGGGATATCAAAGTAGATGTTTTCCTTTGGGTTGATGAAGTTCAGGTATAACAGAAGAGAGCCAGATCACAACTTGGAACATCGAATTGTTGGCCTTCCTACAGTTACTTTATCTGACTGGTTTTTATCTCATTCTCAAGCCTAGCCCGAAACAGCAAAATTCTTCTTCCCTTTTCCTCATCTGGTAGAAAAGTGTCCAAAGATCACAAACTTTCTGATGGATATATTATCTGATTTCATCTAAACTTCAACTTACTTCTAATATATTTCTATGTATTCATACAGCAAAGAGAAAGATAAAATGCCAACTACAGGTTTTGTGTCTGTTAACACATTTGACTGTTGATGATATTCATGTGACAATTAATGAGGTTTTACTAAATTCAAATGAAAAAAGCTGGGTGCAACAGTCATCTTACTTAATTCTATAACTACCTCTTGATCAATTAATTATTCTTTTCTTGGATTACAAATGGGACAATAGGTTCATATCCCCTCTGCTTACATTGAAAATTCTCAGAATTATGAATATATGAGTTAAAGGAAATTGATTCAAAATTCCATAATAAAATATTTTAAACCTTGCTAAGTATGCTCATATTTTTATTAATTTATAATGAAGTATTGAGCAGTTTTTATTAAAATGTTGCAAAAATTCAGTGATTACTTTCTTAAAGTTTCACTGAGGAATAAGTTAACAAATATATACACATATAAGACAAGAGTGTTACTTCCTGTTGCAGAAAAACCAACAACCTTCTCATAAAGAAGCGCTGAGAAAATCTCATAGGCACATTTTTAAAAGTCTCTGCCTGAGAAAACTCGAGCACTTTAGATATTATAATGGACAGCCATTGCTTATCAAATGCCTGGGGGATGTTTTAAAATGCTTGAGAAAATATAATTGTTGTCCCTTTGTTGCATATCTAAACAAAGTAAAGACACCCACTATAGCCATTCCTGAACACTACCAAGGGCGCACTCAGCTTCAGCACTCTGGACACGTGGGACTGCAAGTCTTCTTGTAGAGGGCTATTCTGTGTGTTACAGGTTTTCGCTCGCACCCTTGGTTTATTCATATTGCAGGACAATAGGACTCTCTGAGGAGTGGTAATTGGACTTAACAGGTTGTTAAAAATAAAAAAGAAGATAGCATGAAGTTTGTAGAGGGATTTGTTTGGAAGGTGAGAATAAGTGATTCTTATTCTTATAGGAGAGCTAATAAGGAGCTGGAGAAGGGAAACGGGAACTGCCTCTGGTCATTTCAATGCATACATGAATGAAATGCTCAAGGAAAGAAAGAATGAATGATATGTGCCATCAAATCTCCAAGAAATAAAATTGTTGAAGGTTGACAATAGCTGTTTTCTGGGGTGACCCAGAGTTTAATAAGGCAGAAATAAAGAGAGTGAACGAAACAGAAAGACAAGGAAAGATAGACAGAGAAGGTTAGAGGAATTCCAGAAATCTCAGTATAAACCCAATTCAAGGTCCTATATAATATTGCAAAATATTAATTAAACAAGTACAGCTGATTCAATAAGCATTCAGTTTTGGAACACTTAATTATTCAATACCTCAACACTAAGAATATTAGAAAATAGATAAAACACGGGAGTAATGAAATACTGGATATTATGAAGCACAGGGAGAATCAGTGCAACATTGTTCCCCAGATTGATAACAGAATCAATACAAAGAGACAACTGCTCAGTGCAGACAAATACAAGGTACCTAAGCATGCATTGTACAGATTATAAGTTCTCTCTCTCTTTCTCTCTTTCTCTCTCTCTCTCTCTCTCTCTCTCTCTCTCTCTGTCTCTCTCTCTCTCTGTATATGTGTATACAAAAAGTGGTAGTATTCATCAAGGAAGTGTAGACTGGAACCACAAATACACAGTGCATTAGTCACATTTCTGACATCACAAAACCTACAGAAAAATTACTTTATAGAGGACAAGGAAATATTTTAGAATCCAGTTGCAGAACTTTCTGTTGATGCTCATTTGGCTGCCCTGTTTCTCAGCTTTCTAAAAGGCAGAATATCATAGTGGAGGGATGAATCAAACCAAAGTTACTTACTTCACAACCATTAGGAATTAGAAAGTGAAATACATGGAATAGAGAACAAATACAACCTTTAAAGGTGCACCCCTAATGTCCTTCCTGTAGCATCTAACAGTCTATTTAGCTATGAGTTTATTAATGTATCAATTAACAAGGAAGTTAGTATTACACTTTTTTCTCTTCTTTTAATTGACTTTTAGTGTTTGAGAAATTCATACATGCATAGAATGCATTTTGATAAAATCCACTCCATTACCTCACCTTCAATTCATTCCCTATTCTGACCCCTCTTCTTTTACCTCTCAACTGCATCCGCTCTGTTTTTTTACGCCCAGGAAAACTACTTAGTGCTGCCAGTATGAGCATGGATACAGGAGCATATGATGAGACATGAGTACCCTCTCAAGGGATTCATTCCTGAGGAAAATGGACTCTGCCCCCTCCAACAGATATCCATTACCAGTAAGTAGCTCCTAAGCAAGAACTGGGCCTTCATGAGGCCTTACCTCATCATTGATGAATTCTTTTGGCTTTACCTTGTGCAGGTCCTGTGCATGCAGTCACAGCCACCGTGAGCTCATTCACAGTGGCCCCGTCATGTCAGACAAATACTATTTCTTTATAGATGTCCATTATCTACGACTTTTATTGTCTTTCTGCTCAGTCTCACTTGATGGCCTCTGAGACTTGCAGGAGGGATGTGGCAAATGATAACCTTATAGAGTCTCATTCTTGGCAAGCTGCTTCCTAAAAGGCCATCATCCGAGGACCATGCCTTCAACACAGGAGACTTCTGAGTTCATTTTATACCCAAACCACAACAGACAGCCACACCCACCTCTAAGAATGACTTATAGTAAAATAAGTAAAATAATGTCAACACTTGTAAATGCTAAGTAGGCATATACACTAATTTACCTCCTTTGATGTCAAACCAACACTATATACTGAATTTGATAATGCACAATTCTGTACTTGTGTATATACCCAATAGTAAGTCACTTGCCATTTGTCCAAGAAAAACATGTCAAAATATGCTCATTTCAGCATACACTTCATGATTTCTAATAATGTCATGCTCTGCTCATAGATCAGTGCCTAGCCCAGTCCTCATCAGAGAGGTCCTCTCCAGCAGCTGATGGGAGCATATGGAGAGGCCCAGGGCCAAACATCATGCAGAGATTAGGAATTCTCTCAGAAGAGAAGGAAGAGGGATGGTGAAGACCAGAGGGCTTGAGGACACCAAGAGAAAAAGCCCAGCATTGTCAGCTCACTAGCACTCTTAGGGGCCCATAGAGGCTGAAGGGACAGACATGGAACCTGCAGGGTCCCTAAATGTATCTAACGGTTGTCTGCATTGATATTCTTGCAAAACTCCTATAGGCTGGAATAGGGGAGTCTCTGACCCTTTTACCTGCACTTGGGACCCTTTTGCTCCTGCTGGGTCACTAGCCCACTAGCCCACTCTGCATGTAGGGACTAGTGCCAAGACTTGTTCCATCTTGCTATGTTATGCTTTGTTTGAGTGGTATCCCAGGGAAGACTGTTCTTTTCTGAGAAGAGTGTTGAATGGGGCCAGGGGTTAGATCTGAGGGAGAGGGGAGATGTGAGGGACTGGGAGGAGGGATGTATTATATATGTTGTATGAGAGAAGAAAAATAAAAAAAAAATTAGAAATAAGATTTACTGTGGGGGAGGAAAAAAACCCATGGACACAATACACCTGTCTATCATAGACAGAATACATCAGTCACCATCACAGCAATACCGTGGGGCACTAAGTAAGTAATACAAGCCAGCAACGTGGATGCCAAAAAATGCTCATTGTGTAATTCCACTTGTACATACCTCAGAAACAAATCAAATGAAAATAATATTTCTATTTCCATCTAGACAACAGTGTTCCTCTGGTGAGAAATAAGTACGGGATTAGAAGAGTCCTGGATAAGTTCCTTAGGGAACTTTTGATATTCTGCTTCATCAACCAAAGTCGCTACATGAGAATACATTAAGTAGCTTCATGAATGGGGAGGAGGGGGAGGTGATGTGGTGGTGGTGGTGGTGGCGACGGCGGCAGAAATGGGTGTTGTTTTCTACACAAGTTTTATATTTCAATGGAAAAAGGAGATAAAAGGAAAAAAAAGGCTGCTGCTATGAATTACAAATTGTACAAATATGAAAAATTGCTTGAATTTTACACTTGGTTTAAAGAAAATTAATTTCATTCTAATGTATTACTCCTCTAGTGATTAGCTATTTAAGGATAGTAAGGAGAAAAATATAAGTAGATAAGAAATGAAAGAAAGCAGTGAGATTAATATCAACAAACAACCAGGTTAAAGAAGATAAAATATAGAAACCCATACAATAACATTTTGAGTGTAATTAAAAGAGAAAAATTCACTCTTATTGTCATTTGAATTATCTCTAGGTCTATCTGTAAACATGATCCTTACAAGTAACTTACAAGTTACTGTTTTAAACTTTAAGATATCATGAGACATAGATGTCTCTAGTAAGTATGAATACTTCAGCTCAGGGAGGTAATGTCTGGATACCTATGAATACATCAATTTCCTAACAGATTTTTCTAGTCCCTCGGAATTATTTCTTAGCAGGTATCTTTTGTTTGTTTGTTTGTTTTCCATGAGGTTGAAATTAGTATAAGCTATTTAAAGCCTGGATTCTGCTCTCTCTCTCTCTCTCTCTCTCTCTCTCTCTCTCTCTCTCTTTCTCTCTCTCTCTCACACACACACACACACAAACACACACAGTCTCTGAAGCATGAAGTAATTGTAGAAATAAAGAATTTCAATTCCAATTTTTCTATCTAGATTGGTAATTTAAATATATATTGCCACATATCATTGTTTGACATTTTCTTTCAAAACTCCAAAATTCCTGAGCCCTATGCAAAGTTCCAAAAGACAGAAGAAACGGGGCAGGAATTCTGACCTCTACTGCATAAATAGGCAGTGGGTAAATGACTGCTGCTATCCTTTAATATGTCTCCATGATTCCTACTGGTTTATGACAAATGTGATCTCTAAGTAGGGATGTAGGATTTTTCTTGTATATTTACATAAAGGCTTAAAATCTGCTGTGAAATCTTTAGTTGTCCAAGAGTAGTTTTTTTTTTTCTTTCAATTCTTACATTGCATACACTGTTATCCATCCAATCTTTAATAGTCCTGATTCAGATCCAATATCAGCTGAAGAGATTACTGAGTTAAGTGAAGGTATATTGTAGGCCTGGGGAAAATAATGAGTCCAATTTCTATTTGCAATGAAATACTATTTATGTCCTGCCAGTAGCAGTCATATCAGGAAGTACATCCCATGAGCAAGCAAGAATCTGTCTAGGAGAGTAAACAGGACATTCAACTCTGCACTTCGAAGTCCTTCCTTGGCTAAGAATGTAGTTTAATGCAGCTGTAAGGCACCTCCCTTGAGTCAAAGCACAACAAGCACATGGGCCAGAAAGCTGAACAGAAAGAAACAGAAAACAATCTGATCTGTCAAAAGTTTTATTGGCTTTCTCTAAGTGATATCTGAGTTGCAATATAAACATAGAACTGGCAATGTCACATAATAGTGAAAAATCAAGCAAGACAGGCTCAGGTTGAAAATGTCCTGACTGTCTCTGTTTCTTTTAGACCCTGACCTAAGATCCTAGGGAGGTGAGAAGAATGTGAAGAAATTGTTGAGACCAAATGCCTCATGCTGTGCTAACAAATAACCCAGAGAAGACTTTCCAAAGTTGGTCAGAATAGAATTCTTTGATACAGACTCATGACAGAAAGGTATGAAAGTATAAATTATCAGAGACTGAGTAGGGAATAGCCTGGTATGTATAAAGATGAACCATCAAACAAGCAAAAGAGAAAAGAAAAGAAAAAACAACAACAAAACAAAACAAAACAAAATCCCATTTCCCAGATTACAAAAAGTACTATAAAGACTAGAGATACAGCTAAGCGATTATTTGCCAGCCTGCTCTTGTCAAGGACCTGAGTTTGGTTGCCAGTATCATACTGGATGCATCACAATCACTTATAACTTCAGCTTCAGGCCACCAAATACAAGTATACAAACATAAAAATAAAATAAATCTTTTTAAAATAGGAAAATTCCTTACAGAAATAGAATAGGCTAGTGGGTGGAAACCATTATTAAATGATTGACACAAAGTAAATTGCCATAGAATGTATATAACTTGTGAGAGCTCTGAAGGAGCTAGAGTAAAAAATAAAATCTGCACACTTCCATAAACAAACCATGTATTGCAAATGCATATTTGCATATTTAAGTATAAGTTGGATGCCTCCTGTATAATTTAAAGTCAGAGAAATTAACAGTATATAAAAATTCATAATTAACAGTAAATAAAAGCTTCTTATTTTCATTTGGCAGTGTGTATGTGTGTCTCTCTGTGTGTGTGTGTGTGTGTGTGTGTGTGTGTGTGTGTCTTTGTGTTTTGTGCACACTTGTGTAGGTGCACATATCTTGTGTCTCTGTGCTACAAAGGCCAGAGGATCCTGTTGTATCCCTTGGAGCTTGTAGTACATGCACTCTTAGACATCTCAGCCTATTATGTAGGTGCAGGTATTTGAACCAAAGTCCTTATGATTAGGCAACAAAAGCTCTTGAACTCTGAGCCATCTCTCCAGCACCCAGGCTGTAGAAAATTACCTTAATTTATTAGAATATTTGAGGAAATATTAAAGAAAAGATGCCCTATTGAGGCTCCCTGTCCCTCATTACTAAGAGTCCTATCTAGAGTCACCTTCTTAGATTCCAGGGAGTTTCCATTGCACTTGGTCTCCAGACCACCCCCTAATTGTCTCCTGATTCCAGTTGTCTTCCTCTATTCTCTCTCGCCACCTTTTCTCCCCCCAACCTGATCCCCCCCTTCCTCCTGCTGGGCTGCTTGTCTAGCCTTGATGTACAGGCTCATGCTTTGCCTAGTTCCAGTAACCCTGGGAGGGCTGCTCTTTTCTGAGAGGAAAGGTGCACTGGGGGAGGGGGGGAGATGGGGGGATGCTGGAAGGAGGGGAGGGAGAGGAGGTTGAGATGTACTGTACAAGAGAAGAAAAAGATAAATTAAAAAAGAAAAGCTGCATACCCTACACAAATACTAAGTACAGTTTTCCATGCACTAAATTCTCATTCATTCCTTGGTGCTCATGGATGCTTCCCTGAAACCTTTGAAACTTCTTCAAGTGTTTGCCACAATGAGCAGAACAGCGTGCACACTGTGCTCCAGCTCTCAGTGATAGAAGCTGGCCCTGGCTTTCTCTTTCAGATTATAAGGTAATTACTGTAGCTGATCTGTCTCTTACTTTTTTATTTTAATTTTTGTATCTCATGGAATTGAGCATGGTGGTATGCCCAGAGTATTGCTCACAAAAAAAAAAATCTTAGAATGAATAAATACACAAGTGAGTGGAGGAAGTGAACAAATCCATGAATGAAGAGAAATTTTACTAACTGTGAGCTAAACATTCTTAAGTAAATAACCCTAAGTATTACATGTTTTTCAAAATTCTTTCTGAAGTTTAATTTTCCCCTTGGGTAGTAAAGATAAAATGGAATAACTCAGGCAATTTGCAAAATGTGAAGATAATTTAGGGGCATGTTGCAGAAAGGAAGTCTTAAGCTTTAAGATTTTAAAAACCTAAGGGTGTCCCCATGAAACCCATGGGTCACGTGTTCCGTGATAATCCATTCTAAAGACCCTGTGGCATCCAAAACCCTAAGAACAGAAACAGGTTAAAGGGCACAGGGAAGTCATTAGCTGGGTCAGCAGATAAGGGATTTCTGTAGTGTCCACGTGCCCATAGTGTTGAACAAGCCTCAAAAATAGACACAGTCTGACCTTTAGATTTCAGTGCACAATAATTAACTTCAAAACCCAGCTAGGCAGACTGTCTGGTTGAGGAAATGAAGCTCACTCACAGGCAGCTTGGCTATTAAGCTATAAACACACAGTTTGGAATTTTAGATAGTAGATATTTAACACAGTACAGTATGGAGCAACTCCAATGTGTCTTTCACAGGATGTGACAACCTAACTGTGGATAATCTGAGGGATGAAAATAGATGGATTCATTACTAGATTTCAAAAATCTTTAAAAAAAATAACAATGTTCCTATAAATGGTTCAGGTAAGGTCACTTCAAGGGTATTATCATGGAATTTTATTATTATTTGTAATGAAATAGAAAAGAACTCACTCAACAGTGATTCTTTGTAGGAAGGAAGGGACCTAGTTACACCACCTATATTTTTTGTTTTCAGTGTGCACATCCAGGATCTCTCTGTATGATAAAGCCATTTCAGAGTCAGGTACCAAGTCTACATCTTTCTGAAGCTTTTGCTGATAATGAGCTTGGCCTCTATTGATGTAGTGATGCTTGGGAGTCTTTAAACTCTCCTGAGAGATTTACCTTAATGTAGGGCCTGCTTATGTCCTGAGTCTGTCATTTCCTGAAAGAGGAAGAGGTATGCCCTTTTCATTCTGAGCTCCTGGAGTAATTACAGGCTCTGGTAACGGGTCAGTGGGGGCACCTGGGACTTATACATGCCAAGAGGAGAGAAATCAATGTCAACACTTTTACAAGAACAACCCAGGGATAGTTTCAGTACTATTTGTCCTAGGGAATCACCAGGACCGTGATGGTTTCTGAATCAAGACTTTGCATTTTATGCCCATCCAGGGACAATGGCTCTGGAACAAAGGACAACAAAGGTGTCAGTAAAAACTGAGTTGTCCTCCACAGTTTCTTGGTGAAGAAGCCATCTGGGAAAGCAAATATTTTGAACAAATACTTGTGTGTGCTTATTGTCCCTAGTATGCTGATATGTGACTAGCACTCCAGAGAATTATTTAGGTAAGATCATCTTGCACACTTTTACAGGGCTCATAATCATTTGTGTTAGCATCAGTGTCAAAAGGCCCCAAGATCTGAGGATTTAATCCTACTCATGCTTCTCACTCTGTTTCTTCTATGTCATGTCTGAGTCACTAAAGAGTCAAGTAAACTACTAATCCCCTTTGCTTGGTGGCTGGAATGACCTGAGGAATGCTAAACACACTATAAAGTACAGGTAGAGATGTGGATGCCCTCCCAAACCACTTCAGGAAACAGGTATGTCATATGTTTAGTGGTCATAATCAACCTTGAATTCTGGTATATTGACACTATGAAGGCATTTCATAGATGCAAATCTCTCATTTAGTTTATCCCTGGAGTATTTTACCAGTAAATCAAAACCACATTGCTGATAGTACAAACTAGTTACGATCCAAACCAGTATAAAGCATACAAAAAGGATGGAGGAGGTCTAAGGAATTGATTGGTGTGTCTTCAATAATGATGTCTGTACCAGACACAATGCATTAAAGCAAAAGTCAATCTCCCAAACAATATTTCATGTGGACAATGTGTCTGATGCCAGAAATAGAAGGAAGGTACTCATGTTGGTATATTAAGAGTTGACTGTGCCCTTCCACTAGCCATTTCATTGCAGAATTTCCATGGCAACTGAATATTTATGGCACTGGATTTAAATTACTTACTAGAAAAGAGATTTAAGTTCCTACAGTTTATAAGATATAGAAGTAGCCACTAGGTAGGTGACCATGAGAGAGTTGTAGTTTGTGCTTGTTTTCCTCCTTCTCTCCCCTATTCTCCTCTTGTTTCTGCTCCTTCTTCTGATACTCATCCTCCCTCCATCTCTGTCCTCCTCCTCTTTCTCATTTACAATATAAAGAGAGAAGGATGGTCACATAAAGTTATAGTGGGAAGGAGAGAAGATGATTACCTAGAAGTAACGAACACAACTATTATGAGAAATAGAATTTGACAACACATTAATCCCATAAATTTACTGTTAAAACTGAAAAAAGTATCCGGGATTTCTTTTAAGATTTATTTTTATTTTATGTATGTGTTTGCATTTCTGTTGTCCACAGATGACAGAAGAGGGTACTAGATCCTTTGATCTATAGTTTGAGATGCTGTGAGTACCATGCAGGTCCTGGGAACTGAAACTGGGTCTTCCTTAAAGTGGGTCCTTTGTTGACATTCTCTTTTGCTTTCTTAAGTCACACAGTATCTTTTTCTTGCTTTGTTTTGGTTTGTTTTAGTTTTAGTTTTAGTTTTAGTTTTAGTTTTAGTTTTAGTTTTAGTTTTAGTTTTAGTTTTAGTTTTAGTTTTAGTTTTAGTTTTAGTTCTGGTTTGTTTTGTTCTGGTCAACTTGATATGAGCCTGGATCATATGAGAAGTGGGAACTTCAATTATAAAAATTCTTCAATATGATTGTCCTGTAGATATTGCCTGTGGGGCATTTTCTTGATGAATTATTCATATGGAAGGTTCCAGCCAACTGTGGCTAGTATTATTGGTGGGTAGGTGGTCCTGGATGCTATTAGAAAGCAAGCTGAGCAAGCCATGAAGAGCAAGGCAGGAAACAGCATTCCTCCATGAACTCTACTTCAGTTCCTGCCTCCAGATTTCTGTCTTGAGTCCTTGCTGTGACTTCCTTCAGTGATCTGAAAGATGTAGGCTAACATGTACCTTTTCAACGACAGGTTGCTTTTGGTTTGGTGTTTTATCAAAGCAATAGAAGCCCTAACTCAGATGCTTATTCTGTATAGTTCTGTTTCAGCTGACAGGACAGATTAGTATAGTATCATAACTGAGAACAGATTTATTGCAAGCCTTTAAAATTGAATGAAAATCATGGGTGTCTGAGTTCAATCTAGTTTCTTTACTAGTATTCCTGTGTCTCACCAATTAAAATATAAGGATCTTATAGATAAATATTATTTTAATGAGGAAGATATCACACACACAGACACAAATATATATTAGGCAAAACATATTTTAATAAAAGTGATTATAATACATTAAGATTAATAGAGAAAATCTTGAAGGAACCAAGTTGTAGAATGATGGCCAGTGTGGGCAGGACATAAAATGACAACACAGAAATGACCAGCTTCCTCTGCACACCAACGATACCCTCTTCCTTTCACACATGTGGATGCATATAGGAAGGAGAAAACAGAACATAGAAAAAATATATATATACTTAAATCAAGTAGTTTTTATAGATTCTCAACTGACTGAACCTGAAATTACATTTATTCAAACATCCTCCAGTTCATGAACATACCAATGTAGAAACTCTGTTAGTGTTATACTTGATTTTAATTTGTTCAATAATTTTGGAAACTTTTCTTCATGGTTCATCTTCATATTCTTTAAAAATACACTTTGATGTTTATCTTTTCCTCTAAGTTGTCTTTTCTTTATTTGCCTTAATATTATTTCTAACCATAATATTTATCTAAAAAACATTAAAGAATATATTTTGGATAGGATGTGCCAATCTGAATATTGATATATTTTACTTCATAATAAACTGGCAAGAGTTTTAGCAATATTTAGCAATCATATCATAGGTATGGATCATAATAATCACCATCTCATCATAAACCACAAGCTGATTTATAAACAATTGCTTATGCTCTCTGCCAGTACTACTTGTAATTACATTCTCTCTCATCCATACTCTTGATCTTGTTTGGCCTCACTCTCTTCATTATGTCCCTAGTCTTCTTCTGACATACAGTTCAATAGGAGTTTAGTAAGTTCCTTGGATCCAGTATAATTGTTAGAGGCTCTATCTTCTCTTCTTTAGTACTTCATAACTTTGAGCTTCTCATGGAAACATAAAAGTTAGATGCAACACAAGTCAACCAGCTGAAAATTAGAAGCCTCCTTTCCAGCCCATATTCCATATTCTCCTCAGTTAGAAGTGATACCTTACATTTCCCCAAAATATCTCCCTGAAAGCCACACATCTGGCATAATCACAAGTAAAGTCCTTGTTCAGTTTTATAATGTTCTTTCATGTATATTTCTGTGTACTCACTAAAACTTGTTGGTTTGAACAATATTTATTAAGCACTTACTATGCATACCTTTAGAAACCTTGTTTGTTCCAATGGTAGAATGAATAATACTGCCACCCCATAAAGTATATATGTCCTAATCTTTAGAAATTCCAAATATGTTAACATATATGGAATAGTCTTTACAGATGTGACTACGTCAGTGATCTCAATATGAAGTTTTTGTCCTGGATTATCCTTGTGAGCCTCTTGCATTCTCTTGACACTTTGAAAGTAAGCAGAACCTTCATGGCCAGAAAGCAGAGAAACATGCATGGAATGTATATGAAGGGTTTTAATACTAACCCATTATTCTTAACCAATTTAACTTTAAACTCATGGTATCAGAATTTAAAGCAAACTGCTATGTTAGTTTGTCAAAATTCAGTCGTAATATATTATAGCAGTAATTGGAATCGAATGTAGTATCACTGAATTTTTATTAGAACTATTCAAATTCTATTGAAAAGAGATTTCCCTGTCTACTCTCTCAACAAAGATGGGTGTTTTGCTATAACCAGGGGTGGATTTTATTGGGAAAATCAACAGTTCAGCCTGCATGTCTTGCTGAAGACTTGGGAGTAGCATTCTCTACACTTTGACTTGGCCCCTAGTGGTAACAACCTCCCTCAGACTTTATTCTGTAGTTAAACACATCTCTCAAAATGATCCTCTGACATAACAAAAACAATAAATCTATATCTAACCTTTATGGAAAGACTTCAAAGCAGAGTCACATTAATCTGGTGCCTTAAAAGGGAGTGGAAATATCTGATGTTTGGATTTGAAAACAGATACATAAGCTTTGTTTATGCTGTGTCCAACTATAATTATGATTCTTATAAGAGAATTTAAATACACTCATCATTTGTAGAAATTGCAATGCAAAAATCATAATGCAAATGATGCTAAGCTTCCATTAGAGGAGATCCAGAGTAAATTATCTACATTGACATTATCTTATTATTACTATACTCGTATTTAATAGACCCACTTAAATATTCCCAAATGTTAAGTGGCCTCACTAAATTATAAGTCTAAAAATAATATTAAAGCAAAAGAAAAGTGGACAATTATAAGTCACTTAATGTTTCTTTTAGCCTAAGGCAAAAGCCTAATTAATAATGATGGACTCACTGGAGAAGTCTAGAACACATTTTCTCCAAAGAGCTCATGGTTTTCTATTGACACTCTCTGTACTGTGTCTCTCAACTGCTTATATTCTACTAACATAAAATAATCTGAAATAATTCTGGAACATTCCAACAGAGTGGCCCTAAAGAACATACGAGCTTATTTTCAGCTGATGCTCTAGATTTTACTGCAGATTTAAGAATTCCTCAGGGATTCTAGTTCTTCTGACAACCTTGTGATATGCTGTCAAAGAAACACAAAACAAAAATGTGTATGAATCTTTCATAAATTGGGGGTAAAAGTGAAGAGTGCTGAGGCGCAGAGTTTAATGACCTTCTGGGTATCATTCTTTTTTAACAGACTCTTTTTTAAGGTACACAATCTTTGGAAGTAAGCAACCAGATTAGACAGCAGATAAAGTTGTCACAAAGTTCTACTACCTCCTGGAAGATTGTGGCATGCCAATTCTTTTTCTATGGATTCAAAATCCAAAGAAATCCAAGTTTTATTGCAAAACTAATCTTTCATCCTAAAACTTAAATGGATTCTATGAGTTTAAATACTTTGATCACAGACTAACATACTAACATTCCTGGAGAAAGGAGTTGTATCTATTACTGCAAAGGACAATAGGTTAACAGAGAAATTAGCATAGCTCTAATTGGTTTTTTTTCTATTCTCTTATGTTAAGCATTCTTCACTTATAATTCCATGAATGATAACTTTAAAAAAAAAACCTCCTTAATCCCACTACCAACAAATTCTTCTGTTACTTATTCCCTCAGACGTGCCCAGTTATTGTTGCCAAGGAAACAGACAGGAAGCAGGAGTGAAGCGGACTCTTTCATCTGGTGAGAGGATGATGGGAATGGATGAGAGTTGAGCAAGGTCAGGCGTTTGCTGCTGAATACAAATCTGTCATGCCTAATAGATGAAGCTCTTTAGCTTCTGTGCTGTTCAGGCTACTCCCAGCAGCCAAGGAGAAAATAAAAAAGACACTCAAGCATGAATGCCAATCAGCCCGTGCGGACAACAGTGATGTATTTACATGTGCCATAGCAGCTGCACAAGGCTTCACTAGGAATGAAAAGATAAATTAAATATGTGTCAATAATTATAGGAGGTCAGAATTTAAATCCGGAAGGCATCCTAACAAGATCAGAAGGGTGGGAGTAGGCAGATCAAGCCTGTTAACATGCCTTATGTTTTTCTGAGGTCAGAGTTCAAAACCAGTCATAGAGTCAAATGTATTGAGCTGAGAAAACCGTCAGTCAGTCTTCTGTTAATTGTTTAGCAAGGACAACAATCATTTGCTGCTTCACACTGGGAAATATTATACATCTGGGTTTTTTTTTTTTTTTTTTAGAATGGCAGATGTGTGATACAAGTCTTTTTCTAATTAACATCAGGGGGCTAAACACTTTCTTTTAAGCAATCCCTCAAAACACATATATTTCAAATTTGGCTGCAAAGTTCATAGTTTCTACTCAACCCCTAGCATCCAAAATAATATTTCTAACTATTAGAAGGGAAGAGAAAGCAACAGCCTCATGAGCTGGTATTTAGATTTCTAGTCAATATAAACAAGGTAGATGACTTCCTCCAAGAGAATTTTTTTTTTCTTCAAATTTCTTCTTTATAAAAAGGTCACTAAAAATCCTGAATGAAATCCTAGGTAAATTTAGGACAATCATTTTCATTAGAAAAGTATCTACCAATGTCTTTAGTACATGTACATTTGTGTCAGAACAGAAGCAGACTTTGCAAATGCTGTGGAAGACATAAAGAGGAGACAGTCCACAAGCATCAATGTTAGATGCCACCTAGACTGGAAACTGATATGAGATCTTCGATTTTACTGAGATAGCAAGGTAAGTTAATGAAAAAGAATGATCATATTGATTAAAAAGATGATTGACACAACTTTACAGAACATACCTGTGACATAAAATGGCTTTACACTAATAAAGAATTAACATAAAGTATAAAAATTTGGAAATAAAACATTAGTCCATAATCTTATGCTTCAACAAATATGCATCAAATGATGTTGAAGAATTGAGAAATTTAACATACAAACTCAGTCTATAACTTACCTTAATTATATAATATGGTCGACTCGCTCATTGGACCAAGAGTTCCTATGACAAGGGTTACAATTCTAATAGGTACAAAAAAATATTCCATGTTTCTCTCTAAGTCTGAATCTGTGAAAAATATAACCCAGATTGAACTGTACTCTTCTTCATATAATATATATCAAGTATTTATGACAAAAGACAAAAGGAGAGGCAAAGAAAAGTGCCTGTGGGACATGAAAGTCATATATGATAAACATATACGATAAAAGTCTGATGATAAACAGGCCTTCATTTAATGGCTCAGCAGGCAATAACAGGGCAGAGGATGTCCTTCCTGTTTTCTTGAGGGAGTGAAACTATCTTTTGTTTTCTTTTGTTTTTTATTCCTTTTGTGAGAAAAGATAGGAAAATAACAGAGATTGGTGAGAAGAAACAAATATTTTGAAATATAGTAAAACCAATTTTTTTTTTTTTTTGCTTTGTAAAAGTAGTGGCTCATTTCTTGCCATAGCAAGAAAGATCATCCAACTTTCGTGATATGCAACTCCTACCTGTATTGTTAGATATCAAAGCCTGTTCACATTATTAAGTTTTAAAATTAAAAAAGAAAACTATACACATCATTAGTCATTGGATGATAACCATTATATATCCAAATGAAAGGTACGTGATACCTAGATCTTAAATATAAAAACCAACATAAAACCTTAGGAAATAATTGCCAGATGTGATGATGGCCTTGGTGTCTCTCGAAACTCAAGCTAGCAGTGATTTTTTATAAAACATGCTACTGTACTACAGACAATAGAGATGATGTGTAAAAAACAAAGTAATTATTTTGTATTGCTTAAATCATCAGGTTTGTTTCTCTTAATTATGAAGCCCACGATGACACAGACTGGATTTTGAGGGATGAACATTTTGACAAACGCCTTTAAATGAGTAACTTTTCAGGGTCTGTGCTTAAGAGCCAGCATCAGAACCATGGTGTGCTAGAGCAGCAATGTCTCCCCTTTCTTACATGAACAGGCAGCTTCATCTCCCTATGCTATTTAAAGGAGACATTTTAATAAAAACCATCTCTGTAACACAGACTGCACTCACAAAAATGTGTTAAGTAGTTTTCTCCACTCTCAGTTTAGGTAGCATCTACCCAATTCAGAAATTCATCATGACATTGCATAGGTTTTCAGGACTTTAAAACTTAGAAAATTGGGACCTTGTTTAGCCTATAGAATTTAGTAAAAAGTCAGCATTTTTTTCTCATAGGTCTTTTTTGGTGGTTAGGCTGAGGTTGATATAAAACAGTTTTACTTTATTTTAGTGTAAATCATTTATTTCAGACTATAGTCTTATTAGGTTTACGAAGAACAAAGGTTTATATACATGAGGGAATTTTTTAGCAGAAAAAAAATATGATAAGCTAAAACAAAACCATCTTATAGGAATTGGACAAGGCAAAGGAAAGGAAGGAAAAGAGCCCCAATAGAAGGCACAGAATCAGAGATCCTTTAGTTTACTCGCTCAGGAGTTCCATAAAATTACTAAACTGAAAACCACAATATATAAACAGAGGACCTGGTGCAGACCCATGTGGGCCCTGGGCTTACCACTTCAGTTTCTGTGAGTGTCATAGTTCTTTACACTTAAAGAAATGTAAGGATGAATTTAAATTTAATCTTTTAGAAGCTCCAGTTTCCTACATGGGGGATATCTGGTTGAGCTCACAACAGACCAGGACCAGAAAAAGCAGTCCCAAACCAGGGCAGCTGGGACCTTCAAAGGCCTGATTTAGTAAGCTAATTCTGTCAGCCAGGATCCACCTCCAAAAAGGTTCCACAGTCCTCAAACTAGTGCCACAAACTGGATAACCAAAGCTAAAAATATGAGTTTGTGAAGACATTTGTATTTAAATTCTAAAAGAATGGTTAAACCGTTCTTCTGGTATACACATTTTCCCTCTAAATAATACAGTTGGCTTTAAACTATTCTTCATTTCTTCATTATAATCACGGAGAAGGCCTTTACTTGTTAATTCCAGATAAAGGTATCAGGCACGAGAATGTTTCGTGTCCTGACCCCAAGACAATACCGTGTAGCTTTGGGTTTCTGTCTTCTCTGTGAAGACTGTGTTGTGTTCATGAAGGCCTGGCTTCTCTGAGAGCATAAGTAAGTGTTCTAATTTGTATTCTGCCACTGTGACAAAATACACCAGTATAGCTGGATGAAAGACAATATTTATTTAGTTAAAGGTTAGAGTCCATCACTAATGGAGGCCAAGGCAAGAACCTGGAGACTGGATCTGAAGCAATGACCATGGAGAATGGCAAGCTTACTGGCTTGCTTCAGGGCTTGGTCATCTGGCTTCTTATACAACCCAAGATGACCTGCCTAGTGGCAGTAACCCTATAGTGGTCTGGGTCACCCAACATTAATGATTATGCAAGAAAATGTACCCACATGTCCACAGGTCAATGTGTTGGAGACCATTCCTCAACTGAGTTCCCCTTTCCCAGATGACTCTAGTTTGTGTCAAGTTAACAAAAATAAAAACTGTAAATTAGGTGTTAAACAATAGGTTTGAAGTTGTCTAGTAAGGTTTTATTGCTGTTTAGATTAAGAATCACAAAGGAATCTTTCACTTTAATATTGTGTAAGACCTCTTGTGAAATGTTATTTGATGTCGCTAGGCAATGAAAATCACACTAATTATATATTTAAATATTTGTAGTTTCCTGTATTCTCATTAATTACATAAAATGTAGAAGAAATTGATTCAAGGCATAGTATATCTCTAAAAAACCCAGTTTTGATTCATGAGTCTAAATCCAAGCCATAACTTTGATGTTCTTTACATAGCAAGACTTTCCCATTTCAACAGCTGGGTGTATTCCAAGGCTACCTGGATACTTACCACTACATGCAATAGTAAAAAATGGATTTTTACATGCATAACTTACAGTATACCATTTCAAGAACATCAATTATCACTCTGGCACAGAGCTGAACAATAACAAAAATAAAAACAAAGAAACAAAACTGAGCTTTTGGATATAAACTTGGATTAAAATCTATAGAGAACAAGTTACTCTCTTAGTTGTTATTTTATTGTTTGTTTTGTGCCATAGAGTCTAGGAAAAATTAGAAGAAACATGAAAAAAAAGACAGGTTCCATGGAATTGCAATACTATGAAGGAAAGACTTGACCTTTATTGGGGAATAGGGGTGTGTATGCCTATCAATCAAATCCAGAGTGAGTTAGAGTTAAAGGATGAAAAAGAAGTGTACAAATAAAACAATGGGCATTAAGAAATGGGAACATAATAAACTAGAACAAATATAGGAACTGACAGTTAACTAGCTATACACTCGAGAACGAGAGACAAAGCTGGGATAAGTTCTTTCTGAGCAACAGAAACCGAATGCATGTAAACTGCAAAGGAACTCTGAGGAACATTTAAAAGTGTCACAAAGTAAGGTCTGGTGAGTGGACTTCAAGCAGGAAGTTTGCTATAACTATTTTAATATATAATGCTTCATGTTGCATTGATCCAACATACTGCTTAATGATTTGTCTCTGAACTAAAAATTGTTATACACACTTCGTACAATTCTCTTAATTCTGAGCCTTCTGATTAAGTTACTGTCCTAAAGTATAATACTCCTCAACTATAAATTATTTTGCAACAGGGAAAGCAATATTTTCTATGACACTAGAGAATAAAAATATAATTTTAGAGTATAACAATGTGACTGTTAAAGAGGTCTAGGTCTGTTCAGAAAAAACGGTATCTTTAAAAAGTTAATAATTTCCTGGATACATTATTAATGATAAGGCTAGATTCAGTCATAACTTTGCAATGGTTTTGTTATTGTACTTACAAGTTAGTTAATAAATTTCCAAAATGGATTATATTGCTAATTATATTTTCAATTTTTCTATAGTCAAAGTCAAAATAATATTAAAGATCCATAAAACCTACATTACATATATTGATAAAGATGGGATAATTTAAAGAATACAATTCAAAGCCCTTACTGAAATTCTGACTGAAATAAAATTTACATCTCTACTACATGGGGTCCAATCCTTTTATAAGAACAGATTTTATATTAAGTATTCTGAGATTGTAAATTACCATGCATCTTAAAGGGACTCCTCTACTTATTGTACTTTGGAGATACTGGACCAACTGTGAAAAAGTACACATTCCAAGAAAGTAAACCCTAGATTATCAACCATCCGCAACACCACATCCATCCAATTTTTCACAATTCAGGAGGAAGAAGAGCAATTTGAAAACACTGTTGTATTGGATTCCAGCAGAAGACATTTACAGATCTTGCTATCCATTCCTAGTGTCACCTGCTGACACTACCGTATGTATCCCACCGATAACTACAATCAGATGTATCTTGTCCACAAGAGAAAAGGAAAGAGGCAGCTGGATAAACAGAATCTCTGTAGTCACACTTGCAAAGAATCTTATTTCAAAAACTTACTCTCTACAATTCAGGCCAAACAATGAACATGCTCAAAAGTTTCTGAAACAAGGGAAAAAGGAAGTGGAGGTTCTCAGAGTAAAGGTCTGTTTAATAAGTGTCTGTTTAATCCTGTAATTCAGATAAGACATTGACATTACCAACCAGTGCAATCTGTTCTCGGTCATAGTTAGCTGAAGCTTTTAGATCACTGATTCCTTTACTTTTGATTCACACACTATAAGAAATGTATTACGTTGTTAAAGTAATCAGTGATTAGTTTTTGAAACATTTTTTAACTATATGTATGTGCATGTGGTTTATGTCTGTAGACACACATGGATAGGGCTGAAGTACATTCCTCTATTGCTCTGTACCTTATTCTTTTGAGATACAGTCTCTTACTGTATTCTGACCTCACTTTTTTTCTTTTTTTAAATCTAGGCATGCTGGCCAGTGAGTCCTAGGAATCTGCCTATCTTTGATACCCCAGCACAGAGGTTACAGATGTGTGCCTCTGCCCTCAGCTGTTATACAGGTTCTGAGATCTTAAGTCAGTTCCTCATGCTTTCACAGCAGGCTCTAAACTCACTGACTCCTCTCGTCAGCCCTTAACATTTTAAAGAAAACCCATCCATCATATCAAAATGCATCCACATGATGGGAGAAATGCCATTCAAGCTATAGTAATCAGATGTTTATTTCCTGAAGCAAACCAACTGAGAAGTCAATTTGTGAGCTCATTACATGAATCCATATTAACCCAGTTAGTCTATATTTAACACTTAACAAGGATAGTCAGGGTAAGTTACATAGATTTTATTTTTTTAGGTTGCTGAAAGCCTAAGTAAAACCTTCCACTTCTGGTTGATTTCTTACTGCCTGTGACAGGCAGAAGGAGAGACAGAGTGAGAAGAAAAAGATATGACTAATTTTACCTTCAAACGTTTTAAGCTAATCAAATCAATATGTTCCAGCCCACCACTGATAGCACTCACAGCTTATTTTATGTTAATGTGTAATCTTTAACTTGCTCTTCCGTGATGGCAGTACAATGAGACCATTCCTCAAAGTGGAATAAAATGTGTCCAGCAAGAAGGAATCATTTCATCAGTAGGAGAATGACCCACTTATGTCCTATCAAGCAACTAGAGATGCATAATACAACCATGACACAGTCTCACTAAAGCTTTTCATTACCATCAGTAAAGTCAATAACAGAGCATTCCCAGGCAGCATCCAAAACTCCTCTTTTAGTTCAAATGCTAACTTCTAAACATTTCTTCTTTCCTACTATTCTTTGAAACTTCTTTCTTTACAGGAGCAGAGTTGTTGCTCAGTCCAGTACATACCTATTCACCTTGGTGATATTTCAAAATATTCTACATCCATTTTTTTTTCTTTTTCGGTCTATTAAGTGTATATATAAAAATGTTGTGTTCTTCAAACTGCCTCTTAATTTTATCTATTTCCACTGCCAAATTGTCCATAATAGGTTTTGAGATCCTTTCAATAATCACTTCTATTGAACCATTTCTTTCTATATTACAATTTATATCTGGACTTATCAATTACCTAAGGAATAAATTAGTTTTGTTTCCCTGCTTCTCCTGGAGCACTGAGAGCCTGCTATTGACAGACCTGAAGATGCTGGAGATGCAGGTGTGATTGAGAGATAGCCTACAAAGAACTCCCAATCCTGGCTCTTCCATTAAGATGGATTGAAGATACTCTTGGTATTCCTTATTTCATATCTAGTGCGATTATCATCGACTGCCTACTCGAGAATCTAGAATCTCCACAGATTCCTAATATATCTAAGAACTCATAGCAATAGAAAATTCCTGTTTTTCTGAGCCTTCCAACTACATCTCTTTTCTTTCTTCCTTCCTTTCTTCCCTCCTTCTTTCCTTCTTTCCTTCCTTCCTTCCTTCCTTCCTTCCTTCCTTCCTTCCTTCCTTCCTTCCCTCCTTCCTTCCTTCCCTCCCTCCCTCTCTCTTCTCTCTCTCTCTTCCTCTCTGTCTTTCTCTCTCTCTGTCTCTCTCTCTCACTTTTATGTGTGTACACAATTGTGGTAAATGGCCTTATTATGCCTGGCATAGACTATTGAAGGTATATATTTCTACCTGCTCTGACTCTTTCTACTTTCATTTCCTGCCACTACCAGTCATTCCCAAAGAAGAGCATATCAACTGGCTCTATAGTACCAGTCAGTTACAAAAATTGCATATATGTAACATTACACAACTGAGCAGGCTGTTTTTAAGTTTTAGAGAATATATGTATAATAGTACATATGTAGCAATAATTACTGAAAATAAGATCTTATAAATTTGAAAGAGTGTAAGGAAGATTATATGGGAGGGTTTGGATAGAGGAAAATGAATGGGGGAATTATGCAATTTTATTACAATCTCAAAAGATAAAAGAAATAACTTAAAAAGTAAAACTAACGTGTTCTCTAGAAGAATATGCCTAGAATCACAACTCTCATTCACCAAAAACCATCAATATACTACGTAACCTAGAGAATCTCTAATTTCAATCCAGCATTCACAGACATTTATGATCTACCTTTTCCTATCTCCCCAGCCTTACTGAACATCATTCTCTGAAGATAAACTCCCAAGTCTACTCTATGTTCACATATTCCCTATATATTTCATCTACCCACCATTTCATGCCACCTAGAGAAGTTAGATGCCAAATTCCACTGATTTATACTCCTAATTCTCGTAGAAAAAGCTGGTTACGCTTTTTGTGAGCTAGCTCTTGTGAGTAGCTCTCTGTGTGGTATTCACATACTCCTGGGACTCATAATGCTTTGTTCAAAAACAGAAGTATTTATCAGACTAGAGAAATTAAAAGGTAACTTCTAGAAATTTTTTATGCAGATAATCTGATCACTTAGTATACAGTTACATTGTTGGTGTTGCTCCTGACAGAGAAAAACAAAAATGTATTTACCAGTCTCTCAGCTGAATTTCCCAAAGAAACATCATTTCTTACCTAGACAAACATGTTAAAAATATCTAAACAATCTGGACAGAAATGGGCTCAAAGGCTCGCATCAAATAGGGAGAAGTCTCAAGTACTGCAGAAGATCGAGCAGTCTGTGTCAGAAACTGGACAGGGAATTCATGAGAGCCAAAAGTTTATATCTGGGCCACCAAATGTTATTAAGTCTTCTTTCCATTTATGCAATAAAGAAGGCAAGATGGGAAAATAAATTAAGACTCATGGTATTTATTTCTTTGTTCTTTCAAACCACACAAAGAAACATTGTTCCTTGCTCCAAATTGTTCTGCTATCTGCTTTTTTTTATGTATACACCCTGCTTACATTTTTTTAAATAAAAAGAATATCACATCAGATAATAATGTGAATCATTAAAATTTGGAACTGATCTTGAAATAATATCTAACATGGAATACAAAATTTTCTATGTGATTTCATTTATAGTGAAAGGTGTTTTCTTTGAATGGTCATTGTAATGTCAAGTGAACTTTCTCGTATTGTACAATATATGAATCTCTGCAATCTTACAAATGGGAAAAGACATTCTGGCAATATTATCAGTAAAAGATGTGGACATCCATTAACTCATGATAAATATTTATCAATAAAATATAGCAAAGGGAGCTATGCACATAATACACTAGCCATTTAGGCTTATTAACTAATAATTATGATTATTTTTATGTGGATTCATGAAAAAGGTTAAAGATGCCAATGTAATATATTTAGAAGAAAAGCAATTGTCTATTTTCTCTTTTAAAAACTCATTTTCTTACTGCCAGCAAGTCACTTAAAACTGAGAACCAAATAAAACAGTATATAAAAGAGTGTTTTAATACAATAGGAGCCTTGTCACTCTTTGTGACAAATGACATTACTATTCTTCCAAGATAGGGTTAGAAATAAAAAATATAGCACAATAAACATGGGTTCTGATAGACTTTAAGGATAATTAGCTGAAATAATTAAACTTTCCTTAAAAAGAATCTGCCATCTCAAATCTGCATTCCAGATTCATGCATATACTTTTCCTAAGTATTTGAAAACTATTGAGTAATTATAGAACATTAGAAGTTCCCTATGCATTCATTAAATTCCATAATTAAAGTTGTTTGCATCAAGTTCATTAACTGTGAAACCAACCATTCATGGATCGCAAGGTGCAACAGGACTCTTTCACTGGGGGCACGAAAAGAAAACTAAACCTTTCCACATGGGACAGTAAATGACAAAACCAAGTGACTCAACCAAGGGCCAACATTAGGAACCTGAATCTATTGAACTTCCTTACAGAGCATGGCAAGTCCATAGCATTTGTATCACTGACATGTTTCACACCAGCGTGGGTGGCAACTTCCCCATAGCTGGACAAACTGCGTCTACTTTTGAGTTAATTTTCTACCATCTGTACACCCTAGCCCCTCTGGAGATGACAGGCCATATGCAATTAGGGGAGAATCACATACAGCTGTCTGGTAGGTGCTGGTGAGAGTTGCACAGAATCTCAGTTGATAATCCAATTACCTTCTCCACCTGCACCTTCCATGAAAGCCTATCAATAGTCAACAGGTCAGGTCTAGAGAGCCTCTTAAAAGGAGTCGTAGCCAGTCTGGTGGAAATGATGACTGTTATGCTCACAAGATAGCCATCTACAACACAAGAGCCTATATGGCATTTACCTGTAAGACTCCTATGATTTTTTTTCCACACCTACCCTGCAATTAGTAATGGCCCCTGGCATATTGGTAATTTGTGCATACGTTATTTGGATGGCAGAATCTTAGGAATTCATACTGATTTTTAATTTTCTCCTTTAATACATATTCCCAAATTATTCTGACACAAGCTTTACCCATTGATTGGAACAGACTCATATGTAAACAGAATGTGGGTCGTCAGTCATAACTCAGCAGTTAAGATTACAGGGTGACAAGTCAGACTACTTTGATGTTATATGACGTTAGGCATACAGTTTATTTCTCAGTGAAGGACTTTCCTTATCCACAAAGTATGACTTTACATCCCTATTGTAGTATAGGGATAATTTAGTTACTATGTTATTAAGAAATCTGTATTTAAGATAGTACCTAGCACTTAGCAATCTCAAGATAAATTTCAATCATTGTTTGTCAAACTTAGTTGTAATACTGCTACAGGTATTTGTTATTGGGAATGGTATCTGGATTCTTTAATCTATGAAATTAAAACAGTTATATATTCTAGGTTGTATTATCCTATCGGTGAACAAAATATTTCTAAAGTTGTAACAACCAGTCACTAACCTAAGTTGGTACTTCAAAAAGTGTCTTTCACTTGTGTTTTGTTTCCTTTGTGTTGAGCTATTACCTAGTTAGTACAGACTATAACTACTGGCATGTGCTCTCCCATAAACTAAAATAGTACATGATTTAAAAATTAATCTTCAGATGAAAATATTCAAATAAAAAGCATTTCCCCTAAGACATGTTAAGCCTTTGAAGGATCAGACAATATTCTGAGGAGTCTGGGAGCCAATGTCATGGGCAAAAATATCACAGGTGCATATCAAAATCCCTTGCATGATTTAATTTGCTCTATTGCTTGTCTGGTATTATTTTCAGTTACAAACTTTAATTTCAAAATAAAAAATTGTAAGACAGTTTTTTTTCCTGGTTAAAACATCACTGTGATTTCCATTTCCACTTGGCTTGTAAGTTAAGCTCTGTTTTATGAAAAGCATATTCTACTAAAAATTTTATTCCAAAATTTATATATTATGGATTTATTCTGCTATGTAGTTACATCTCGATATTGCAATTTTCATTGCACTTATTACTGTATCATGTCACATGTTGGGAAAATCACAAAGAATAGTACCACTCAGAATATTCTAAATAATGTTATTTTCTATCCTATTCTAATGTAATTCAACAATCTTGTCATCAAGCCTAGAGCATGAATAACCACAAACTTAGCTAAATGTGGTTCATATTAGGTTTGCTGTGCCAGAAGCCATATCTTCATCTATAGCAAATTAACATAACCTTCAGTAAAACATTTTTTAACCACAGTGATATACTTTTCCAGTCTTACAAGAAAGGATAATCAAACATTTCATTTACTAGAATGGAAAAGCACTATTCATTATAGTCATGGCCCAGGGTTCTGCTAACTCCCCTATGTTCTGTCTTGGCCTGGTCAATCCATTTACTTTGCAATCTACTTTAATTGGTCATTATGCTGATAATACCATTTCAGTCAGATATACTGAGCAACAAATGACAACTCCATAGTATGCTCTGGTCATACACACATGCTTAGAGAATAGGAGATAGTCAGTAAAGATGATATGGCCCATTGTACCAGTAAAAAATTTAGGTGTATAATGTTTTGAGAAAAATCATGATATATACCCTACATGTAAGGAGAAATTATATTAACAACATGTCCGTATACACTAACAGAGTTATGCCTATATATGTTAGGCATTTGGGATTTTCAGGCAACACACATATGTTGCAATGATTTCTAGGTTAAAAAGGCTGTCATTAATGTATGAAAATGGTTTTAGACAGTCTGGGCTATATTATTAGCATCCCTGATATTTGAGTTAGATTATCATGTGAATACTATAGTATTGGTAGTGTAGGTAAAAGGGAATTTGTATAGAGATAATGGAAGCCCCGATAAGGGAAGCTCAAACTAAGCCCAGAAAACATTCTATATCAAAATCAGATTGCTTCTATCAGAGGTATATATGTCATTTATAAAATTGCTTCTGGAGAGAATTAGAGTGTGTTGAGGGAAACAAGATGGCCAGCCACAAGAGACTCACTGATTAAATGATCAGAATTGTTCATTATGAACTGCACTAGCTATGTCCAAATAAGTAAGAAGGTCAAGGGATCATCATCATTCTGATAACATAAACATACTGTACTTGGTATCAGGAATGAGCAGAACCAGAACATACAGTTCCAGAAGCCCAGGCACACTGATTTTTAAACACTGTTGCACAAGAGGACTTTTTCTCTCAATTCTCACTTATGGTGAGGTGGCTTAGGAGGAAAAAGATAAAATTTATGCATCTTAGTATGATGGCATGTAATTCCTACACTAAAGCCTTACTTAGGAATACAGCATTGAAGGAAGGATGTTTCCCAATACGGAGAATGTTTCTAATATATATTAAGATAGAAATGAGCCAAGAAAAGACAATCACACATTGATATATTTGCACATTTTCTATGCTTTCTTTCACACACATGCACACACACACACACACACACACACACACACACACACACTCACACACAAAGAGAGAGAGAGAAAGAGAGAGAAGCAGACAGAGAGAGAGATAAAGAGAGAAAGAGAGAAGCAGACACACACACACACACCTGATTTGTTACAAATTGAGAAGAGGAGTAATAGAAGATCAGAAACACAAAAAATGTGGGGAAGAGGACTATGAATGGGCTTTAGGAAGTCAACAAGTATGAAGCTTTTTGAAGTTCTTATCAAACTAGAAAATACACTAAGTAAGTGAGAATAATCTTGACTTCCGATGAGCATAACAGTAGCACAAATGAGGAGCACAAGGCAGCTCGGATGGAGACTCTACTTGATCCATCTACATAGGCTCTAGCTTCACAAAGCTACTGTCCTTGCTGAATGCATGTCTGAGTAGCAACAGAGACAGAAATTGTCATTAAACATGATTTAGGCACCAGCTACCACTTCATGTCATGTTGTTTGGATTCCACCCACTTTGGAAATATTAGAGATTTTTTGAATAAACTAGACACATAATTTTACTCGATTTCACTTTGCATTTCTGAGAGTTCAGAAAGTACTTCACATTCCTAATAACTCTACAAAAGCACAGGTAACATCCTTGCTAGGAATGTGGTGTGGGTGGTAATACTTGACAAGGAGATCTAGAGATTCTATTCAACCATGGAAATGCTACTGACTGTGTACAGAAAAGTAGAGCATGTAGGGTACATTTGAGAAGGCAAGTTGCAGGTAACATCTTTAAAAAATGGGGTGGCTTCCTCTGGAGTACAGTAAATTCTCTAAATCAATGACCAGTATCTGGTGCCATGTCCTCAGCAGTTATAAGCACACACAATAGGCTAAGATAGTTGTAGACTTGTTTACTTTCACTTCTGTTGACCTACTTAAGGAGTCTATTTCGGGTTCCTGCAACTGTGTATAGCCTCTACGGATTTAGAATCCCTCATTCTCATAGTTGACTGTTCCCATCATTAAACTTTGAGCTCTTGCTGGTGCCTTGTCATTTCAGGAAAGCCAAAATACCCACCTGCAAAGAATAATTACTTCAGTCCCATGTATGAAGAAGAAGGGATGAATAGGAATGACACTGGTAAACTACTGCAGAGTTCTTTTAATGATCTAGTTTTCAATTTTAATAATGAAATGATTCCTGGATATCTATGAACTATGAAGACAATGACTAAATATTTCAATCAGACAATATATAGTGTTAAGTCTAAGGTAGCCCCCCCCCTGCAAATGACAGTACTGGTGACAATGTCCTAAACAGAAGAACCCTGATCCAGTAAACAGGATTGTTGCTGGGTAAACAGAAGCCTAAATTCAGCATTCTTCAAAAAAATTTTTAAAATAGGTTTTTGTTTACCAGGAACCACAAAACCCTTCTCCCCCAAAGGTCAACTACCTTGGGAAAAGACATCTTATTTCCCCTAAATTCAGACAGACCAAATCAGCTCAACGATCCCAATCCTAATGACTGTTATACAAAAGCCACTTGATTTTCCAGGTTTTTGCTCCCCTCAGCTTCCACAAACACTATGAGAGTCAGTCTTGCCGGCTGATCTCCAAGAAACCTTTCTTTCTATCCATGAAGTGATCCACTTCACTGTTTTCTCTGTGCCCTTGTTTACATAAGTATAAATGTCAGTTGGTGATAAGACTCTTCTAGAGTTAATTATGGGAATAGGAGCTGTGCAATCTTGAGACAAGTTAGAGTTAAGTTCTTAGGGATTATAGCTCATCTCAATCTTCACTTTTAATCCAGACAAAAGTACCTTTATCAGTACCTTAGCATATTTCTGTCTAGAAGTCATGACACACACAGATCTGTGTAACACTCAGAAAAAGGAACTCTTTCATAGTGGAACACTTTTTTCACTTCCTTTTTAGAATTGTAGCACTCACTCTTCCTTTTTGAGGAAACAGAGGTTGGCAATACCCTCCTATTGAACTCAAGTCTAAAAAACCAGCTTTTAAGCAAAGGTAATCATATCACTCAAAGTCACACCCATTTCAAAGGAAACAGTGGCAGGTGATAGCCCCCTATTGAACTCAAGTCTAACAAACCTGCTTTTAAGCAAAGACAATCATGTTACTCAAAGTCACACCCATTTCAAGGGATACAGTAGTGTAGAGAGACATTCTACCTTCAGGTCATTCTCTGGGAAAATCTGTGACTTATTGTGGCTGCATTAAAATTTATTTTTTCTAAACTGTATGTAAGTATCACTTCTTTTATTGTTGCTCCAATGACGAAGGCATTATGACATTGGCAGTTAAAATATTAATGCTGGAGGGGAAGAGGAAAAGGAGAATCCTCATCCACTGGTGGTGGGGTTGCAAACTGGTCTAACTGCTGTAACAACCAGTGTGGAGAATTCTCATAAAACTAAAAACAAATCTTCCACATGACCCAGCTGTGCTGCTTCTTGGCATATCCCCAAAGGGCTGGACAGAAAATCCACAGAGAGCTGCTCAGCCATATTTATTGCCTTTCACAATAGCTAGAAAATGGGAACAACCTAAACATCCACTAATTGATGAATGGATAATGAAATGTGGTAATGTACACTATAGAAAATGATTTAGCAATGAAAAATTTACCATGAATTTTGCAGGTAAATAGATGGAACAAGAAAAGCTAAAATTGAGTGAACCATCCCAAATCCAGAAAGAGAATCCATGTTCCCTCTTTGATATTCCTAGTTTCAAATATTCATGTACGAGTACATTTCCTAGAGAAATTTCAGAAACAAGGAACATAAAAAGTGACCATTGCTAGGGTAGAGGGTCTGGGAGTAAGAGAGAGGGAGACAGTAGGGTACAAGTTATCTGATAAGGGGATTGTGAAAGAGGGAGTACTAATTAAGGAGGTGGGTGGAGATAAATACAGAAGAAAGATGGCAAAATAACAGAAGGGTGTTTGGAAAAGTCCTAAGAAATCATATTATTAACTGTTAACTATAATACACATAATTCTGTATATGAAGTTAACTATACAGTTTTAATAAGATTTTCTCCTCTAGGCTGACTATGCTCCCTCTGGGAGCCAAAGAATACCTAACAAAAACTCCAAGAGGAGGCATGAGAAGCACTCTTAAAGTTGTTGGTCAGAGTTGCCCAATGACTTCCTAAACCACAGAGGCTACTGTTATTGCCCTTGGTTATACCCAGAGGTTATACCCCATTGCTGAAGACAGCATGCATTATAGACACAGGGCTCAAAAGCCCCTGAGATGGAATAGAATCAAATGTCCCTTCCTGGAGACCTAGCATTTCGGGTTACAGAAGGCACCATACAGGCTACAAAGGAGAGAAGCAAACAGTCCTACCCATCTATCACAATTATGAATCACAACAAAAACCATCATGGCACCATAACCCTAAGTGAGTAATAGTGGAACACATACTTTGCTTGGAATAAACTGTAGGAGTAGAGTCATGAAAAAAGGCAGTTTATTCTTTGGCCAGTTCAATCCCCAGTCCTTAGAGGATTTCAGCCTCCTTACACTCTAATCTTATGTCTAGACCTGGAACATTTCAACATTGGAGAGTTAATGCTGCCTGATTTACTCCAGCTAGTTACTTCTGAACTCAGAGCCATACTGAACTCAATGTCTCTTTTTTTGTTGACTAATTCAGCTCATTCACTGTTCTGGCTAAAACTCTTCTCGAAGCTCCTGGTTCAAAATGACCTTCTGAGCCAGCTGAATGTTTCTGACTGAATTCTTCTGACCCTGGCTGACTCCTGCAACTTCTCTGGCTAAACTGTTCTGCTTAGTTTCAAGCTGACAGTCACTCTCCTTCTGCTGAACTGGTTTTGTGTCTCTGCTTCAGTTGCCTCAGATTGCCTCTGTGTCTCCTCCTCATACTGCCTCAGATTGCCTCTGTGTCCCTCTGAACTCCCTGTGAAATGAGAGCCTTCTTTTATATAGTTAGAGTTGAGCATGTTCTCATTGTGGTTCATCTTAGGCT
Organism: Cricetomys ansorgei; assembly: GCA_026225945.1. Classification (NCBI taxonomy): domain Eukaryota; kingdom Metazoa; phylum Chordata; class Mammalia; order Rodentia; family Nesomyidae; genus Cricetomys; species Cricetomys ansorgei. The sequence continues at coordinate 6,327,487 of JAMJFZ010000236.1, read as the reverse complement.
TCACTATGTGATCTCTTTGATTCAATTTCAAAGTTGAGATTGAAGACATGTGCTCATTCTGTAACCAAGAATTGTTTCTTTTTAAAACTCTACTGTTGGGATTAAAGGTGTGTGCTACATTGCCTTAACCACAGAAATTCCTTTGACCCAGGACTAGCACAAACAGGATAGGATTAGTCTGACTAACATTCTCTCTGCACTCCAATTGGATCACTCAGGCCTCAGAATGTGATCCCTTCACACAGGCCTTTGGATTTGATCCTTTCCTAGCTATCAAATAGGCCTTTCAATATGATTCTTTCCCAGGACAACAATGCTGCTGGATCAAATGATTAAATATTCCACTACAACCAACAGCACTCCATTGGACTTAAGATCCACCCAACAAGAAGGAAATCACACCTGGTCCTGCATCCAAGTTAATTGTCCAGATCTAATGAACTCATGTATCTTTGAGGTAAACACACAACCACTACCTCCTTAAGCAGCACAATCTACAACTACATTCTAACTAGTTGTCTAGTTGTCCTTATACTCACAGTTAAGTGTAATCTTCATCCCTCGTCAAAGGAACTTCTAATTGCAAAGATGCAGATCATTACAGCAAACTACAACCAATCAAAATAAAGAGCTGTTGGGACCAGTCCCAAAGATACATCTACAACACAACTCCTGGAACTCTAAGAATGTTGTGGACTAGGAAACAGACAGACTGTAAAATGCACAGGATCAGGGAGGTGGCTGTGAGTTTGTGTCACCTAGGATTTTCAGAAGCTGCAAGCATGAACTCTTACCACCAACATGATTACCTAAACAGAGCTGAACAAGGACTACAATAAGCATGTTACATAATAAGCATTACATTTCCCATTTTGTATAGTTTACAGTTATTGCTAATCTCAATGCACTTCCATCATTTTAGAATTCATTTCTAATGTCAAAGTTGGTCATACAGCCATATCCACTTGATTGGCACAGGCTTGGCACCTTGTTTGATGCACATACAGAAGGACAAGGTGAATGACAAGCCTTTAGTTGTTGAGAAGGTAGGCAAAAAAAAAAAAAATAAGCTACTAAGAAATACTGAGAGCAGGAGAAATAGTCTTCCCAAGGGAGAGCACATCAATTGTTTATTCAACACCAATGGTTGGCCCTGAAAACATGCATATAAATAATATTATACAAGACTGAGCAGGTTGTATTTAGGTACTTTGGCACATATATGTATATGCATGCACCAACAATTAAATAAATTAAAAATAGAGCATGAATTTGAAAAGGAGAGATGAAAGTTATATCAGAATATTTGGAAGGGATAAAGGGAAAGTGGGGAATGATATAATTATGTTATAATCTCAAAACATAAAAAATAATTTAAAGTAAATAAAAAATTATACCTGGAAAATTTTAGTTATCAACTTATATGTATAATTATACATTTTATTTCTTAGTTAAGATATTTTTGATAGTAGGAAGGAATATGTAATATATATATATGTAAGTATATACATATATATATAGGTATATACATATATGTGTGTGTATGTGTGAATGTATATATGCATGTGTGTATTTTATGTGGAAGCAACTCTCTAAAATGAGTGATTGTTTTATAAATAAAAGGTAAAAATATAATAACTACAAAACATTTAGTTTCAATGGAAAAATCAACCTCCTTTCTCCTCTCCCTCCATCCTCCCTGTTGTAGAAGATACTTTTTAGTTAGGTTTAAAATGACTGGTTTTTTGTATGTTGATGGATGAAGGGCTACCTTGGCTTTGGAATTTTGTATTATCTGTAAAAAACAAACAAACAAACAAACAAACTTCCAGTCTTAGAAGAGAAATTGAAGAAGATCTCAGAAGATGGTAAGATCTCCCATACTTCTGGATTTGTAGGATCAATATAGTAAAAATGGTCATCTTATCAAAAGCAATCTACAGGTTCAATGCAATTCATATCAATATCTCAATGCAATTCTTTATAAACATTGAAAGGACAATATTCTACTTCATATGGAAAAACAAAAAACTCAGAATAGCTAAAATAATCCTGAAAGTAAAAAAACTCCTTGAGGTATCACTATTCCTGGTTTCAAGCAGTACTGTAGAACTATTGTGATAAAACCCACATGCCATTGGCATAAAAATAGACCTGTTGATCAATGGAAATGAATCAAAGATCCAGACAAAAACCCACATACTTATGAATACCAGATATTTGGTAAAGAAGCCAGAAATATATGATGGAACAAAAAAAGCATCTTTAACAAATGATTCTGGTCTAATTGGATGCCTACTTCTAGAAGAATGCAAATTGACTCATGTTTATCACAAAACTCAGGTCCAAGTGGATCAAGGACCTCAACATGAAACCAGATATATTGGAACGCATAGATGAGAATGGAATAGCGTTGAGTGCATTGACACAGGAGACAACTTCCTGAAAGGAACACCAACAGCTCAGGTACTAAGACCAATGGCTCATAAATTGGACCTCATGAAACTGAAAAGCTTCCTTAAGGCAATTCAATAAGACAAAATGGCAGACAAAATGGGAAAAGATCTTACTAATTCCATTTCCAACAAAGGGCTAATATCCAAAATATATGTAAAGAACTCAAGAAACTAGACATCAACAAAACAAATAATCAATTTTAAAATGAGGTATAGATCTAAATAAAGAATTCTCAAAATAGGAATTTCAAATGGCTGAGAAACACCTAAAGAAATGTTCAACATCCTTAACCATACAGGAAATGCAAATCAAAACCACTTTGAGATTCCATCCTACACCTTCCAGAATGACTAAGATCAATAGCACAAGAGACAGCTCATGCTGGCAAGGATGTGGAGCAAGGGGAACAGTTCCTCATTGCTGATGGGAGTGCAAACATGTACATCTGCTATGGAAATCAATATGGCCATTCCTCAGGAAATTAGAAATCGACCTACCTCATGGTCCAGCTATCCCACTCCTGGGCATATACCCAAAGGATTCTCCATCTTACCAAGAGAACACTTGCTCTACTATGTTCATAGCAGCTTTACTCAAAACAGCTGGAAATTGGAAACAACTTAGATATCCCTCAACAGAAGAATGGTTAAAGAAACTGTGGTACCTTTACACAATGGAGTATTAACTCAGTTATTAAAGAAAATGACCTTGTGAACATGAAAGTCTTCATGATTCTGAGTCAAGTGCTTTTCCAACTGAGACTCTTCTCAGTCCCTACATTAACTGAGTCACTTCCCTACTGAAATTTATAACTGAGGGGATGGAGCCTTGGAAAACTTTGGTAATCACCTAAGAATCTGCTCATAGAAATATATGTCATCTCAATATATTCCCAATGATCTAGTAAACCAAATAACAATGTAAATATAGAATATGAAATAATCTACCAATTTCCAATGATTGGTCAATGATGATAATGTGCCAAATTATTGTACCCTTTTGGAAAAGAGTTAACTTGAATGTCCTCACTTCTTACAGGAACAGATTTGGGTGAGAGGCATGGTAAGAACAAATTTCCTCTTATTATCATTTTTACTATGACAAGCAAAACATGGCATTTTTATATTTTAATTTAGTGATGAAACTAATATTTCAATCAATAATTCCTAAAAAAATGGTTCTGTATCTTCTTTAGCTAGAATTAATTTTTACTATTTATGAAATATAATTCTCTAGGACTTCTCTGCTTATGATATCATCATAGTAGGAATTATTTCATAATGTCCAGCTGCTCTTTTACTCATTAGAACTCAATAAAGGTATTCAGAACAGGGATTTTTGTCATTTCCAGGAGCAGTTAATTTTATATGAGGAAACTGTCTGGTGGTATGCATGTGAGTTCATCTTCTAACACACTAGTCTGGAACATGGGAATCCTCTTCTAACATTTGTTCCCAAGTTCCAGAAACATTGTAATCATCTACTAACTACAATTAAGAATTTACAATACAGAGTCCCTTCTCACGGTAAGAGACAAAGATTCAATTTAATTGACCACTGGTGGTTACTATGATTAAGAATGCATTGTGTAGCTTTAGTTATGGGGTCTCCTATACAGTTTGGTAGGTATTAATAAACTGAAAACTACACTCTAACAGATTTTGTTGCCTGTGACTGTGTATTTTTCAATGTTTTATAAAATTTCTGTGAATTTATTAGGGGGAACCAACCTTGAGAAATATACACCACCATTGCTTGAGGTTGATATGTAGTTACATCTGTGTTCATGTAGATGTCACTCCTGTCTATTTGGATCCCTAAATTGTTTTTCATGTTGATTCATAAAAATTTGTGAAAGAAAAAAAAACACATATTTTTTATTTTATGTGTTGGCCTTAAAGACCAGGCAAATTTTTTCCAAATTCCAGGCTATATGATATACTGCATTAATAAAATGTTTAAAATGCACTATCATTTGTAATCAGTAACCTTTTCCAGGGGAAGACAGGTAATTGATAACAGCTCCCATTTTTCTTAATGTTTAACAAATTTATTTCCTCTACCACAGTGAAGCTTTATCTTGTTGCCTATGTTGGAGAGAGAAAAAAATAAATCATGCACTAGAAAATATGCATTATCATCAGGAGACTCCCATTCTCTATTTCCTTCTTTTTTGTTTGATTTGAATAGTTTGCCTAATACATTCATTGTTTTAATATGTGTTCTATTTGTGATTATATGAATTCTTCCCCCATTATCTCTGTGTACAGTAGAATATGAGGAGTGTCCCATTTCTTCCCATGATAATTTTATTCTAAACTTACCTATGTCTATTAAATACATCTCAAATTTATCGACATCATTAGTCCCAAAACCTTAACAGGAAAGTTACATCCAGTGATCAACTGAGACACAATCTGAAGAAACTAAACATTTCCCAGAAACCAGACATAATAAGTAACTAGAAATAACTAATACATTTATCATCTATTCCTCTCTCTTCCTTATATCCCCCCTTTCTCCAGCTCCAGAATAACTGTTAACAACTCGGTCTAATATCTATATATGGAGTTCTTCATTTAATATTATCCCTGGTCCAGTTTAGTAGAAAGTGACCCAGGGGTGAGCTAGATAAGTAATTCCCCAGAATCAGCAACACAAAGAAGTTTCTAGCTCATGTTTACTTATAGCTCTGGCTATTGAAACATTTTTTAACTGAAATGTTTTATTTTAATGAGACTTAGCACATTCTTGGGGGCTGGGTTATTTGCTAAATAGTGGAATTAGACCTATATTCATTTTCACTTGAAAAAAAAAAGACTTATCAATACTCTTTACACCCTACCCAACTTCAAAAAAGTTAATTGAAACAAAAAGAAACAACAAAGGCACAATTGTGTCATCAGTTCTGAGAGGAGATTAATAGGGACTTAAAGTGTTGTAAATCAGCTGAGCTGCTTGAAATACACGCCTCACTGTCTGTGATGTAGCTATGTGTTCCTGGTATTTATAAAACTTAAACATGCAGGGGTCATCCTCTGTCCATGAACTCTGTATGATAGATATAAACGCACACAGTCTGTACTGTGCACATGTTGTGACAGTGTTATTTAAGTACCTTTATTGACAGAGCCTCCTACACCATAAAGATTTCTTAAAATGCTACCTACTGGATCTTCATCGAGTGAAAACCACTCATACATATGTTTCTTCTTTTATAATGCACACTTTTTAAACATTTTCCCAAATTTGTTTTCTATAAAGAAAAACATAGCATTAATTCAATTTAATTAAGAAGGTTATGTTACTGCAATCTCCAAGTTACGAATTACCCAAGGGAACAAAATCAGATAGCTATAGATAAGAGAGTAGAAAACTTCATGTGGTTTATATACATGGACACTGGGTTGAACAGGTTATCATCTTCATTTTGGTGAGAAGCAGATTGTGATGGTTGACAAGAGTAACTCTCACAAGTCTATGGACACGCTGAAGCTGAACATCTGTGCGGTGCAGGCCCACAATATGCCTCAAAATGTATGTTGACCATTTATTGTTTAAATTTAAATAGAGAGGGCTATGCTCTTCACTCCATGGTCAACCTCATTGTTTAATTTATATTTATAGCAGGCCTCTCTGCCATCTGTGCACACAGCCCACATGGCATCTCTGAGGAATTACAGTGACATTATTTGAAGAACAGATTAAATAGCCAGGAAAAAGCAATCCATCACTTACGGGGTAGTTGTAAGAGAGTCCTAGCAATATTCTTTTATGTTTTGGGATTTCTGTCTTCATTTCTTACCATTTCTTCCTAATTCAATGACAAATGTAAAAGACGGTGTCCCCAAATGTCACTGACAAAACTCAATTCCTAGATCATAAAGATTACCTTAAGCTGACTTTACTGTGGAGGCAAATGACATTACCAGAAAGGATACCCAGTTCCTCTATAGATTCCTATGCCTAAATAACAAGAGTATACATAGATTACAAAACAAAACCAACACACCTGTTGAATGGGAAATTCCTGGTACATGCATTATTCAATATTTATAAACAATTAGATGAGCTGAACTATGGAAAATTAAAAGGAAACAACTTTATTTTTCTCACATTATCCATTTTTATATCTTCCTTCATTTGAATTTTAGGTGAATCAGCTAGCCCTGGAATTATCTTATAGTGTTTTAAAAAGTCTTATTGTTGGATATTAAAAAAACAGAGAAAAGGAATTAATCCCATAAAATAAGAGCATATTCATACACACAAACCACAAGCAAACACAAGTATACAAGCAAACATATACTCTAATGTTACCTTAATCAAAACACTAAAGTAATAGCGAATGTATTGTTTATTCCCAGATCTGTAGGCAGCTCTGTGACTAGAAATAGGTAAAAGTCTGTTTGTTTAGTGTCATTTGTGTTTATAGTCTCCTGGGTTTGCTTTACACTTCTGCTTAGAGTTTCTTTAATGTTAAAAAGGGATGTAAGTTCTTGAAGCGATAGAACAAAGTCTTTTTGGATTAATATGTGCTTGCTCAAATCCTCCATTGTGGAATATTTGCATGCATCTACTTCAGGAAACAGTTCTTTGTATATTCCAGAAACATCCTACCTAGGCAGCTCTTACTGGTCCCACCCTGTACCCTAGCCTCTGGATTAGTTTTGAAACTGATTGTATGTCTCCCTATTTGTTGGTATAGGGAAGTACCCACTGGTCAAGGTTTTACTAAGAAAGCTTCCTTTCAAAGGTACAGTTGCAGGCTCTTTCCATTGTTGACTCCTCCCCTTTTCGTCTCTCAATTATGAACAACACTAAATAGTTTCCAGCCAGAATATCTTTTCTATTTCCCATGTTTTCTGTCATTCCCCATCAGCGTGCATACATGCACACACACACAGACACACACACACACACAGACACACACACACACACAAACAGACACACACACCCTTCCCTCCCTCTCTTCCCAAGGGATTTTCTTGGTACCCATATTACTGTATTATCTGAAGAGAGAAATCACATGACACCATACAGATATATTTCAGAACTTCAAACAATGCTCCAGTACTGTGGGACACACCCAATGATGTCCCTGGGCCTCTGTGTTCAGTTCTTACAGGTACTAGGAGGATCTACATGCTGTTTTCCTGCTAACTTACATAATGCAAGGAAGGTGGAAATTCTCATGTATTAGCCTTGTATATACGTGTGTCTATATGTACACAAAACTCAATTTATACATAATGCTTTTTATATTATATAGAATATTAGAAACAAAAGTTGGCCAAAAAATAGATAGACAATAATAATTTGTTGGTGGTTGTCTTGAAACCAGAGACTCTATTGTTCATAAGGTTTTGATTTCATTTTATATAGATGACAGGTAGAGGAATAAGATAGACAGATCTAACATAAAATTTCTTAGAAGGAATGTATCATAAATGCACATATGTATACCTTGATTATAAAAATCATTTCATTCTGATTTTGAGATGCAGGGAAACAGTAGAGATGTTACAAGCAAGCCACATAAACTGACCGTAAATCCCATAATTCCCGTGTCTTACCAGGCTTGGGGACAATCAGCTGGGCACTACTTTGTGCATTGCCAGCCTCATTTTCAGCCACACATTGATAAAAACCTTCATCTGACTTCACCACCCCAAGGATCCGTAAGTTGCTTCCTCCCTAGGGATAAAAGGAAAAACAAATGAGACATTTTATCAAAGGGGAAAAGACCTCAAAGTAACAAAATAAACACAGAGCATAGAAGAAATAAGAAAAGCCATGAGGATATCTAGCCAATATGCCCTGCCCATGCCATCTGGGAAATATTTCATATTCCTCACACTCTTTCTAAATTCAAGGATACCATTCTGCCTACTTCTGCAAGGGAAGTATACTCACACAACTAGGCATCTTCTTAGATATTTAAATGTGAAATATAAAATGTCTTTATCAGGAATGCAGGAAACCAAAATCAGTATTTTAAAAAAAATCTTACTTCTTCATTCATTATTGAAGGACACTAGATTTATCAAAAAAAAAAAAATAGGTAAATTAACAAGTTTGAATGAAAGAAAGCTATTCTTCCTTGCAAATTCTGAAGAACAAAATATTCAAGCTAAATTATTTATAGAAATGTTTGCCCACAGAAATTTCTGAATATCCTTCAAAGTAGCAATTTCTTTGGCATAATCTTTGGGGTTCCTAAAGTAGAACTTAGAGTAGATATTTATATCCATACTGTTTTTGTTCGTAGTCAAAACTTTTCACCTTCAGCAATTAATTATGGAAACACAGTAAAGTTAACTCCTTTGTATATAAATTGAACCACAGTCTCCTTCAAGGATGGATGATAAAATGATCTAGAGATAGTATTTAATTATAGAAACTCTGTTTATCTTCAATATTAGTTCAAGAATTAGTTCAGTAAGTGAGACATGTTAAATCACTTTCCCTAAAGTCATTAAGAGATAAATATTACCTCAGAGGGAATTCTTAATTGTTTTTAGTGTCTTGTAGTCAATTTTCAACTAATGTAAAATTCTTAGATAAAACTGGCTAAATTCTAATTAACAATTCTCTTCTAAGTTACTATCTGAGCTCAGCATTACATATGTAACACACAATGGCTCTCAGATTTCTGCAACTATTCAGGAAATATTTTAAAGCACATTTTGATGTGAATAGGGCATATACCATACATTTTCTTTCACCTTAAGAAAAGGAGCATTTAAATAGCTTGGCTGTAATGAGTCATGCTGTGAGAAAGATTATTCAAAGTGTAGAAAAAAATAAGTGTTGCATTTTACCATGTATCCTTAAGGGCACTCAACAATTTCCTTTTCATGCAGGTAGCATATATTTTAAGCACATGCACCACTTTTCAACTGCCCAATGGCAGGTCATTTTTAATTCATTGGTAGTGGGAAAAGCATTGCATTTAAAATAATGGATTGGTGTGGCATTCAAAAGTTAAATGATTCCCTCTCTTATTCTTACCCAATCAATTAAGCAAATGTAAATCAAAGTGACAATGGAAATTGGTGACAAAAGTGATCGAGGCATGGTTTACAGATTTATTCTTTAGAAATATACAGTGACAAAATGCATACAACTAAGAGATTATGAAAGTTACAGAATGCGGTATGATTATGGAAGCATCATTTACCAATAAGAGCCAGTAATGCAACTGGGGAGACTGTGCTGGCCTCCCTGCGTGACTATACCCCGGTTCTATGTATCTGGGAGACTTGGCTTTGTGATGGCTTTTCTTTGACAGGATCACATTTATTCCAAACACAAAAGCTCCTAAGGCTATCTTCATTAGTCACACAGTTCCTTTAGAGTTGAAAAGTGTTTTTTTTTTTATAGTTTGTATATATTCATATGCCTGAAATCCGAACTTTTGAGGTTAGCCTACACCTAAAAGAGTTTTCACAGTGCTTTTTGAAATGAACAAAGATACTGCTGGTAAGGGAGAAATCTTTAAATACAGAACCTGTACCCTATGACATCCCACAAGGACACTGAATGGGAACTAAAATTTTCTGGAGCTATAAGTGTTCTGGTTCATAGTCTCTTCTGTTTCCATCACAGAAAGAATAGTAAAAAGCAATGCAGACTATGGGTATCCTCAGTCACTGCCAAGACCATAGTCACTCCTTCTCTCACCACTTCTCAATAGGGTTATATGGCTCCATCTGGGCAAAGAATTATGGCTGCAGAATGCAAGACTGCAGTACAGCAATCATAATAAGAAAAAGCATATCTTACTGAAAAGGTTTACAGTTGGTAGAAGCTCAACAAATAAGATTATCCTAGATCCCTACATTCTGGGACTAAGCTTTTAAATTGTAGCCCATGAAATGACAATTAAAATACTTTAGAAGTTTCAAGCCCTTCACTGGCCTTCTATTCTCCTGGTTTCCCTATCCACCTCCCTCTCTCTCTACTTTTTTGTCTCCCTATTTCCTTCCCTTCTTCCTTCTTTATTTTCTTTTCAAAAACTAAAACATGCAGGATTAACTGCCTAGAATTCCAAGTCCACAAATTATTTGCTTTCTACAAACAAGCAATATAAGATATCAGAAATTAACACACCTTTTTCAGAAAAGAAAAAAAAATAATTAGTGGCATGAATAGCAAATAATGACTGTGGTTGCAAAACTAATATGAAAAGAAGATAATTACCACTATCTGAAAATAATCACTAGGAATGACCACATCTCCATTCTTCATCCAATTCACAGTGGGCACAGGCTTCCCCGAAACTGCACATTCAAACTCAATATCCATGCTTTCATAGGCATAGAGGTTGGAAGGGTGGTTTAAAAACCATGGTGGAACTGCAAAGACAGAAAACAGTAGGTGAGTGGGGATACAGGCGTATGTGCTGAGATCTCAATGAGTTGAAAACACTGCTCTGTAATTCCTGACAATCCCCAAATCTTAGCTGATCAAACAGGAACTATAGGAACATATATGTCTCCCATCCTCCTGCAATTAACAGCATTTTAACACAGGAAAGACAAGAAAATATTTTGGGAAAAATGTTTGCAATAAACAATTTGAACACTCAAATGTTTATATCCATTTGACCTGAAAAGTAGATAATGCTAAAGAAACTGTATCTTAAGAAATAATAGTAACTTTACATGTCCAAGCCTACCCAGATCACGAGATCAGAAAGCCCTATAATAATGTTTCCTTAAGATTTAGTTATTCATTGAATAATTTTATCATGTTCTTATTAACACATTCATATTGTTATGGCAACTATCCACTATACTCTATCACTTGCAGTATATTATTATTTTCAGAGCACAGTATCCCATCTATGAATTTCATTTAATGTCTTAGTTAACATAATAATAGTTGGTCCATACTGGAAATTTACTTTTGAAAGAAAACTACATTTTAGCTAATGATACTTTATAACTCAGTTCCTCCAAACCAGGAGAAAAAACTAAGGTATCGTTTATTCCATCCATGGGGAACATTGAGGTGAAATCTGACCTGAATATTTATGTTCTCTGAGAAGGTACATAAAATTTAGTGAAGTATCAGCTACAATCTTGGTTTATGTGGAAATCACGCATCTCTAGCATCTATTCTCCACGTTAGTCTGTTTTTTTTTTTGATCATTGTTTTGCTTTGTTCAGGGAGCAATGAATGATTTTATACATTTGAGTAGCTGCACATTTTTCTTTTCCTAACCAGGTGTTGCTCACCAAGTACTAGGGCAGTGGGGAGAGACAGTCTAAATGTCCCAGTCTTCATCTTTGCTGCTTATGTCTTTCTCTGCTTATCTTATAGTCTTGATTTGTAGCTAAATATTTGAACCTCCAAGACTAAACGCATTTTAATTTCTTTAATCATTCACGGGAGCAATTGATTTAGATGACTGGATTCAGATTTATTAATATGCATGGCCTAAAATTATGAAAAGAAATGTCTCAGTGCTGTTCTAAACACTGTATACAGGGCTAAATTATGTATTTAATATTGATAATATTATTAGCATAATGATTATTTTTTCCTGATTCCTTTGCCAAGTTCACTGACAATGTACCAAAAGACATCTGAAATATTTATTGGGTGCCTCTGAGGAAATATATATGAGTTGAATCTTTACAACTCTGTCCTCAGTTATACACAGTGTAAATAATAATCCAGTGATTATTTACTAGGCAACAGCCAGTATTTCTTGGGAACAGACAAAGTAGAATTTATTAGTCAACTCACTTTATATTTAGTATGTGCACCATAGCTCCTTGAGGCATTATCCTTATTTTATTATCCATATGTATTATCTTTATTTTAAGACAAAAATGTTACACTGCAAGGTATTTACATAACGTTTTTTTCTTTCAAAATTACACTGTAAATTAAGAGTGTGTCATTCTGCTGTGCTGCTCACATTCTCACCTACTTTTCTGTAACCACCTCTCTTGCCATGTAAAATTGTGATGGAATGGTATCTCAGAAATGTTTCTATCTCAGAGATGATGGGGGTAAGCTCAGAGAACTATTTTAGAAACAATGTCACATATCAACACACACAACCTTGCTGTCTGCCTGTTCTAGGTCTAGGAAAACACCCTAACCTGCCAATTCAAGCTGCCAACTTTCATCATTTGAGGAAATATACATGGATTGGGATGGTTTTCAAAAATGGGTCACATTCAATAGTAGATCTTCAAAGGAAGATCTGAGTTGAAATGAATATTTCAATAATATGAATGTCTATATACATACATGTGCAGACTAGAGAGGGAGAAGATCAGGTAAGAAATAAATGAAGTGAACAGATATAAGACAGTCTAAAAGTTTGCAAGTAGGAATAGGAAGGGCCAGGGGTCTAGAAGATCAGGGAAGATGTCCAGAAATGCAAATAGTTACAGAAGGTGCAGGTTCAAGAACCCCAGTGACAGAGGCAGAAAAGACTGGTTTCATACAGCCATTGCTTAATAATGATGAAAAATTAAGTACCATGAAATTTCAAATATATCAAATATGTATGATATTATAGCAATTTCAAGCAAGATATTGATTTTAATTATATTTGCCTTCTTTGGATAAAATTTGACTCATGCCTGGAAAATACATTATCCACATTTGTGCCATGTTTTAATTTTACAATGTCTTTATAACTTTGTAGTATATTAAAGATTTTAAAAATATTGTAGTCAAGAGAATAATGATCAAAACCAACTATAAGAAAATAGGATACAGAAAAAATGTAACTCAGTTATTAAATGAGTTTGTTATGTTAAAAAATGATCAATATATGAGATATTCTTTAATTGCCAATCATTGGAGTTGGATAAATGAAACTTAACTGTGGGTAAGTTTTCTCTACTTTATTTTCTGTATAAAATCCATGTGATATTCACTCTATTACATTTATATAGTAAAGTTTTTTTCCTCGTATTTGAAGTCCAAAGTCCTGAAAGGCAGTCAGCTTAGCTCCATGGTTTTTCATCAATTCCCTGATTTCCCACAAGAATAATTAGTGCCTTCTTTTGCTCCGTGATCTCCACACATGGTTGCTAGCCTTTATTAGTTTACATACATTATGTTTTCTCTTTAATAGTATGTTTTAAAAGAAATAAAATGGAATTACTCTTCTCATTTCTTCAGGTAAGCAAACATTTATGTTTTAAAACTTACTACACTATAAAAATTAATATTTTCAGTGTTACTGGGATCAGAAGATATTCTATACACTTTAAAGAGTTGTCAAAGCTCTTTGAAATGACAAAGAAGTGACTTTAAAGTAAAAATTTAATTTTTAAAACTGTAATTAAATTACAATTACATTGTTTCTTCCCTCATCCAACCTCCTCCATGGCTGCTCATGCCCCAGCTCTCTTTCAAATTATGGCCTCTTAAACAATTCTTCTTTATAACTGAGGTGATGCAACTGAACAGTATTCAGCACAAATCACTCAAGTGAGTGATTAACATAAATCATAACGAGGCAGTTTTCATTAGGAAAAAAATAAATATCCACATGATCATGTAGTATTCATGATTTTCCCCCCAAAATGGTAACCATTTGGTATTGTATAACAATTGGTGTGCTTCTCCCTGGGGAAGGCAATTATTCTGATCGCCAGCATTCCTTGGTTGCCAATGGAGGCCATGTGCTCTTTACATTATTCAAAAAATTACATACAAGTAACATTATTCAAACTAAGCATATATATATATATATATATATATATATATATATATATATATATATGCAGATACGTCTATGTATATAGCAATAATGATGAAAAAAAGAGGCCATGAATTTGAAAGAGATGGAAGAGAATAAGTGGGAGGGTTTGAAAGAGGAAAGATAATAAGGAAGTGATTTAAGTATGCTATAATTTTAAAAATAAAGGATACAATTTTAATATGAAAATGCAAAATAAAATAAAAATGAAGGTTTAAAAATTTGTGAAAATCACTAAGTCTTTGGAATATCAACTTCTGTCAACCTCTGTCTACCTCTCCAGGCCCCTTTGGACTTTACTTACGCATTTGTTTTTGGAATAACACCAGAAGTCTTTTCTAAAATGAAAACATCTGAAGAAATCAACCATTCAATGGCTGACTGCCTCCACTGTGTCAGTTGCCCAGCTAGAATTCTCCATGCCCAATGCAATGACAACAAAGGAAGCTATCTGGTACATACTGCAGGCTTAGTGGTATTGCACAGTCGGAGAGAAAAACACATTTCAGCAGAATTGTCTTTCAGTCTGAATGCTTCTAAAGAACTTCCCAAGTCAACAAACCAAAATTTCATTATAAAAACTATTTTTACATTTTTGTTTTGTTTTGTTTTTAATCTGGAGCCAAATTTGCTGTTCAAGGAATCATTGTTGTAGGGCATAATTTTAAATGTAAACTTTTCTTTCTCTTTTTTACTAATTCTGTATCAAGGTATTGCATCAATAAATCTGTTCAAAATTCTTTCTATTCTTGTTCTTTCCTCTTACGCATCTTTCTCCTGCTTAGGATCAGTTGTGCTTTACATCTGATTCTCTACTTGTCTTTCTCACATAACTACCCATACTATCCCAAGAATATCTACGTTGGGGTAAGTTTGTTTCCATCTTTGAATGGTAGGGATATTATGGAAGTAAAACCTTAAGATTCTTTATTACTATCAGTATTGATTAGAGTTTTCATAGTATTTTAAAAACAAATTTCACCTCTGTATTTTATTCTCTATACTTTTTATTCAAGATAATCTTATAGTATATTACCATAGCAGAGAATGAAAAAAAGAAAGAAAGATTCATTTCTTACATTGTCCTAAAATCTGCTAGTATACACTGCTTTCTTTATCTATGAAGATAAATAGTATATATAAAATATTCATTATATATGTAAATTATACATAATATATATTCAGTTATTTTCTGGATAGAGGCATAACAGCAATACGATGAATAAAGAACAGCATCTATGAAATAAGTGATTGTTTTTCCTCCAACATTAGCACAAGTTATGACAACAGAATAACTGTTATTGTTGCAAAACAGCATTGTAATCAGTACAGGAAAATGAAAGTTTATATCTTTTGAATTTTATTTCTATATCCCACTAGTATTAGTTATTGTGAACACAATACATAAAGAAAATCTTCCTTCTATCTAACATTGCTGTTTGATGTGGAGATGAACAACACCTGATCTTCAACCTTTACTTCAGAGTCCTTCATGCATACTGGGAAATGATTTCAGATCTTTCCACACAATCTTCTTTATCCAGACAAATAATCCCAGTTGGTGATTTTCCCCAGTGTCTGCTTTTTCTGCAATCAAGGTTGCTTCTCTCTAAGTCCTGACTGAATTTTTCATTTCTCTTTTCAATCGTGAGGGCTATAACTAAATTGGGAGTGTGATTCCATTAGGCTCAAGGCCTGTGGTAAAAATAACAGGAGGATTGTCCCAAGATCCTTGTTCTATATGCACAGCGATGTCAAAACCATCCCTTTGTTAACACAGAGGTTGGAAATTAATTCACATGTGCAGATACTGGCAAGTCACTAACAATTAAGTTTGCAAATGTGTTTATGTAAACATGCACACACACACACACACATCTAGACAGATATTTCTGTATATACATAGATGTTCTTCTATACTTATGTATAAAATATATGTGCATATGGAATACCTATATTTGTAATGTCTTGAGTTGTATATGTTATATACGTGTGTGTGTGTGTGTGTGTGTGTGTGTGTGTGTGTGTTAGTACATATAAAATTGATAAAACATTTTCATTTTCTGAATTTTATCTTGAACAATGAATTAAATGAAAACACATTAATTAAGGTAATATAGATATGCTGCAGGGTTAGATTAAATTATAGTAGAAAGAATTTTCCCAATTTCTCATTAGTACAACATATCCTGTAAGGGAATTTTTCAGAACACTTAACTAAGTTATGAACTCAGTCACAACGCTGAATCTCCTTCCCCCATTAATAACCAAGTCAGGGTTAAGTCCTCACATATCAGAGAATTTCCAGCTCACATTCACACCTTTAAGCATGAACACATGTCAAAGCTATGAATCGCCTATATTTTACCTTTCCTCATTGGGAAGGGACTATAGTCTTTGAGGACACATGTGGTGTTTTGAGTTACTTACTAGTGGTTATAGCCTGCTTTGTGATAATAAAAAAAAATGTCCAAAATTACTGAAGTGAATGAGGTTACTTTAACTTTCAGTGTCAACCATCAGTGAGGGTAGCCAAAGCAGTAACCCTGAGACAAGTACCTAGAGGACATAAGCAGAGATCGCAGAGGAACACTTCTAATTTGTTTGCTTGCTTTGGCTTGCTTGGGTACCTTTCTTATTCGGTCCACATATGCCAATCCCCACAGTGTACTAGCCCCTCCCACGTCATCTGCAATCAATAATGTGCTCACAGTTCTGACTAAAGTTCTGTCTTATGGAACCAACTCTCAATTTGATGGTCCTTCTTTTGAGGAACATATGTTTGTATTGAGTTGACAAAACTGTTGAGCACAATAATAAAGAGTTGATTAGAATCTTTGCTACAAGTCCATCTCCCCCAAACAGAAGTAGGGAATAAAATAACCATCATAGTTGAATATTCTAAAAGAGGTCACACTCTGCTTCATCTGAACTAACTATTCTAGACATGTTTATACATGTTTGAAACCTGAAACATCCTGACTCAAAGTGAAGTTTCAAGTATCTGGGAAAGGTTGGTAATTAAATCACAAAGTAACCCTTAATGTACTGGAGCAAATGGAGTGTTTAGATAGGGGTAATTACATGATTAAATTTTAAGATATACATAGTAAATATAAAAATACAGTAAATAGTAGTGAAGTATGGGAAGTATACAATGTAATAAATAAGAAACACACCACAGCATAGAAAGAAATTCGTCAAACTGCATCACACTATGGAGTCACTTAATATATAAAGAGATTAAATGAAAATAGAAGTCAAAAGCTAAATGATTGAAAAAAAAATGCTGAAATTAAATGGGAGATAGCCAAAATAGAAGCCAAACCTTATAATAAGCAATGTATAAATCAAGAGGCACAAAACTCACAACAGATTCAACAGAAAATTTAATTGCCAAGAGACAGCAGTCTCGAGATATTCATAACAAATGTCAATAGAAAAGGCAAAGCAAAAGAAGTAGGGAAAGCTGAACATATACTGAGGCAGACAGGCTAAGATGATATATCCTTAATATAACTGGTACTCATGTAGAAGATCCAGCCAGGGAACTGCTCTCAAAAATAAATGTGGGTTTCAAAATTGAAATATGTTTCTCATGTTCCTGGGAAATTGAAAGCATAATTACACATGACAAGATATGAGATAGGTTTAATTGAACCTGAAAAGTAAAGACATGAACATCCAGGAATAAAACACTATACAAAGGACAAAAGAAAGACAGAACTCCAATATGATGATCCTCACTGTCAATAAGCAAAAGATCAATGATATCCTAACACACTACACATGATCATTTATTTATAGAGCCACATTCTCAATTATAAAGTGATGGCAGAATAGAACATCTTTTTCATAGCTCAACCTCAACAAAAACAACAAAATCCAGGCAATTAAGAGTACCAACAAACTAGAGAGTTCTGCCCAGCGCTGAAGGACTGGAGATTTACAATATGTTTCCTAAAGAAGGAATGAAAATCAAAATGGCAATAAGAGGTACTGAAGAGAATGACATCATTAGAAACCTAAACACAATGAAACCTGCTGAGGTCCAGCCACACCAAAAGCCAAAAGGGAAATGGTTGGTGAGTAGAATGCTGATCTACAGGGACTTTGAGAAGTCTGAGGAGCTGGTGACACCTCTTTCTCCTTTCTCTGTCCATCTTCACTAGGCTCACTAAAACTTCTCCCCTAAACCACCAAACAATACCCCCACCAGCTTCCAGGACTTCAACCCTTATATATTCTAAGCAAAAGTTCCCATAAACCCAAGCATCACGCAATCACAAGAACATGCTACATATGGCAAAATAGTTGCACATATCCACGTTATGTCTACCAGCATCGAGTATTCCAAATCAAACTCATGATCGTCCACCACACCTGGAATGGGAACAGTAATCTAATCCAAATGCCATTTTGCATTTTCAAAGAAACCAAAATAACCAAAACTTCTTCCAAGTGACCCATTACAAATAGATTATTATTAATGAGACATATACTGACTATCTACGCAAATTTAATACTGCTCCAGAACATTGTCTGTTGCTAAGATAAAGTAAACTCTTCTCAAGCTTAGTGTCTAGCATTGGAATTCTCTGAGGATGGCTATATATATAAGTTTATATAGATGTCCAGATGCAGTTCAGGGTGAGGAATTTATATAGTTCAGATTTAGAAAAAAAGAACAGGGGAAATAAAACTTCCAGTTTGCTTTTTATGCTGCCACTAAAATAATATTTGAGTACCATTAATGCATTCCTTAACACAATAAATATCAGCCTAAGCATCTTATAAAAATCACTGAGAGTGATTCAAAAGCAGGTCACGGGTAATTATTTCAATTTCTTACTGAGAATACTCCTTTTAAACCAACATATACAAAGAACTTACCACTAAGATAATTTGGTGAAGGAACACTTCCAACACTGAGTGCATTGTAGCTTTGACACTTTGTCTTTTGTTTTTGTTTTAGATTTGTGTGTAAAATACATGCATGTGTGCATGTTCACAATCATGTGGGTAACAGAGTACAATGTCATATGTCTGCCCCACATTCCATCTTGTTTGACACAGATTCTCTTTATTGTTATAACATTGCATATGTCAAGTTATCTAGCCTGCAAGATTCTGAAAATTCTTGTGTCTCCTCCTACTTCTTGTCTCCCTTTCAAGGTGCTGGGTTTATAGACTCTGGAGCTAAGCATCTGGCTTTTCGCACTGGAGCAAGGCATTTCCTCATAAAACCATCTCCCCCAGACCCTCTCTGCCTTTTTATAGAAATCATAAATATCTCCCCATAAATAAGATCAGATTGCATAATATCTTACTGTTTTTAAAATGGGAATTTCAAAAACTTTGAAAAGAAAATCTATTTATATTGTGAAGTGTTATAACCTCTTACCAAACTAAAACTCCATTTGTAAACATTAAAGGCTTCTTTCACAAGAATTTATATTGTAATTTTTTGCACAAAATATTTAAATCACAGCAGAATAATTAAGATGCGCATGATTCACATGAGTAATCAGCATTACAATTTATACCTCATAATACATATTTTTTAAATAATTTATTTAATTTTATTTTATATGCATTGGAGTGAGGGTGTCACACCAGTCCTGAAACCGGAGTTACAGATAATTGTGAGCAGCCATGTGGGTGCTGGGAATTGAACCCAGGAACTCTAGAAGATCAGCCAGTGCTCTTAATAGCTGAGCCATTCCTCCAGCCCAATCATGCATATTTTATATTCTGATGCATTAGCTGGAAAAATTAAATCTAATTGATTAGGGATATACAAAAAAGATTTTCTAAAATATAAATATATAGCTAAAATATAAATATAAATACATCTATGCATTAAAACAGCTTGCATAAAAAAAATGTTTTTATTGACTACTAGGAATTCTATTGTTTGACCCTACCATCAATCTTCCTTTTATATTATAGGATCTGGCATATTGTAGACAAGCAAGTATTTCTATGTGTATGTGCATACTTGCTTATGATGTGCATTTGTGTATGTGCGTGTGTGTGTGTGTGTGTGTGTGTGTTTAGCAATTTACAACATTTACATCTGGCAGTCATTGCCTACATACCACATGATGTAATCATAAACAATCCACCATGCTCTTACAGAAGTTTATTTTAGTTATGGTTAAAGTAATTGTTTTCTGCACTGTTGGGAAATTGGCTGCCTAGGCCTTGGCATTTGTATCGTCTGCAGGTGTTGGCTTAATGTGGGAGATGTTTGATTGCTCGGGATCTGTACGTGCTGCAGTAGAACACCTAAGGAGCTTTGGTATTAATAAAAATGCCTGAGATAAGGTACTCAGGGTTCTACTGTCAAGGATGACACTTGCCATGATGGTGGTTCCCTCTGCTGAGGTCTGGCAGGGTTTACATCTACAAAAACGCCTCCATGTCTTCTTTGCTGAGCAGTCACAGTAGGTACAATACTACACCGTGCAACCAATACTCTTCATGCAGCAGGGAAACACATTATATCTCCATGAAATACCAGAGCTCATAACACCACTTCAAGATGATTCTTTTGCTTTACATTTCATCAGGAAATCCTTAAATATTCAAAACATTATTGAAAATTGGTAAAAGAAATTTTTAGGGAAACATTTCATGTATTTTTTCATAATTTATTGAACCTTTCTACAACTCCTACCAAGTAGTAATATAATTGTATCATTATATTTCTCACCAGTTAAAACCAAGCTGGTTAGATTGCTTATAATACCATTGATTCAGATTATAAACATATATGTGCCTCTCATGCACTTTTAAAATATTCTTGGTTTGTGTTCATACTTGCAGTTCATATTTGCTTCATGTGTATTCCTGTATTTACATTTAATTCCCGTTCTCATGACAAACATAAGCAGATATATAAATCAACACAAGACTACACTGTGTGAATAATCAGTTGTACATAAATACAGCTATGAAAACCAATATTCTATAAGAATACCTATGTTTTGGAATGTTCTCATGTACATTTATATGCCTTTAAGAAAAATGTCATCCAAAATAACAACATTCTTTCTTATATATGTATTTTAAACCTTATTCAAATGTCTGTATTGTGAATAGAACACTACCTCCACCAAACTACATGTCAGGTTAAAATTATGTTAGAGAGAGGTATTTTTTTCTTGTTTGATTTTGCTTTTAAAATAAATCTGAAAACCAAATGGAGCAGAAATGTAAGCTATAAAGCCTTAAAGATAGAACTGTGCATAATTATTTATTACCTTATATTCTAAAGCACCAACTCTTGAAAAAAAATGCTGACTTGATTGACTAAGTGTAAAGTGAAAAACTATAAAGTGTTTTAGAGATATAGGCCTTCACTTGCATTTTATGGATGAAGGAGTTAATAGTAAATGACTTCTATGGCATCACACAGCTCATAAATACCAGAGGCAACATTAAAAACCATGCTGTCTCAATTCCAATCAATGACCTTTCTCTGTTATCAAATCACATTTAAAAATACAAAGTAAGATACTAACTATTTTAGTGGTCTCCACAATCACTGTTTTTTTTGAACAAAGAATGTTCATTTTTCCTTCTGCCCATTCCTTCTGCCCACTATATTATTTTTGCTCTGTATAGTAAACAAACATGAAAGTGAACATTCTTTTGTTCTAATAATTCTCCACTCTTATATTTTAAAGTGCTTCTCAGTACCTACTATAATGTATCACTGAAACGACTGTCCCTGTGTTACTTATTTCCAAAGTCAACAATATTACACTAATTTTTGAATACATACAATATTAATATCTAAAAGCAATATTACATAGGTTTTCATAGGAATATGTATTGCTCATTTTGTTTAGAGAAACCATAGCCTTGAAAGACAGCTTAATTCTGTTTTAGTTTTCACCTTGACATTCATAGATATAAGCAGTGATTTGTAAAGGGTATTAAATGTGAGAGAAGATTTAGTCAACAGGGTGTGTAGAATAGCAGAGGTGAACTTTTGTTGATACATAGAATCGACAGCTTGAATTTGGTAGCAGATATCAATGTAGAGTAAACTAAAATAGTAAGACTTATGAAACATGCACTTCAGAGTTCAGCTATTCAAAATATAAATTTGCTGTTTTGTGATATCACATATACTGTTCTTAAAAAGTCACAATTCAGTCTTGTAGCTAGGAAAATCAATTCAAAAGCCTCCATTGGCAAAGAAAATTCTCAAAGGATCTTGAAGTTCTAGGCTGTCCAAAGGGATTTATTTGGTTATATAATCATTGCCTCTTTTATTTGAGTAACCATGATTTGAACAAGGATCTGTCAAATGGAAGTATTCTCTATTGATTTATTTCTGGTCCTCTCATGAAATCTCTTTTGTGCTGTTTACATCTCCAGTATCTTCAGGTCCTTCTCTCTGTGAAGGGATAGCCTTCCCACTTCATCATGATCCATTTTCTGGACTAAATACCTGTAATTGACTGTAGGATTTTCTACCTTTGGATAGAGTCAGTAGTTCCCTGGCACTTCCTAAGTCGCTCCAGCGTTGGCCACACTGGAGTACTGCCATCTGTTTACTTCTCCTATTAGTTTCATAGGAAGGCAACAATGCCTCTTTAATATCTCCAAAGACTCAATCAAATTGTATAATGTTATAAAAGATTAATGAATTTTGCTTATTAAAATGAATTCTGAACAATATACTTAAAGCTTTAGCTGCCACCAAAGTTCATTATCGTATATTTAAAATTGCAGACTCCTTGGATTTATGTACTTTTTATTCAGATTTGTGGTGTATTTCAGAAATATACATTGAAATTATTTTATTAGTACATATAATATGCAAAAGATGTTTCCAAACAGCAGTTTTGCTATATTATATATTTTGCTGAAATTTATTCTCCATTACCCTTTTCTAAACCTGCCTATCCCATGCCTTTTCCTTCTACCTCCAAATTAGCCGCTTGTGTCATGTATTAATGTGTGTGTTTACATAAGTGTCTATATACAAACACATACATACATAGATATCTCAATTAATATGGTACACTTAATTTAATAAGGAAGTCATTACTTGCATCCACATATCTGCATGTGACGCTTCATTCTTTCTGACTTAATAGAACTCCATAGTGTTTGTCGACTCTATTTTCTTTCCTGCCTATGGACACTTAGATTGATTAAAGTACTGGACTGTTGTGGACAGCACTACAGTAAATATGAATACAGATGTTTCTGTAGTATGGTAGATTAGATTTCTGTGGGCAGATTCACAGAGCAGCATAAGAGGACATATAGTAGTTTTCTTTCTCATTTTGTTAGAAACCATCCCATCAATTTCAAGAGCGGCTTTGCCATTATAACAAATTTCCAGCAATTTGTAAATATTCCTTAATCCAGCATCTGTTGCTATATTTTGATTAATGACAGCCATTCTGATTGGAGTGAGATGAAATTATCAATGCAGTTTTAATTTGCATCTCCTTAACTGATAAGAACTTTGAGCATTTTAATGTACCCATTTGCTATCTGAAATCTATCTGTTAAGAAGAGCTGGTTCATTTTGAGTGATCATTTATTGATTGCACTATTTGGTAGAGGATTGTGTTTAATATTTTAAATTATTTATTTATTCTAAATATTGGTCTCCTGTCAGATACATACCTGGAAAATATTCTGTTCCATTTAGTAGTTTCCGTTGCAGTATAGAATTTTATTAATTTCATACAATGATGTGTGCCAATACTTGAGTTCTATTCAGAAAATACCTGTCTGTGTCTATATACTACTATGTTTTCTTCCAGCAGTTTTAGAGTTTCAAATTTTAAACTAAGTCTTTTGTTTTTAGTATTATTTTAGTACAGAATAAAAGATAGTAATCTATCTGTGGAAATCCAGTAGTCCGAATATCATTTGTTAAAGAGGCCATCTTTTCTCTAATGTACACATTTCAACACGTTTATTCAAAACTAGATATCAATGTACATTTATTTCCTGGTCTTCTATACTATTCCATTTCTTTCTGTTTTTGTACCACTGTCACACTACTGTTTCTTTTTACTATAGTTGTGTAATACAGATGGAAATCACTTACAGTTAGATTCCTAATATTTTTTTTTTTGCCTTGGTTATTTGAGGTCCTTTGTATTTCCATAGGAAATTTAACTGATTTTGTTTTCTATTTCTTGAAAGCTGTCATTGAAATTTTGATGGATTTGATGGTGACTTAACTGAATCTATAGAAACCTTTCAGTATTATAATCTTGTTCAAAATGTTAAATCTACCAATACATAAATATGAGACGTTTTCCCATCTTCTAGTGTCTTCTTCAATATACATTTCTAGTGTTTTAAAATTTCCTCACTGGGGGGTCTCTCATCTACTTGATAGTTACATTCCTGAGAGCTTTATTTTCTTTGGGGTTTCTGTGACTTTCTGCTGTCTTTTTTGATTTTTAAATTTTGTTCCTGTTAATTTTGGTTTCTCAATTATTTGAAGTGATAGAGATGATCAGTCATTTTCGTATAACTTTATTACAATTAATCTTTAAAACAATCATTTCAATAATTTCATCAGTGGTAATTTTACTGAGATAGATACTCAGACTCATGTAAGTGAAGTGGTTTCTCTCATATTGTGAACCCATAAATGGAGATATTAGATGGTATCCACTTCTTACTAGTTGTGGAGCTCATACTTTCATAGAGCATCACCTGGGACTCCCATATTCTGAGACGTGATGATGATGATGATGATGATGTTGATGAAGATGATGGTTTGCTGTCTGGACATTGCATTTTCCATATCAGCATGGTTCATCCTTTCAGAATTCGTAATGTTATAACTACTGTCTTATAGGTAACATTATTTTGAAATAATATTCTATTCATAATTTTTGAAAAAGTCTCTCATGAGACCAGAAGGAGAAGATGAAATGTAGTAGCAGATCAAGAATGTAAAAATGTTGCTTTTGGTCACAAATGAGAACAAAGGACATGGAAAAAACACAGTCTGCCTACTAAGCAATGTATTTTTTTCTCATGTGTATGCTTACTTCTGGAGAATTCCTTCTCAGTTTTTTTCTTCAGCAATTGACATCAGTTTGCATACCAATAGTTTATTTTTATTTTTATTTTTATTTTTTTGGCTGGGTTCGATGCACTCGAACATAAATTACAACACAAACCAGATGCAAGTCTGGCAGAACTTGCTGTTTAATATCTTACTGTAGCATGGAACTATTTAAGCACCATTGATTGTGTTGGCAATGCTTTTTTTGTTTTGTTTTATTTTGTTTTTCATCCAAGTGCCTTGCCTGATATTCCCAAAATCATTTACTATCTAAACAGAACATCATCTTTCTTGATGGAAATTGCTAAAGATAATTTTGTTTGCAGAGTTTTGGAGGACTGATATGAACTCTGCTCTACTACCTATTTAAAAGAATGTTCATGTCTGTGGGGCACTGAAATTGCAGTTCGAGTTTAGAGTAATCTTTATCTTCTAAGGTAATGAAGGATTCAATTGTATCCAACATGGGAAGTAACACTTGGAAGAAATCATCCCACAGCTGCTAAAGCAGAGTTTTCACACTGAGGTATTCAGTTCCAGTTCTGATTGCACCTGATACAGAGTAATTCCTTCCGTGTTGTAATCTGACTTTTCATGTTTCCCTGATCTCCTCATAACTAAAGACCAGAGAAGGTACTATGGATGCTCATGAACAACAGATTCAATAGTGCCTGCATTTGTGATTGAATAAATCCAAATAACATCCAGTGCAGCTGTAAGTCATGAGGGTATACTGACATTGTGTGAAGCAGCTTTCCTACCATAAATGAGTTTCTTTGTTCTTCAAAGACAGACGTTTGTGAGGACAAATGTGATTAAGTGAGGTTCCCTATACAGTGGAACATGAAAGTATTTGGCAGAGATTGCATAATTACTTTATGATTCATGTTAGCTTAGTGCATCCTCAATTTCCTCAAAAGAAAACCACATATACGAAAATGTACCTTTTGAAACTATACTTTAAAATGCCCCTAAGAAATCAACCACTTTGGAATAGGCTAATATTTTAAAGAAACTATTTCATTTATTTATTTAATTGTGAGTCTTTGTGTGTATATATGTAGGGCATGAATGCCAAATAATGCCTTGGAGTTGGTTCTCTCCTACTGTGGGTTCCAGGGATTGAACTCATGTCATCAGCCTTAGGACAAGTGCCTTTTACCTATTGAATCTTCTCCTTAGCTAGGTATATCATCTTCAAAAGCAAACATCATAGCAAAAAACACAGGACATGGTATAATACACACATTCTAATTCAGATGGCAAAAGATTTTTGGAAACACAATTTTTTTAAACTTCTCTTTTTACAAAGACAGTGCAATTGTATTTAACAAAAATAGAAGGAAAGATAATTGCTATTGTTTTCTACAAGAAAACTTTTAATGATGAATAAAGAGTCTTAAATAATTATTTTTGTGTATTGCTTCTATAAATATAACTGATGATAATGATTAAACTGGAAATATATATTAATGAACATAAACTATTTACAATGATTATTTGTAATAATAAAATAATAGATGGTCTAACAAAGGACAAATACCCTAAATTTTTCATTTATTTTATTCTAATCTTTTCTACTGCTTAGAGAACACATCCACATTTTTGCAAAATACTATAGGCATAAAAACTATGGAAACAATTTTACAAATTCATGAAGAAGTATGCATAAAGGTCTTTTACTGCCTACAATAGATTAAAAGTATCAAATTTATAATAATTATTATTATATAAATTAATTAGGATGAATATGAATATATTAATAATCAGTAAGGATTGCCTGTTAAACAAATATAAAGTAGTGCATAGAGTCAGCCATGAGATGTTCATTTAGATTAATTCTAGATTTTTCCTTACATTACTATAAAGCTTTGGACAATGTGTCCACAATATTTGGAATACAATTTTTAACTTTTGGGTTTTCATTCAAACTGCATGTACTGACTTTGTATAGAATAAATATCAGGATATATTTCATACAGTATTAACATGATTAATTATATCATTTTGATCACATAATACTCCAGATAGTGAAATTCAGACTCTTCAGTCCAGTTCTAAAAACTTGACCTTCAGCAATTGCTTTTAGTTCTGATATAGGCATGGCAGACTCAATAGAAAACATCAACTCTGTACAAGAATATTTGTAGAAGAATAGTCCTCCATAAAAGCTAGGGGCTACATTCCAGGGGCTACATTCAGAGGCATGTGTGGTCTGGATGGAGTGTAAAAACACCTTTATCTAATATTCAGAAAGCAGTGGTAGCAAAAATATACTGTCATCCAGTATTCAGAAGGCAGTGGTGGTCCATGCTTTTAACTCCTATAAAAAAAATAGTAGAAGCAGACACAGGAAGCAGAACTCAGAAGGCATCAGTGTTACACAGAAGGTGACATCTGAGATGAGTCAGAGTGAATGGCAGATAAAGTGACTAATCAGAAGAAGAGTTAGCAGAGTAAGGAGTATATACCCAACTCTCATGAGAAAAGGCAGTCTCTCAGTTAAGTAAAAGAGAGTTACGTAGGAGTAAGAGTTATTCAGTTAGCAGAGTCAGTTAAGAGCAGTTAGTTGAAGAATTAGTTACAGAGGAGTTACAGAAGCTGAGGCTGGAGTGAGTTAGAGAAGCAGTCATGATTGTAAGGGTATATACCCAACTCTCATGAGAAAAGGAGGGCCCTCGGCTCAGTTATTCAGTTAACAGAGTCAGTTAAGAAGAGTTAGTTGATGAATCAGTTACAGAGAGTTACAGAAGCTGAGGCTGGAGTGAGTCAGTTAAAGAGTCAGTTAACGGAAGTAGAAAGAGTAGTCAGTAAAAAGAGTCAGTTGAATAGTCAGTAGAAAAGCAGGTTGAATAATCAGTTGAGTGAAGAGAGTCAAAAGTTCAAAAGGAGCTAGTCAGAGTGGCTCAGTCTGCCAGAAGGCTAAGGCTGAAAACTTTCATGGTCAAGGCCGTTTAAATGTTCAAGATTGTACAAAGACTGACAACTTCAAGTTCAATGATTAAGAGCAGATTGTAAAGAGGCCAAAATGTTCCAAGGCTCCAGGGCTCCAGGCAAGAATCAATGATTTAATTAGTAAAAGAATAAACTGTCCTCTTCCCTGAACCAATGTCTACATCTGGTAAATCTGCATCACATCTACTTCTACTTCTACAAATACTCATGAATAGGAATATGCAAATTAAAGTCTATGAAAAAGGAGAAAGTGCTTGAAAAATTGGACAAAGGATAAGAATGGTAATTGTTTAAGGGTAACATCACCCAGGGTAAAAGGAAGAGAAAAGCTTGAGGCTTCAAATATCCAAGAAATACTAAAGACAGCACTATAGCTAAAGCAAAGGGAAGATCACACAGGAGCTCAGAAAGGCCATTTGAAGAATATATGCATCTACTCTCTGGGTGAGAAAACCATCAAAAATAATCAGGCATAATATAGAATATGTGTTTAGATTGATCAGGATTTCTGTTCTCAACATTAGGGACAGAAAGAAAAGCAACCAAGGTATGAAAGTCAAGGAAAGCAATTAAGAGCTTTGATCAGACCCAGGACAATAGGCATTTGAGCACAGCAGAGGTTTTGGATCCTTACCAAGTCTTTTTCAAGTCTATGGGAATTTCATTTAAACTGGAAGTGTGCTGTATGATGGGATAGGTATTTAAAAAGTTTTCTCATTCTGGTTGTTTGTTTGGCCTAAGCAATTGAAATGATGCCTTTGTGACAATGAGGAGGAGTATCCTTTTATGGGTACATTATGACTGGGATGCATTGCTTAAAAAATGAAATTTCAAATACAACTATGTGAGTGTATGATGCTTATTAGATATATAAAGCAGAGTAATGTAGGTATTATGGTGGGATAAACTCTTAATGGGCACATATGAGGAGTAGATCAAAGAACCCACCCCCCAACAAAAAATCAGCTAGGCATGACACTGTGCATCTATAACCATAAGGTTTAGGCATATTAGAAGATAGGAAAATCCTAGAGGCCAGAAGTTAGCCAGTCTAACTAAAACCTATTGAGGTAACAACAAAGGAAGACAACCAGTGTCAATCTCTGGCCTGCACATGCCCACTCACAGGCTAGTGCTTCTACACAAGCATGTGTGTACATATACATACACAACACACACACAAACATAACACACACACACAGACACCCACACACACACACATTACACACACTTTTGCACATACACAGAGACATATTATCCAAAAACAGGATGCATGAACAAAGCTTTCAAGAGAGTTCTGGTACAGAAATAAATAATGTTTATATATATATAGTGTTAATTAAAATAAGATATAGAAGAACCACAATCCAGATTTTAAAAAGAACTGAAGTAAGAATTACAAAGTGGAAAAACCATGCACCATCCATCAAGGGAAAAGGTTCATCTTGTAAATAAGAAGAAAGGAGTAAGCAGTTAAGTACTCAGAATAGAAGTAAAATATTCCATGAGGAAGATAATTTATCTATGTCAAATATTACTAACAAGTTGTGTTAACTTAATGCTCAAGAAACAAATAGTCAGGTCCTTGGAAGGGAATGTGTAGTCAATCTGAAGGGATAAAAATTGAGAGTGTATATGTAATAGAGTATGTTATAGAAATTTTCAAAATAAACAAAACAGGGAATGGTAACCTGGAAGAAATCAGGCTTTAAAACTGTATTTTAAAATATATTAAAAAATTTATATAACATTTATTTGCACATAGTTTTAAAATGATTGAATTGAAAGGGGTTGATAATCCAAGGAGAAGGGAAGTCCTGTGGCGATTATGTCCAGAGGGTCTTGCCAATACACAGATGGAAAGTCTTAGAAATGCCACTTCTGAGGGACACCTGAGCAGGAGGAGGACTAACTAGATATGTTTAGCATCTTGGGTCCGTCCTTCTCTGATGTCACCTGTTTCTCAGTGTAAAAGGAAGTATTGTCATCACTAGAGAGTGAGAAAAATGTGGAGGAGGAAGAAGGAAAAAGATCACACTGTGAAAGAACCATCGAGATTCATTGATCAGAATGATCAGAATTGATCAGAATGTGAAAACAAGCATGATTGCCACACATTGTAGTCCAAAGGGAACAGACGGCAGGGTCTTGTGCTGTTCTCTACTCTCATCCCACCCTTTGGGGTTCAAGTACTGCTGAATGAGGAGCAACTGGAGTTATTCTGGGTTATGCTGTGCCAGCTCTGTTCCTTCATCACACTCTACCTGAAGCAGGCCCCACTTACAAGTTCCCATTTCTCTAATTCATCATTCCCCTCCTTAGCTTAAGCTGAACAGGGAGTCCCCAGACCTGACTTCCCCAGAGATTCACCGCTTTTTTTTTTTTTTAACTCCAGTATGCAAGGCATCTTAAAGGAGTGAGCTCTCAGCTGCTTAAGCCCTTGTGTGAACACTCAGGCATGTCATTATATTTTTAAGATTTCATGTGGGTTGCTGAGAAAAGTCAGACTCAGAGCCACAGGGTATTTTCTTAAAGACTCACCATTTCCAGCTCAACTGCTAGTCTGACTTGAACTGCAGGATTTTTTTTTTTTTTTATTAACTTACTTCCCTTGCAGTCGGTTTCAGTGCTCAAAATTTTGCTCAGAAAAGAAACCCAGCAAGTTCCCCAAAGATTAAACCCTGAAGCTCTCACAGAACTCCATGGAAACAAGAGCTCCATCTTCAAGGTTTACCATGACTGCATTTTTCTGACCTACTATTTCACTGAAACTCAAAAACTTAAGTGTAAGCAACCGACATCTCCTTCTTTTCATCAACTTAACATTTGAGCATGGAGAGTGACTCCTCAGACACAAAGGATATTTACAGAGTTCTACATTCTAAAAATTTTTCATCAAAGATATTGTGGCTATAAATTAGAACTTATCTTCAAAATGCATGCCATGAATGCAAAATGTTTGTCAAAACACAAATACCCCATATATCATGAGAGAAAATGTGGATCAATAAACTCCTATATAACATCCAAAGAGCTAACAAGAAATACAAATGGGAATATATATATATATATATATATATATATATATATATATATATATATATATGGAGTAACAACTTAAATTTCAATTCATATATAGAAATCAGAAGCAAAATTCATTGTTTTTCCTCTTTTAACTCCGCCTCTTTGTCTTCTTCCCTCTTCACGCCTTCTTCCCTCTCACAGTTCACTAGACATTCATTTTCCGCCCTCTGTGTAAACTTTAAATCCTTGCAGCATAACTCAAAGACCAAAATGTGTTTTATATCACTTTCTCTGTGATGACATTTTCTTTTGAACCTAAATAACAGGGAAGCAGATAGCTGACCTCCAGAGCATAATATAAATATTACACAAAATGACACTGTCTGCTAGTCAGATTGCATGGTTATTGCATTCTCCTGTCTCCAGTGTAGTTCAACTGAGAACATTGAATTATCTATGTGTTTGGAGAGGGCTTAGCAGAAAATAATAATTAACTAAAAATGTCTATATGCACACTAACACAAACACATCAACAATATATTGACTTCAATTCCAATGGAAGAAAACATACCTGTTATGAAGCATATAAAAAAAAAACCCTGAAGAACAACTCCTAGAAAAATAAGTTGAAGATATTTTAACCTATTGCAGATTTTAAATAATTTTAAAATCACTTTAAGATGATATCTTCAGTATAAAGTTTCAGCAAGACTTGACTTTATATGCATTTTTGGATAGTCTATCATGAAAAGTTTTCACAACCTATTATTCTGATAATATACATTTTCTCAACTCAATCTTTATTGTTATTAAAATTTAAAGGTTCTAAATTATTACTCTGTTAACATATCATATTTTCAAAGATCATTTCTCAAAGTCATTTCTAGTTCCAACTAGTTGAATCTGTGTTGTGAATATGCAGATGAACTAAGTGGCTGGATTACAGTTATAGCAAGTATCCCAAACTAAATATAAAATAATGTGTGACCCACTTTTTAAGACAATGATTAAGACCCAACAAAGAAGTCGATTTGCAAAAAAAACTGATGGAAATACAAAACCATTATACTAAACCAAATATCCCAGGCTCAAAGACAAATAACATATGCCCTTCCTCATATAAAGATCTTGGCCACTAACTGTTAAATACCAATATCTAAGGAATAGTAAATGCGTGTAAGGTCAGGAAGCTAGAAAGTCAGCTTTGTGACAGGAAGAAAAATCAAATAGGTACAAAATCCTTACATTAAAACTGATTATTTTTCAAAAAATGTAACAATAATAAAAAGAAGTAAAGCAGACTGTTTATCAAAGACAAATGGGTCCTGCATGCTCTGACTCTATACATATCTCGGTAGTGCTAGGTAATTGTTAGGAGGAAAGGAACCTAACAACAGAGACTGAGTGATTTCTCTATTGAACTGCAGTTTTAAGGTTAATTAAAAAATACAGACATGTACTATTTTTGCCCCTTATAAGCTGTGTATCTACAAAAGTGAGGTAACCACTGAATTTCAGCAGCTACCTAATGTGACTGACAAGAGTATACTGACATTGTTTCTGAAAAAGTCTTTGAACATTGTGCATACATGATTTTATGCAACTGGAATGCTTTTCATGTGATACTTTTCCACTTATAAGAGAAAACGGGGATAGGAAAGGCCATTGCCTTCTGTTCTAGGATCACCGTTGGCTAGAGAAACATGTAGTTAGTGCATTTAATGCAGGCTTCATCTTAAGAGAAGCAAGGTAAATCCTAAAGTTGAAAAGCAAAACACAAAACAGAAGCATTGTGCTACTGTTAATGGTAACCAAGGCACATTCTGATGTGGGTAACAGCACTTCCAATTACCCTTTATAGCATTATTTGTCCGAGCTGAACTCACTTTTGTAAGCAACATGAGCAATCTATTTTCTATGAGGCTATTAACTTGGACACACAGCATATTTTAGACTGGCTACCTGGGCCTTCTGGAGATTATCTTTTTGCTCTGCCATTAGTATTAAAATGCCCTTTACTTTTCCTTAGTATTCCTTTATCAGTGTTGCCATGTAATCACTTTCCAAGCTTTCATATTACTTTTTCTGATTTTAAAGAACTGTCGCTTCAATTCTGAAAGTGCCTAACAGATGTGGAATAGTATTTGCCTACTTGAAAATATTGTGGTCCTTTGGTTAGATGCTCACTGATAACTACTTGAGTTATGAATCAAAGCTATATGTAAGCATTGCTGATATCAGTCAGTCACACAAATTGGAGACCCTCAAGAAAGAAAGAGATGAAGAAAGAGCAGAAAAACTAATAAAAAAAGAGGTAAAACAGAATATGAAAAAGAGTATTCAATGAGAAACATCAGAAAAGGCCTCAATACCAATATACCTGAGTGTTCCTGTGTAATAGAAGGTGGTCCTTTCTAATGGACCTGAAGCCCTTCTCATCTATGACTCTTAGGCAGGCCATTTGCATGTGGATAGGCAGGTACTATTTGACTTGCTTAGCACCTGTATTCATCTTCTGGATGTTTCCCATTCTGCCCTCTAACCTCAACCTTCTAATTTTAAACCATCTACATTTTCCATGTCATGAATTGGAGCAATATTTTCAGTGATAGTGGGAAATATTTTAATTAATAGATTTTAGATTGCATCACATTTTGAGTTAAAAATGCTGCTGTGGAGTTTTTCAGAACAATGTTTAAGTGGAGTATTGTAAAGTGATGAACAAGAGAATACCATGAATATAAAAAAGTAATTTATCATACATCATATATAATGCTCAGTAGTCACTAAGATATTGAATCATACACTACAAGTATTTCCTAATTTAGACCACATTTGTGGAACTGTTTTCTCAGTGAGCTTATCATGTACATTTCTAAAAAATTGACTGCTGACTAAAAATCCCACCATCGCAACAGATATCACTCACAACAAGCACTATGAAACACTTGTACAAGTTCAAGGGATTATAGCCAAATACAAAAGAACAATACTCCAAAATATTAATTTATTTCTCTTCTGCTGTCCCTTGATCCTTCTAAAGTTATCGAGCGAATGAAATATTTATTACTTGCAAAGTGTGATGGTTCAGCTACAAGGAAAGACAAGGCTTTTGAAACCCAAAGGGTTAGAAACTCAGGAGAATCTGGAAAATTAAACAAAGCCAAATATTGAGTTGAGGCATTTCCCAAGACTGACCCCTAAGTAGCGATTCTCTACTATGTTTGGGAGTACAAAGAGCTAGAGGGTGTC
Source organism: Cricetomys ansorgei (assembly GCA_026225945.1). Taxonomy (NCBI): domain Eukaryota; kingdom Metazoa; phylum Chordata; class Mammalia; order Rodentia; family Nesomyidae; genus Cricetomys; species Cricetomys ansorgei. The sequence continues at coordinate 6,292,991 of JAMJFZ010000236.1, read as the reverse complement.
TGTGCTTCTTGGATTTTTGTCTTTCTGGGTTGAGGGGACTGTCACAGAAGGGATGGACAGTCACAGAAGCTGAAGAAGTCATTAGAGTATCAGAGAAGAGTAATGCAGAGGCTCTTTAGACAGATCACAGCAACTAACTAGTTGTCATAGGATATAATGCTAAAAGGACAACAATATCCCAGTTTCTCACGCTTGGCCATAGAAAAATTATACATAAGATAGATAGGATCATTCATCTTTATCCCATATGTAAATACTTAAGTCCATGAATGTTCCTAAATAGATCTTTGCCAATTCTGAGGTATCCTTACCGCTTTTAAATTTGAATACGCATAATAATAATATGAATACCTTCTTGAACATAGTCTTTCCAACTAAGATAAATTTCAATAGTAAATAAAATTAAACTGTATCATTACTCTACACTGACATTTGTTTTCCATAGGTGGACTCTTTAATGTTACACTAAATATCAAATGTTCTGCAAACAAGAAGGAGGAAAATTAAACATCCTGTTTCTTCAGGTTTTTGCTTCTTTTTCCATGTCTTGGTCACCAAGACAATTTTGCCTTCTTAGAATATTTGTTGCATCGAGATTTCAGCATTACATCTGCTCTGGCTCAAGCTAATATCTTTTGGTTTTATGTGTTTGTTTTATATGTATTTCTTATTAAATAACAATCTGTTTTTTCAACTTTTTCCAACCAGTAGTTTAAGATATATTTATTTATTTGAAGCTTGAAATGACTTATCTTGTGTAATCTGTATGTTAAGAAACTGTTTTCTATGGTAATATAGGGGAGCCTTTATTGGTGATCCTAACCTTATATAGAATAATCACCAGAAATAGCAAGAGAGAGTAGGATAGCAATTTCTCTTCCCTGATGATTATTATTTGTCTTCCCTTTGACTTCTTCAAGTTATGTGTTGTAACAAATTATATGTATTGTACATCTGAACTTCTAATTCCCTCACATTTAACAATTTTAACCTTATTAAATGCTGACTTATTGAATTCTGGCCAATATAATTTGGATTATTTTGCCTCATTTATTATTTTTACCAAAATGCACACTCATTACTCTGCAGTTCTGTGTCACACAATTCCCTTTACTCTGGAAACTGTAAGAAAATTGAGGCAGGATGTCAGAAGTCAAATATCTGAAGCAATTGCTTCAGAGTCTTGCAGACTGCTTTTGCATCTCTCACTGGTTGGTTGGATGATCTTTGGTAAGCTCTTTCAGCTTGACATCCTCATTTGGAAATATGTGATATTAGTGGATCTCTCTTTATCTCTCTGTTACACACAGACTGTGGGTGTAGTATGTGAGAGAATACATCAACACTATCATAGTAGTCACCATACATTAACTTTCCACTGTTATTATCAGTTCTTGTTTTCCTGTCATAAATAGTGTTTACTTATTTATTCAGCACTTAAATTGATGTTAAACTTTCTAATTGCTTCTGATATGACTTTCCCTAATGTATTTATCTAAAGGAAGCTAAATTATAATTAATTGAATCACAAGAAAATAATAAATTCAGCATTTTTAAAGGATTCCCCTAGGTACTTAGAAAAAAAAAATACCACATCTTTCGTCCTTCAAAACATTCCCTGAGAGAACGATATTCCTAGAAGTTATTTTTATCCTAGGTACCAAATGTTTTTCTGAGCTGATGCATTATGTCTTTGCGTTACCACTCTGCCTGTCAGAGCTACATCTCTCATGTTTACCATCTCAGAGTAGATATGGATGCAAAGAGAAAGCAGTGTACTGATGACTGTTCTAACAAAGAAAAAAACAGTGTACTAAATTATGATGCCTCTTTTCCTCTACAAAGAGCACATTATGCACTCTAGTTAAATAAATGCTGTAAAAAATGTAGATATGATTAGAACATGGTCATATCTAACTGGTAAAACTTTATTTCTCTAAAACTTGTCAGGTTTATTATCTAGTTTCATAACAGCTTCTTGTATCAGAAAAAGGGGCCATCCCTTTCTAAGTATGAGTGGATAGTAGGTACGAATGGGGTCAACTGAATAGTTCTAGGTATAGAGGAGCAGTTCTCAACCTGTGGGTTATGACACTTTTTGGAGTCAAACAACCCTTTTACAGGGGTAACATAAGACCATCTGCATATCAATGATTTACATTACAATTTATAACAGTAGCACATTTACAGCTTTGCAGTAGCAACAAAAACAATAAAAACAATTTTATGGTTGGGGGTCCCAACATGAGGAACTGTATCAAAAGGTCACAGAATTAGAAATGTTGAGAACCCCTGGACTAGAGTAACAAGAGTTTTGAACACAGATTCCTTGGGTAAAGAATCTATATGAAATTCACTGATTAGTATGCATGAGATTATACCAAACTACCCATTTCTTGATATATATGAAATATGACAATTTTCTGATCTGGAAGAGAATTTTCAGATTTCAGAATGTTCATACCTCACTGTTTTATCAATCAAAATTCTGCTGAAATTGTAGGAAATACTTTTATAACTTTTATAACTCTTGTGTGGTAGAATTCTAATTGTCTAGTAGAATATCACCTCTAGCCTCACCAAAACATTGCATCTATTTATAAAATCCTTTTACTTTCTCTGGTAATTCCAGTAATGCATGCTATTTAATAAAAGAAATACTATTGGGCCTAAAACTAAAGCAATAAAGTGATAGTGTATGTCTTCCACACTTGACTCTCACCAATATATAGGTCCTCTAGATACAAAATAAACAGAGAAATTGTCATTTAAATGACATTGTAAGTAAAATGGACTTAACAGACACCTATAAAACATTCCACCAAAACACATTCTTCTCATCAGCCTTGCTACCTTCAAAATCAGATATATATTGGGCATAAGGCATGTTATATAAAATATATAAAATATATATATATATATATATATTTATATATATATATTTATATATATATATTTATATATATAAAATATAAATATATATAAAATATATAAAAATCAAAGTAACATTCTTCTTTCTATCTCTACAGGGTAATAAAGCTGGATGGATATCAACAACAATATAAATAACAAAATGCATACAAACTCAATGAAGTAAATGATTTAAATAGGTTGGTAATATCTAATTAGACAGAGCAGTAATTACAAACGTACCAACAAGGAAAGGCCCTGGGCCACATGGACATAGTGACAAATTCTATCAGTCTTTCCAAAGGATTCCAAAGAATTAACACCACTACTCTTCAAGTTATTGTGTAAAATAAAAAAATAAAGAACAGTTCAATTTTTTCTACAAAGCCTGTATTACCTTGATATCAAACTAGAGATTCAATCTGAAAGAAAGAAAGAAAGAAAGAAAGAAAGAAAGAAAGAAAGAAAGAAAGAAAGAAAGAAAGAAAGAAAGAAAGAAAGAAAGAAAGAAAAAAAAAGTTGGGAAGGAAGGAAGAGAAAAAAGTTGTAGACTCATCTCTCTGATGAACATAGACTTAAAAAATTTAACAGAACTTTGCACTAAGAAAGACATTGCTTTTTACAATGAAATGAAAAAATGCTGGGGCTATTTTTTCCTGTGGAATTTGGCATTAAAGTCATAGCTAAGGTGACTGTATTCTTAGAAAGAAAAGACATAAAGAAGAATTTGAAAAGTACTTCTTATACACTGAAAAGTAACAGAAAATGGTAGGGGGTGAGGTAGATGAACAGAAAGAAAACCACAAATGTTTACTTCTGTTAAAAGACATAACAATTATGTCTAATATATTATATGATAATAATAACAAAGATAATACAAATAACATGTTGCATAATGTGATAGGAAATAACCATTTTCTAAATTCTGCTTAATGAGTAAGCATTAAAATAAAGATAACTATCAATACCATGTTGATTTTCATAGTACTTTAAAGAAAATCCTCCATAGAATCAAAAGGTAGCAAGAGTTATTGGGATTTAAGGAGCCATGGGTGGTGCTCACTGGACACACATAGAACCAGTGTCTAATCAATCTGACAAAACTGTTCTCCAGTCTGAACTAGGACAATTCATTAACTGAGAGAGGGTCTCTCTGTCATAACTAATCTAACCGCAGAAATCTATAAACCTGGTATATAAAGTGAGGTAATCTTCATTTTCTATATCGTATTAACTTATTGTAAAAAAATAAATATTTTACTTCATACTTAGTAATTTAGGATCCCCTGTTACATGCAAGTTCTTTATGTACATGAAAGGGTACTTTTGCCTAATGTTCTATTCTCTTATATAAATATCATCGGTTATTTTATTATGGCTTTGATTTGTACCCACTAATGTAGAAAAAATATTCTGTATTTGGAAGTAAGAAAACATAAACCTTTGCAGAGTCAAGTATCTTACTAGGAAGAGGTCATGCTATTGTAACGAGTGACATTTTTCTAGGTGCAGTCCATATTGAACCATACCTGATGTCTACATATGTACTACACAGAGAGGGACCAAGTTAATAATACTGAGGTATATGATGATTTCTTTTCTGTTATACAATTATTTATTTTCTTTTCTCTTACATTACTGTATGTATCACTAGAAAGTTACAACATCATCCCACCATCCCCAACCTTCTCCACTAAATTTCAAAGCAATTTGTTGTTGTTGTATAATTTCTACAAAATCATCTTTTTTATCTAGGCTGTTAATATTATTAATCATGCCGTGGAATATGTTGTAAATGGCATCTTTGCTAAAACTCTCATCACTCTCAGAAAGCATTCATACACCATTTGTTTGATTGTCTTCCCAAAATTCTTAGCCAGATTTGAGGCTAAGTGCATATGACATTGACTAAAGTTCATTTTTTTTTTCTTTGAAAGATCAAAACATTTTAAAGAACTAATTTTTGGAGTATAATTTGAATATTTTTATAAAGTATGTAAATAAAAGGTTTTAGAGTAAGAAAATTTACATAAGGCTATTTTCCTCCTACTAGGAAGATGGAGGGTACAGACATGAGGTATAAGTAAGGTGAAGGTTTTATTAATAATCCTGAGATATAGCCAATTTTTAGTGTTACTCAGTATAAAGATTTGCTAAGTTTATATCAATTAAGACTCAGCAACTGCAATTTCTTTACCCAGTGCTCATAAAAATTTAATGTTTATTAATACATATATCATTAACATGCTATAAATTTAGATATTTTAGAATGGATTAGTAATTAGTGTCTGACTAATATGACTAAATATATATATATAACTAATATAACTAGTCTAACTAATGTAACAAACATAACTATAACAACTAATTAATTGCTAGGAAAAATTATGTCTTCTTTGCTCAAAGCACCATTTCCCATTCCTGTGACACAGCAGTAGAAATCCCTGCCCATCTTTTGATGGGCTCTGGTTGGAGAGAATTTGTCCTTGATAAAGGTAAGTAAAAATCATTTGAGAGCTATTAAGAGCTATCCAAGTGTTCTTGTTAGTACTAACTTTGCAGTTTATGTTCCCATGATGAATTTACAGAATTTTTAAATGGGCATTTACTTAGAGTTTGAGAAGGGAAAATAAAGGACAAGACAGTAATGTACCTAGGCTAAGATAGTGCCCTCAAAAAGAAACATATCCCTTTCTCCATTAAAGAGTTTCTTCTTGTCTTCTATATACTCCTTACTCTGAACTTATAAATTTCCTTTGAACAATTATAAGAGAAAAAAATAGCCCATGTCCTTTTTCTTTCTATGTTTTTTTTTTTTATTTGAAACAGATCTTTCTCTCATACAGTGGTGTTCCTACCACAGTTTCTCCTCCCTCCTCTTCTTCCATTTCCCTACACATCCACTCCCCCTCTGTTTCCCTTTAGAAAAGAGCAGCCTCTAAGCGAGATAAACCAAACTCAACAAAACAAGATACAGGAAGACAAGGTACAATCCCTCATATTGAACTGGAACAATCAACCCAATAGGAGAAAAAGAGTCCAGAGAGCAGGAAAAAGAGTTAAAAAATAAAACCAAAACCCTCACTCCCACTGTTAGGAGTTCCACAGCCCTTTTCAACAGTGAAACACAATGAAGTTGAGGTAAAGGTGATAAATTTTGCTCTTACAATTTTATCTTAGAATCTATCTTCTCTGTACTGAGCATGGTTATCAAAATTTTGTTTATTTCTCTATCATGGTACAGTTTGTTTGTATTTCTTCTAATAGTCAACAATCCTTCAAAATTAATTCATCTAAGAAATTACTATTCTATACCTTATAGTAGATATTTTCATCTGTACTGTAACTTAATACATGTCATATATAGGTATATACAAGATATAAAGCATAGCCTGATGACACAGTAGAATCTGTTATATTTGCACTAACATCACAAGGGTCAATCCATCCAAGCACTATCCTAGTAAACAGACCATATAGAAGACCCACACATATGTAACTCACACATAGCTCTAATCTACAGGCAGAAGTTATTATTTTAAAATTCTACATGGTCCATATTATTACTAGACATATATACTTTAAAGTTTACAGTATAAGAAAAAGCAAATAAATTACTAATTTCACTCATCTGCAAAATGACAAAGCACATTGGAATTAGTAAATAGTTTGCTTAGCCCCAGGGGCCAGATCTTCAACTTTGATAACATACTGCCGGATCATAGAAAGCATCAGCAGAAATATAGAACAAAAGAAGTTTTGTTGTTGTTATTTTTAATGATCTTTTAGTAAAGGTTACCTAGTGATAAAACCGCATAGAATAAGGCCTCTCCTTCCACATGTTTCCACATAATTAGGTTAAGCCATACAAACACTCAAGCTGCAAAATTAGAGTTAAATTTAACACGTACAGATGGACCGTCTTAAAGTTACTAAAACATTGCATAATCTAGTACAGCATTGAGTCTTTTATATAAAACCGTATAGTGCTTACATATGACTTAATCCACCCCTTTCATATTTTTAAAATAATCACTACAAAACATGATATATGAAAGGGGTGGATTAAGTCATATGTATGCACTATACGGTTTTATATAAAAGACTCAATGCATTTCGGTGTCTATCGGGCCAGTGGTAACTTGGAAGAAATAAAAATAAATCCTTCTAGGAATCCAAGGGTGGCAGTATTCTTATGAAAAATCTCACAACAATTATCCCAAATGATAATTTGTGAGTTTGTGAATTGCTTAACAATATCAAATCCGACTCTAATGTTCTGTAGTTATTAATATGGTGAATTACATAATATAAAAATCAGAATAAGAAATCAAAACACAAGAATACTAAGTGGACTATTCAAGTACAGGGGCAATTATGTGGAGCAGTGAGAAATGTTCAAAAATTTGCTCTCCCCAAATGACTGGACCCATGAAGTTAGCGACTCTGTGTGATAATACCTTCTTCCTCTGGTGTGAACCTACAGGGTGATGTCCATGAACATGGTCTTGGGAGAGATACATACTCTGTTCCTCAAATTCAATAGAAAAACTCATTTGCTAACCTTGTCTTTTTTTTCTTTGTCATCTTCGCAAGGTTCATTGTCAAATTTGAGTTTCACATATTAAGCTGACCATAAAAGAATAGAAACAGCCAGTTCTACTCATGGGTCAAAAAATTTATCTACACTTTAAAGGTATATTGTGATATTTTCACCTACTTCAGTATAAAAATTGTTTTCAAGTGAATTTAGAGTTCCTTTTTTTTTCCCAAAGGTTTTCATGGCTCAAGAATTTAGATATTCATATCTGTTCTAAGTGAAAGCGTACTAAGATTTAATGAATACTTTCTGTGTTCCTGGTACCATTCTAGACACTTTGTAATTATTGACACTTTGGGCTTTCAAAAATCCCAGGAGAACTGTTGTATTATTTTTCTCAGGTGAGTGATGAGTGAAGAGAATAAGGGACACATCTGGGATTAAGCCCAAATATTCTGATTTAGGGGTCTATTATTACTGCTCTGAACAATAAGAACAAGCAATTTTAGGTTAAGCTTTTACAAAACCTCTCAGAAAATTGTGTTCATGCAGAAACCTTTCTACTTAATTGTACTTATTTTCCTGAAAAAAAAATTGAACTAATGCACTGTAGTAAATAAAAAGAAAATTTGATCTAAAAAAAAAAGGCATTCAGGTAAATTCATATGCTAAAATAAATCAATGTACCTATAAAATGATTCAATAATGCTATTATTAACAGACTAATACAGCTTAGAATAGTTTCCTGGTATTTTAATTGCAACTAAATTGCTCAAACCAACTTTGGAAATTTCATCACAGAGTGACATTTTGAATAAAGTCCAGATAAAATGCAATGCAGCCGATACCTAACTGCCTCCTTTCCCAGAACACTAATTAAGGTTTTCTAAAACCCTGTAGCATCCATCAAGTCTTCCAAGTTTATTTTCCTTATCAGACCAGCCTACAACAAGGATTAACAGAGAAGTGCTTTATTGTGCTCTATTACAGAAATACCTGCAAGAGAGTACTTTGATTAAAGCAATCAATTGAATGTCCAAATTAAATAGCCATTTAAGTTCAGTATTGGAAAGTGCTCAGAAACATAACTTCACAACCTCTTATCCTGTTCTCCATGGAAACTCTTTCTCCAACGAATATGCATGAGAGTTTATTTAGAAAAGAAATTATCTGTTTCTTTCTTTCTCTCAGGTGATGCTACAAGGAGCTGCAGCATTTTGGTCTGTGCTCCCTGTCAACCTTACTTGACTTCTTAGTTCACCAGACACATAAGAGAGCAAGATATAATAATAATCATTACAGGCATGTGCACAAATATTCACTAACCGCTCATACACTTCAATTGCTTTTTTAGAAAATACTCCCAATTTATGTTTTACATTACAGCTTTACATTACATTTTCAGCTTTGGAAGACCATATGATTTTCAAAGATTTAAAAAGAAGAAATCTTAAAGAAGATTTAATATCTCAAGATAGAAAATAGATGTCCAGAGCACTCCCATGATGCCCCATCAGAGACAATTTCCACCCTGCTCTGTGCTCTCCAGGTTGAACATCATGAATCAAATCAACAAAGTATCCTACCCTCAGGCTTCCAGTGGGTTCCACAGTAAAAGGGACCAGGGGGAAGGGACAAATATTTAGAATATGTGTCATGGCTTCTGAGTCACATCTCAGAGTTAGGCATCTCTGCAAAAGGCATCTTGCTGCAGGTTCCACAGCACCATCCTTTTGATTTCCCACTGGCCTAGAAATTGTGTGAAGCTGCAACAGGTGTTATTTTACCAATTGTTATGCACACTCCTGATTCCTGAACTTTGTTCTTGCTTTAAAAAATGATACTTTGTTACAGTCCATATAATATCTCATATAGGAGAACTGGAACTCCGATATACCTACTACACGCTACAGAGCGCATGCCTCTGTATATGGAAAAATTATTGGCCTGGAAAGCAATTTAAAACAAAGATACAAGTAGATGCAATTAAACTATTGATACTGTTTGTTCTTTGCCTCAGCAGGTATTGGCAGTTGTTCACCGAAAGCTAATTAGATTGCTTTAGCATTTAGAAAGAAGTATAAGGTGCAATAAGGACCGTAGAACACGCCATGTTGATTTAGAACAGTATATGCCTTTTCTCACGTTGACAATTGTTCCAAATGAATTGGGACAGAGTTCAATTTTAAAGAAAACCCACATTTTGGTCATTTGAGTGAGAAATGTCCTCATAGAAACAGGTATATGAACACTTGGTCCCTAGTTGGAAGAGCTTTGGGAAGATTGTGGAATTTTTAGGCAGTACAATCTTGTTGCATGAAATCTGTCATGGAGAGGCATACTCTCACTGTTTGCTGTCTCTGCTTCCTCTGTATGGTTGGAGATGTTATTCTTGTCTTTTTATTTTGTTGTGTGTATGTGTGATTATGCAAATAGAGGTTTTAAGAATTGTATTGTAAATTTTAGGTGACATTAAACAACTTACATTCTTATGTATCCTTGGCCTTCAGTATCATAACTATTAACTTTGTAGAAAAATAACAGGATATGCAAATATGCATGTTTTATGTTGAGTCCATAGACAGATATTCCATGGCTATATCAAGGTCAAATACACTGTTTTAGCAACAAAATATCCTAATGAATTGTTTATGCTATTACTCAAAAGATTTGCATTGGAATGTAGATTTCTAAGGCTGGGTAAGTAGCACAGTGAGTAAGGGTATTTGCCTCCAAGCCTGCCAACCTGAGTTCCACACTCAAGACCAGCACTGTAACAGGAGATAACCAAGTCTCTCAAGCTCTCCTCCAACCTTCTCAGATATAAACATACACACATACGCATACAAATAAAATCAATAAATGCATATAATTTAAAACAGTTAAATGTGAATTTCCAGCTCTTCATAAATTAGTTTGTGGTGTCTAATCCACAGCCCAGGCCAGCAAATTGAACTGGGCCTGGGTAAGAAATAGATGTGTCCTTTATACCTCTCCATGGTGTCTGTCATTCGCATTTCTTTCCACTCTGAGATTCTTAG